>CM018691.1:102638890-102781390 GCA_009363875.1 Mikania micrantha
GCAATCAGCTCTGTCACACCTGCAACAATCCCAGCAGCAGCGGTTATTGCAATTTAGATCGGTAATTAGAGCAGTTTTCTTCGAAACCCTTACAAAAAAGAGAGTTGATTGTGTCTAGCCTCGACAAATTAGAACTTTTACTGAAACCCACAAGAAACGAGGTTTGTTTGTGTTTATGTTGTTCTTTCTGATTAACAAGTTGTCCTTTAATTGATTATTAATCAAAGACCCCACATGTTTAGTGGAACCATCATACTACTTAAACCCACAAGAAACATGGTTTATTCATGTTTACGTTGTTCTTTCTGATTAACAAATTGTTCTTTATTTGATTAGTGGAACCATTGATTTTGTTACATATATGTAACATTTTTTGATCTATTTTTTAATTTGATATTAAAACATTTTTTTGAAGTTTAAATTATACTAATTTTTGTGCTTCTAGTTATGGAAGAAGATTTTAATCACTTTAAGAAGCCTAAACCATAGTCTATAAATTTGGTGTTTGAGATGTCATTTTTACAGTGTATCTGAGATGTTTCTTTTGTAGATGTTTCCTCCATGGAGATGATGGAGAAAATGTGATGGATCTTTAGAGCTTTGATGACCTTTTTGCGATGATCATTGGAGTGTTTTATGTTTAAATCTCTAATCAAACTTTTCATGGGTCTTGTAAATAAGGTTTCACAAGAAAAATATTTGTCTTGTGTAACATCACTGTAACATACTTTTGTAGTTTTTTATTTTTTTTTAAATTTTTATTATGTTAATTTATGTATGTATGTATGTGTTGTTGAATAAATTTGAAATCAATTTGACCTAACATGATTTGATTCCAAAAAATTATGTAGAAGATACATTTTTGAAATTTTCATTATGCTAATGTATGTATTCATGTGTTCTTTAATAAATTTGAAGTTACTTTGATTTTGTTACGTTTATGTAACATTCGTTGTAAAGGTATGTAACATATATGTAACATGATTCCATTTTATTTATTTTATATACGCAAATAATTGTTACATGTATGTTACATTGATGTTGCATAAAAGTTAGATATATGTTATTTTAAATGTCTTTGAAGTATTTTCTTTGTATTGAAGGCTCGTAGGCCAATACTTTTATTTCAAATATGTAATTAATGGATGTCACAATTCTATTTTGATGTTCTGAAATGTAACTAATGCAAGTGCTTTGAATTGATTTCTTGCGTAGTTTAATACCATTGAATCAAAGATCAAGCCTGACTATGTTGTTATATAGATGTTACAAGTGTTACATATATATTACATATACGTAATCAAGTGTTACATGCATGTAATTTTTATTGTATTTAAAATATTCTTTTACTTATATGCAACATTGTGTTACATCTATGTTACACCAAGTGTTACATGTATGTTACATCTAGGTGAACTAGGGGGAGGGGGTTTAAAAGTTTATCTTTTGATCATGGTGTCAATGAGTTAGGTTTTCAGACATTTGGTTCCAATTCGTGGTATGATGGAGATTTAGGATGTGTTACGCTGGTAATGATGATGTAACGAACATGTAAGCTCTTTTGTGACATTTAAAATGTCTAAGGTTATGTTTGTTCTTAGAGATTAATTAGTTTTATTACAGAGGCTTTGATTGTATATTTAAAATTCTTTAGAGTACAAAATTGTAATGATAATGTCAATAACATTTAAAAACAAAGGTTACATGTTTTTGGTAGAAACTAAACTTACATTAAAAACTAAAGTCTTGTAAAGACTAAACTTATATTCATGACCAAATGTGTAAGTTAATTGACAAAAAGAAAAAAAAACATCCATTCAGAAAACAAAATTTAAAAAGTTAAAATTAATATCATTCATAGGGAAATAATTCGTACAATATAAACATATTGGAATAATTCAAGTACAATAAAAAATAAAAATTAAGTAAACTAATAATACCTTTTGACAATAGTATAATAACAATATTGTTTGGACAATAGTACAATGACAATTCTATTTGACATTGTAATTTGACAATTCATTGTTTTTCTTTACAATTGACAAAGTTTAAAAACCATTATATGTGTAACAATAACAGGATTTTAGTCTAAAGTTACTGGTTTTATTATACAATGTATTGATTAAAAAAATAATATAACAAAATGTACGACAGTGTAACATAAATGTAACTAACAAAATTTAATCAACGCGTAAACAATTAAAGTAAGTAAACTATCCATGTAATAATGGTTTACACATTATCAAATGCATGTGTAAAATATCCATGTCATAATGGGTTAGACATGGTCAAAATTGTTCCAGTAATTTAGCAAATAATAAAAAGTAGCATATTAAAATCTTATTCTATTAACATTTAAAGAAAGTGTAAAATTCATATAAAATATAGTACAATGTGTAACTAGTCAACAACTTAGTATATCTAAGTTTCTTGAAAGTAATATATACTAGTTATTTAAATGTAAAAAGAATGCAACAATTTGAAAATTAGTATGAAATTAAGCGTAAATTAAGCGAAAATATTCCTAGAAATATAACAGGATTCTAATATAAAATAGAAAATAACCACTACACAGTTAGCGTCCACGTAATGTTGATGTAACTAAGTTTAGATTTTAAATGCTAAAGTAAAAAAAATGTACACACATACAATACCTAGCAGGAAGAAGGACGTGAAAAAAAAATCAAAGTGTAAAATTTAAAGTTTGATTTGATTTATGAACAAAAAATCTTAGGGGGTATTTGATCGAAACTTTCTCTTGGCACTTTTTGTTGGATATTGGATGTCCGATTAACGATAAGTTCAACGTTTCTATGAAATGTATGATCCAAAGAGTTACACTTTGGAAGACAACGAATTTATGTTTAATTGTTAAACATAATATACGATCACGAATTGTCGGTTTTATCAAATTGGCTATTATTATTTGTGAAATAATAATTTGGTGGGATTTAATTACTGAGATAATTAAATCATTAAACAAATAAAGTTTTGAATTTTATAAGGGGAATATTACTTAAATGTTAATTAATAAAAAGAGAGGATTAATTAATTAAATAAATGATGTTTAATTAGTTAAACATTAGTTATTTAATTATAATTGACTAGTTAATTGTTAACTAGTTAAATTGTGTCAGTAATTAATTAGTTAACTAGATTATAGACCCATGTAATACACGGGTTTGCGAATAAAATATAATGTGAGTCTTTGTGAATTTACATAATTAAAATAATTTTATTATATCATTTTAAATTTATATGATTATATTAATACTAATAATATCAGTTATACCTTTTTTATATAGAAAAACTTAAAAATAAAATTTTAAAATTTTTTTCTTAAAACACACACACACATATATAACATTAGACATATATGTATTAAACATTCACACATGTTAAATATTTGAATTGTAAAATTATTTGTCTAAAATAACATAATACATATTTTTCAAAGACGTTTTATAAAAAATTAAAGAATTGATTTATAATTTAATCATATTATTTACTAAGTTAAATAAAATCATTAATATTTAATAGGAGAGAAAAAAAATAAAAAACCAAAATTTAATAAATAATGGCATAGAATATTTATTATGAGAGAGAGGTGGGGAAAAAAATCTTTAAGTGGCCTACAATGTTGATAAGTGACATTTTAAAACATTTATTTATTATATAGTATAGATATAGATTTAGATATAGATATAGATATACATATAGATTACTAAAGGGTTTAGAGTGTAAATATTTTAATTATAAATAAAGTATTTCACCTCATTATGTGTCGAGCCGTGAGCCAAGCCGAGCCAAGCCGAGACAAGGCCACCGAGCAGAACCGTGTGTCGAGCCGTGAGCCAAGCCGAGCCAAAATCTGTTTTGGACCATTTCGGAGATTCGTGGGACGAGATCCGGATTCAGGTGATCGTGTTGTGTCAACTAGCGAGACCGTTGCTTGATCCATCGTGTGGATTTGGAAGTGCTTCGTAAAGATCGATTTCTAAAACACCATATGGTTGTGTTGTTTGAATTTAATTGTTGTTTAAACCGTTTGTAATTGGATCCTGATTTGGGAATTGTTTCGATTACGAATCAAAAGGTTATAAAACTTAAATGATTCCGTTGTGTTAGATATCTGATCTGTCTGTTCAATCTGGTTTTGTGAAAACTGATTTAATCAATTAATGTGATTAATTGAATCTGATTAAATGAAAAGTAACCTAGAATTCCAACAGTGGTATCAGAGCGGCTTTTACAAATGTTTAAATGCAATTAATAATCGATCTTTGTTTGGTGTTTTGTCAAAACTTTTGTTTGACAAAAAGATCGAATCTTTGAATGTGATGATTGTGATTGTGATTATGATTCGAGCCCTAGGATCTGACCCATGTGATTGTATCTATGTGTTTTATTTGATTGGTTGGTTTTTGAAATCTTGTATTTCTACGGGTATTTGGACCCGGTGTACTAGAATATGTTTCAATTTTTTTGTAATGTAATTTGATTTTACAAATGTAATCAAGCAATGGATACAAGACTGAAGATAGAGACAATTGGGAGCATGAAGATGGAGATCTTAGATCAAGTGGGAGACAAGATTCAAAGCGTTAAATTGTAAACCCTAGTATTGTTCGGTTTGAGTTTGATGACTCGAACGAAACCGAACAAATGAGATTTTGGCTCGTTTCATAATTACACCTTGTTGTTTGTGGTTGTTATAGCTTTAGATTGTTGGGCCTATTTGTTCTTTATGAGATTTTATTTTTTAAAATCTATAGAAACTTTTTTGAGTAACTCTTTCTCAAAAAAAAAAAAAAAAATACAAGAATCACTTAAATTCTTATAATAAGTCTGATTATGCAAATTTAAGGGGGCGATTGCAAAAAATTAAAAGGATCGGTCAGAATTTTAACATATATATACTATTGGAAAAAAATTTAAGAGGACAGGTGGCTACATGCATTACAGGTGACATTTATCTAAACACTCTTGCTTCATGTCAGAGCGAATATATTTCCCTAAATATTCCACATTAGAGATAAACCAACTTTTAAAAAACTACATTGGCTTTGTTTTGTTGAGAATCAAATTTCAAAAACCTTATACAAATAAACACATCCTAAAACAAACATATCATAAGCAGAGAAACAAACAAACAAACATACCCAGTATATTCTAGCTTTTCAGCAGGTTTTGGGGGAAAAGATAGACACAAACCTGACCCCCTACCCCAGTTGAGATAGAGAGCATTTTCCAAAAAAGTCCCCGGCTCAAAGTTGTCGTTTGAAGTTAATCATCTATGATAAGCAGAGAAGAAAAAAAAAAAAAAAAAAACCCAAAAAAAAATGTCATGTGAAACAATCATTGCACACTACTATTCATAACGGTGTTAAATACTTTTATTTTGTTTAGATATTATTAAGATATGGACAAATCCATAACTATGAAAATGTTTATATAACCTTAAAAGGCAATGTCGGTGGTGCCGTAAGAGAAAACACAACCTTTTATTTCTAGGGTAAATAACCTTGCTTTATAACATTATTGTTGGTATGGTTGACTTGGTAAGGCATTACATTTTCATTTATTGAGGTTGTGTTCGAATCCCTCACCCAACATTTTTTTCACCTTTCATTTTCTTCCATTTTTCTTTTCAACCCGTATTTTCTTCTTTTTCATCGTCTTTCTTTTTCTTTTCTTTTTTACAATCCGTCGTTATCAAATCGCTCTCCCACAAACGAGTCATTGTCGTCACAACTAATATCTAAACTTTAAATTTCCATCATATGCTTTCGGGGTTAACACTTTTACCTTTTCAATTTTCTAAAAACTGTGTAAAATGTTACTTTTACTTCCTCAGGTTTCTAAAGTTTTTAATTTACCTCTTTTGTTTCTTAGCTAAAAATAATAATTTCTTAGGTGTTTAGTTTTACTGCGTAAATTCGGTATTGATACACGTTTCAATATAAAAATTTTGGAAAACAAGTTGGATCAAATATAGCACGTTTTCGCACTTACTTTTTATGCGTATGTTGGTCTACGTTTTAACGTAAATTATTTTAGAAGATAGTTTATATCAAATATATTGTGTTTTCATTTGACGAAATAAATTCCAAGTCTATTACATTTTGATCAGACCCGCCCCAAGAACAAAAAAAAAATTCAGGGCATGCGGCAAGAAAAGAAGGGGCCTTTTCATGGGCAGTCTTGAATTCGGTTTGTTTGGTTAACCGATTAAACAAAATTTAGATTTAAATTTATTATCTTATTAATAAAATATAAGTTGAATTCGGTTTATTCGAGTTTTAACCGGTTTATTTGGTTTTTAATCGGTTTATTCGAATCTTAACCGGTTTATTTGGTTTTTTATCGGCTTATTCGGATTTAACCGAAATCTCACCGAGCCACTTCTCAAATTTGGTTTGATTTTCGGATAGGGAAAAAATGGAAAACAATTAAACCGAACCGAATACACCATTAAACAAATCGATAAACACACATAGTTTAAAAGGCATGATAGTAATTTCCTATGCTTTAAAGAAAATTACCTTTTGTATTCCTTAAATCATGTGTTTTTTAATATAAAATATTTAATATATCAAAAAGAGTTAAATTACGGGTTCCCTAAATTGTCGAGCCGGAGTGGTCGCCCACCTCACCTCTCCCCAGGGCCGTCCTTGGTTTTGATACCGCCGCAACGCGCGGCGGTTACTTTACTAGTTATGTTTAATATTTATGAAATTTTAAATTTAAATGACACAACGATTCATATTTGTTAGAACTACGACTTTATATAATTTAAAGAATCTTAGGGTTAACTTAATCATTGCTTTATTTTATTTCCTCAGTCTTTAAAAATTAATAGTTATTAACTTAATTATCGTTTCATAATTTTTCAAAACCATTTCCATGAAAACTAGTAGATGTTATCACACATTCACACCTAACAATATTGAAATGAAGTTTGTTTGGCTCGATTATAAATATCATATGTACATAAAAACAACACGTTGTAACAATATATATGAAAATCAATAAACAAAAGTTAAAAGTTACGTTGTGATATCTGAAAATCAAGAAAAAATCGCATCATTATCTCCTCATGTCGAATATTCATGGCTTATTTTTCATATCGGCTTAGTTTTACACAATGTTCTAAAACCGGTTTGAACCGGCCGGTTCGACCGGTTCAACCGCCTGCCGGTTACTAATCCGGTACGAAACCCTCCGGTATTATGCAGGTTCCTTCGGTCGATCGTGCCGGCGGTTTAATCCGGTTTTACCAGTACTTTTGGTTTCAAAAAACACAAAATTTCGGCTTTTAAGCGATTTTCGACTATTAAGCGATCGTGACTTTGATGCGTTTAACAAACCAATGTCATAACTCATAATCCTATTATGCACTTTTATTTAAAAGGATTTTATTAAAATTTGAGTACTTTTAGATTGTTTTGAATGAATTTGAGTATTTTTTGAATTGTTTTTGAATGAATTTGTATACTTTTTGAAACTTATTTGAGTATAAGTTGTATTTATATAGAATTCTATGTTAATTAGTGTGTCCGGTTGAACCATCCGGTACAACCCGGTTCAAACGGTTGAACCATTTTTTAGCCAAATTTGATGCACCTAAAATGCCGGTTTTTAAAACATTGATTTTACAACTATTTGGTATGATATAAATACGAGAAGGCGTAGTAACCTTAAAAAATAATTTCTATTTTGCACACGCATATAGAATAACCCACACATCACTTCTGGAAATTCTATTCATTAATATTACTTTTAATGTTAATTAATAAAATAGAACATAGTTGGGCAATTTTTTTTACATTAAAAGACACCTTTTATTTTCGTTAAAGCTAATCCTTTTTTCTTACCTAAGATTTGCTTGAAATTGTTGCTCCAAATTGTGTTTATTACAGTCAAATGACCAAAATGTCATTATTAAAAATAAAAAAATAAAAAAAATAAAAAAAATAGTGAAAACATATTAAGTTTCTACACTCTCTCTACTCTTTATCCCTCTCTAACCATATCCTCTCATGTCGTTGAAAGACTCCCATGCCAATCTCTGCAGCAACGATGACCTCTGTTACCCTCTTTATTAACCCTACTCTCTACAACACATTTTCTCACTAAAATTGTTCAAGATGCGTCGCAAAATTGGTGACAAGGTGTACTGCTAGAGAGTAGGGTTGGCAGAGGGGTGACATAGATTGACAATGGTGGCGGGAGGTCTTTTGATGTCATGAGACGAGGGTCAGAGAGGCTTTCTCATTCATTAAAAATAGTCTTTTCGATTAAATTCTCTCATTTGATTTATGACAATGATATCATAATCAACTTAAAGTGGTGGGCTGGAAGAGCCAACCATGACCATTGTGGACGTTGGCCCTTAACAAGGGTCGATTGTTATGGATCTAAATTAGATATGGCAATCTTCACCTAAATCAAAAGAAATATGTTGGTTTGGGTGAAAAAATATTGTATAATGAGTTGAAATGAGTTGAGATGTGTAACACTTTAACACAATACGGGTCAAGATGAGTAACCTAAAACTATGTGAATACAATAAATTCAAACGTTTAAGAATGATTAATAACATATTTGATGAGAAAATCACTAAAAATTATCCTAATGTACTATTTGTTAAGTTCCAACACATTATGACTTAAACCAAATTGATGTTTTTAAAAACAATATATTTTGACCCAAATTGATTTTGCTTATAACCAGTTCTAACCCGCACCCATTTGACCCGAACCCATTACCCAACCCGATCCAATCAGTCCATTTTTTCAGACTTAATTTATAAATCATTACAAGATATGAGACCCGTCTTACGTCGATTGCATAGACGATTGATGTGGATTTTATAACTCAATTAAAGCCTATTAGTTTTCTTATTTGAAAAAAATGATAAAAGGTGCAAAGGGTAGGTTAAAAGTTAGAGAGAGAACAAAAGTTTGAATCTTGAATAGTGTTCCATGGTTGCTCCACTGTCAATCCAAGCAACTGCAGATGGATAAGCCAGATTTTGATCAAATGGCGGTCAATGTAAGTGATCATGATCTTCACTTTCAGTTTTTGAGTTCCCAATGGCGGTCAATTGACTGTCAGTTGAAGCAACCGTAGTTGGAAGGTTTATATTAAGAACAAGTTATGGTTGGAAAACTTTAATTTTGATATCCTGATGATGAACACTTGGAGGGTAGGTTCTAGCAATCATGAAAATGTTTTGGTAATTTTTCTATTTGTTTAACATCTTTTTGACATTCTAGTTTTAATGGGTTATGTTCTAGCATTCCAAGATCTCATCTCAGGATGTTAAATGTTTTCTTTTTCTATGGTTAAACTTTTGACAAAAATATGTAACTTTTTGTACATTTATCTCTAAGGATATAATGTCACAATAGTTATACATGGTTTAAAAAAACGGTCTGAGGCGAGCAGAGGAAAAACGTTTTTGAGGCGGCACCTCACAAGATCTGAAGAAACGCACGCCTCACTGGGCTGAGGCGGACTGAAGCGGTCCATATGGGCTTATGCTTTTTCTAAACATTACAAGTCTTTTTGTGTTTTATAGACTTTGTCCTTTTTATGTTTGTTAAATGATGTTAATCTTAGTTATAAAAGTTCTTTAATTGCGCTGAGGCGGACTGAAGCGGTCCATATGGGCTTATGCTTTTTCTAAACATTACAAGTCTTTTTGTGTTTTATAGACTTTGTCCTTTTTATGTTTGTTAAATGATGTTAATCTTAGTTATAAAAGTTCTTTAATTGATGTTTAGTTTTGTTTTAATATATATATTATAAAAATATTTATTTATATGCTACCGCCTCGGACTTACGTCTCGTTTCGCCTTGAGGCGTATGCCTCACGAGGCAGAGTGAAAACGCCTCGAGGCGCGATTCCGTTCTTTTAAACCTTGGATTTATATGCTTACTTCTAGTATGTAACATATGATTCTTACTTAAATCTATACCATTTTTGTTATCACAGAATATAGCAATGTAGTGCACCTTTAGTGGTGATGCAACTTGGTGTCTTTAGTTCTGTGGTTCCAGAGGGATATATCTACAAAAAGATGGTGTGTGACCAGAAGATATATCTACAAAAAGGGGTAGCAAAGGTTATTCTTTAACTCAACTTTTGAATCTGCAATATTTTGTTCATTAAATACTCCAGATTCAAAAATGAGGCTGCTCCCTCACCAAAACTATAGAATCGATGACCGTATCTTTAATGCACTGCCAAGAAAATCTTAGGAAAATGCAAAATAATCAACAAACTGGAATATTTCATAAACATTTTCTTGTTTTTTTAACTTGTTTATTCCATTGTTTGTTTGCATAAACAAACTTACCCTGTATATTCCCATTTTTTAGTAGGGTCTGGGGAAAGGATAGATACAAACCTTACCCCTATCTCAGGTGGGATAGAGAGGCTGCTTCGAATGGGTATCCGGCTCAAAGTTATCGTTTGAAGTTGATCCCAACATTTTTAACGTTATTTTAACAAAATAAATAAAATAATGTTAAAATTAGTGCAATTTTACTTTGGCCTCTTGAGGGCTCACATATATACATTATATGTGTGCACCACAAATGGGGCGTCTTTTATTGTTTACATAGAGAGGTTAAAATTAATTAAAAGATAATTGCATGTAAATACAACCATGAGGTTAAGCATGGTCTTAATGGAGTTGTAAGGAGTTGTTCACATGTCTCAGATAAACATCTAACTTGTATTGACCCAATAACTCACCGACCCGTTTGCTCCTTTCGATCTTTGTTCCATTGTTTAGTGAATTTGAACCCTCCTTGCAGAAAATATAGTTGCTAGTAAACTTCATGTGATTGAAGGCAGAAACCAGAAAAAAACTAAATTCAAACCTAGGAGTTTCAACCAGAGGACCAAGTCTTTACCAGCATGTCACCCCTCAAAGATTTTATTTATTTTTTTATATGTTGTGTGAAGCATTAGTCACACAACAAAGACAATGAATAAATCTTGCATAATCTTGTGTATCTGATATCATTTTCTTAGCATAGATAGTAAAAAATAACAAAAGCATCATCATCATCTAAGTTGTAGACAACATTACCTCTACCCCGTACTCCCAATGAGATATTCGGCTTTTTTCGTTTTTTTCATTGGTGATATATCAAGAGAAGAAACAACATTTTACAGTTCTTTCTTCATCTTCTTTCTCATTTTGTAGAGCACATCTTTTAATAGACACTAAATATAAACACCAAAGGTATGTATAAAAACATGTTCTATTGAATAACAAGCAAAAAAGAGTTTTTACAAATGGTCAAAAACAATGAGCTTTTGGACTATGCCTTGCTTATAATCTGAGCTATAACTAATCTTTGTGTCCTGTTTTTGAGGGGGAAAAAAAACAGAAAGCAAAGAAATTATGGTTGTCCTTCATCGTCTATCATTTCACGAACCTCGTTAGCAACTAAATATGCTTTATGGCCTCCAATCACCTCTGCCTGTTTCTTGGCATCTTTCCAAAGCTGTAATACAATACCAAATCACATTAGTTTCCAGGTAGAAATAACTTGCAAACATGGTGAATTTGATTAAAAAAAATTCATCCACCTGTATCGTCGGCATTTTCTGCATTTTATAGACCAGAACGCGTCAAATTGACATGAAATTGCACAAGTCAAGTGTTAAATCAGAAGGTCCGCTGATGAAATAAGTGTTAGAACAACTATGTGGGGATGAGAGGCTTACAGTGACCCCAGCGCGTGCCACAAGCTGATATGGAACATTGTTGACATCAATGCAATAAAACTTTACCCTGCTTATAACACAACAAGATGTGTGATCACGACGATTGCAAACGATTTAAGAGAGGATTACTTGAGCAAAATGAATGAGTTTTAACCTTGGGTGATAACTAGCTGCCAATTTTTCTAATTTTGGTTTCAAATATATACATTTCCTGCACCAATTTGCCATCCTATGAACACAAATGGCATCAAATCAACTAAGGGTTCTGGCAAAACATCAATGAAAGATATGTAGCAATAGATTATTCAACAATCAACAAAATAGAAATGATCTTTACGCAATTAGAATGCAAACATATACTTCCTCCATTCCAGAATTTCAAAATATTGTAATTCATCATAACAATTAGTGTTCTTGATTAGACATTCCAATTTCTAACAGATTGTGACAATCATATAACTAATCCAAGCAATTAAGAAAAAATTTTTAACAATGAATTCATGATTCAAAGTAATAAACATACCATAAAATAACGACTGGTTCCTCGATCAATTGAGCATCAGCAATCACCTGATCAAATTGGGATTCATTTAGGATAGGTTTCAGGTCGATTGAAACAAGGGAAGAAGAATCAATGCCGAGAATCGATCCTTGTTGACTGATATTAGCGAACGAATTCAAACGCCCTGTGTTTACATCATCTTTAATTTTGAAAAAACTACACGAATCTGAGACGAACCTTGAAGATCCGAACACAATGCGATTAGATGGAAGAGATGGTGGTTTTGGCGTTTGAAGAGGTAAAATCGGTGCTAATCTTGTAGTGTCAGCCATGGCTTCTCGTTCGAATTGATCCGAGAAACCAGATTGTGAGGGAGTCGTTGTTATTGACGGAGTTGTCGAGGAAGACGAAGTGGAATACGACGGCTGCTGAGCACTTCAGGGTCCATTTGGTACGAAGAACAAAAGATGGAGGGTAATTGATGAGATATTGAAACGATAAACTGTCATGAGCCGGGTCAAGTCATGGGTCAAAAAGAAACTCGGATTATGGGTTGAGGGATTGTTTAGGTTAGAGTTGCACAAACCAGTTTTTTTCTATCAAACCGATCCGGTTTGAGTAGTATAAGAGTGAAACCGGTTTGGTTTGGAAACCGGTTTGAGAGAAAGGGATGCCAAACCTATATAACCCGGTTTGGGGGTTTGAAACCGGTTTAAGGGGTTGAAACTGCTTTGGAGGGGTTTGAAACCGATTCGGACTGGTTTGTAAACCGGTTTTAAATGCAAAATCCCGAACCTATGCCAAACCGCGGTTCGGACCGGTTTGGAAATCGGTTTGGCAAGAACCGATTTGAAATCCACTGATGACCGGTTTGTAAACCCAAACCGGTTTTTTTGTTCACCTCTAGTTTAAGTTGTAGGTCAAATTGTGGCTCAGATCATGGGTTGTTTCATAGTTTTAGGCTATGGGACGAGTCATCATCATGTCATAATTTGAGTTGTGGGTGGGTCAACTTTTGGGTTGTGTGACGGGGTTATGAAACACTTCTTAGATCGAGTCATAAATAAAGTTATAGTTCAAATCGTGAGTCAAATTATGGTTTGGGTTGTGAAGTAGATAATGGTTTGCAAATGCATCGGATGATAGGTTGAGTCATAGATTGAGTCATTCATAAGAACATTGTTCATGTTATTCATTCCATTAAAGAAGCGAGAAAAAACTCCTTTAAATGAAAGAAAATCATTAAAAAGAAGATTCATATATATATCCAACAATATTACTTATTTTTTAATCCTTTTGTTTTTAAATAAATAGATTTTAATGTGAATCATGTTAACATTATTTTGGCTAGCAAATGCCCCCTTTTTTTTTCTTTCTATTTCATTTCATGATTTTTTCAAAAATAGTTTAAACATTCAAGAGTTTAAACCTCAGAAGAGGAAAAGATTTAAAGATTTATCTGGTTTTCTCTGACATGCAAGATATGGTGTTACGATAGTCGAGAAATTGGCATTGGCTACATTGCCAATCGCTATAGTTTGCACACGAAGATCTCCTGGTGTTAAACAAATTATTAAATATTACCAATTCTAATTTAATGATACTAACTAAAAATAATAATAATTAAATATTTGTTTATTTTATGTTTTGCGCTTATATATAGGTTCATATTTATTACGATTAACACCTGGTTTTGCAACGGTTTAACTAATTGTTTTAGAACGAGCTAACATCTGTTATGACCAGTTTTTTTTTGTCTGTATTTGATATCAATGATATTGTTACCACCATTGCGATCGGATACTCGTATCAATAAAGTGGTATGAATCAATTTTTATTTTTTTAGAGTTTTAATTGAGTAGGTATAGTGTTATATTATGTTCACTACAGAACTACCGTCGCAACGCGCGAGGTATACCTCTAGTCCCATATAAACTAGTACATTTCATTCTTGCATATGCTTTTTTATTCCAATATAAAACTCTTTTTTTATCATTCATTCATCTACATCCACGTTACCTTATTTTATAACTCCAAAATCAAGTCATATTATAACAAGAGAATCAATCCATCTACAAACAAAACAAATGAGTGGTTGCATTTATTTATTTGCTACGAATATTCAATGGGGTAATAGTTGTCTTGGATGTTGTTGCACCAAATCCTTTAAAAAAATTGACATCACTAAAGAATTTCATTTGGTTAACGAAATAAATAAAATAAATAAATACGAAGAAGATAAATTGTATTCATTCATGTTTATGAATGTTTGATAAAATATGTGTTTGTTTGTGACTATTTACATTAGTTTATGTACCTTTATTTATGTTTAAAATGTTTTTTTATATCTTTTTTATGATTTGTTTATTAACTTAACAATTAAGTCATTTAAATTTCTTTATCTTATTAAAAGGTTAGTCATGCAAAACTTAAATTTTAAGACATTATTTTTTAGATAATTATCTTTATAATTATTATCTCTTACTTGTGCTACCTTTTTTGATATAATTATTTATATGATTATTATGTAAAGTGCTTAATTAAATAATATTTAAGATAATTATGTTTATTGTTTGAAATTATCAATATTGATTTCTTTTTTTTTTTTATATTACATGTTATTTTATTTTAATGAACAAGTTTAATTTCTCAATAAACTAACTTAAACATAACTTTTGTTTTGTTTATGTATATTTAAATCATTCGTGAAGAAGTTTTACACTGCATAAAACGAACATGATCAAGGCTTCGTTTAGTTTAGTTAAATTCGTTGTACTACCAAATCTGTTCTTTTTTTTTTTTTATTAATGTTACATGCTCTATTCCTGGAGTTGTTGACGTTTACGTTTAAAAATCCTCTTATTCATCTTAGTTATCTTGATTACTGAGTAGTAAATGTTCCATAATCATAGATGAAAACCTTGGATATTGCATAAAGCTTTCTTTCTTTGTTGCAGTTATCTACTTCACCATGCAGACAAATATAAGTTGACTAATGTTAAAAGGCTTGTTTAACACTAGAGCAACAATTAAACATTGGAATGGTTTTGATAAAGTATCATCTTTTTTAATAGTCTTGTGTATCTCTCTATCTTCATCTTCTGACTTGATACCTACCATGGGCGTACCTATGTATTGGACATGGGGTCGATCGAACCCCATGAACTTTTGATTTTTAACGGTGTATATATGATCTGATCTCGACCGACCCCCAAGAAATTTTGCCCCCGACCCCCATTAAAATTTGGCGTACCAGATGAAGCCCAATTTAAATCAAATTAAGGCAAAAAATAATACTCAAATAACGCAATATGCATTACTTGTTTTTAAACTCAGTTGGTAATTACTAATAATTTAACTTAATACCTAATTAGTCATAGCATATTTAAAAAAAAGTGATTAGACCCAAATTTGTATATTGAGTGATTGAATTTGATGTTCACAAATAATGTTTACATCCCACTAAAAAATAGACTAAAGCAATAACTTATGTATATACACAGTTGTCCTTTACATCAGAACAACCACCATTTATAGATTGAGTGATTATTATATGATTTCAAAAGTTAAAACTTATCAGCATATTGAAAATTTTAGTTGATTTGTAATTTAAATAGTATTCTTTCTAATTAAGTTAAAAGAAAATCAATTTTATCATATCATTATAATCAATGAGATGATTATTTGACGTGTTTTTATTATGTGAATGTAAGTTAATTTAGTTTTATCATTTTTTGGGTGATCTGACCCTACCCAATTCGAATTGGTCATAAAAAATATTTAACGGCAAATAATTATTTAAAAAACATTTCGACACCCATACAAAAAATTTCTAGGTCCGCCACTGAATTACCTACTATATATATATACATATATATTATATGACTCTCAACGGGCATAATCTAACTTTCTAAAAGTTTTAAGCTTGACTATTTAAAGTCTCTAAAAGCCTTTTAGAATCAGTGATTTACGATGGTTGTATAATATCTATCCTATTAAATGACGGTTATCGATGGTTTTACACTCTTTTGGCTATTTAAACGGGATTTGGTGACATAAAATAAGAACAATTTTGATGCCGATGATTATTGACGGTTTCACATAATTTTGACTAACAATTTCAAACATGGATTTGGGACATATGGCGGGAGCGGTTTTAATGCAGTTAGCTATTTCACCATGTGTCAAATAATGTGTGCCAAAAATTCAAAAAAATATGCTAAAAATACGGTTTGTCCATATATTAAGTAAACAATTGTTTTTTCTCTTATATGTTGAATGTATTATTATAAGATAAGTAAATCACAATCAAATAAGCATAATAACATGTCAAGATAATTGAATTTATCATTTTGCTTTTTCAATATATTTTACAAAGATATAATTTTATCTTTGAAACTTAAGTTTCAATTATGTTTTTTTTGTTATAATTTTTCATTTTTTGTCAAATTTTAGAAATATACCAATAATGTTAAGATTATTGAGTATAGTTTGTATTTCAATCCATATAAATTTGAACTACATCAAGTATTCTTATAGTATATTTTTCCACCAAATATGATCGTGTAATAACATATTCATTTAAAGAAGTATCATACTAAATAATATTTGCATAGTTTATAAAATACCGATTTTCTTTGTTTTTTCTGTTATTTTAATAAAGACAATCTTGTTATTCATTATCTTATATGTGTACATTCCAGGATAAGGCCTTTTACATCAGAGACCCCTCCCGAGTCCTATACGCAAGGAAAGCTAATTCATATACCGGATACGACCTTTTAAAATTATGTATGAACATCACAAAGTAAAATTGAACTAATTTTAACGTTATTTTACTTATTTTGTGAAAATAACGTTAAAAATGTTTGGATGATCAGCTTCAAATGATAACTTTGAGCCAGGATATCCTTCAGAGCAGCCTCTATATCCTAATTGGGATAGGAGTAAGGGTTGGGTCTATCATTCCCCCCTAGGGCTGTAATCGAGCCGAGCTCAAGCTCGAGACATTTCGAGCCGAGCCAACTCGATAATTTTTTCGAGCCAAAAATTCGAGCTCGAGCTCGTAAAGAAAATCGAGCCTCGAGCCGAGCCACAAGCCAGCTCGTTTTTTCCTCCACTTTACATACATACATATATAATATATATAAAATCTAATATGTAAAATCTATTTTATATACACACACATACATATAGATTATACATAATATATATATATATATATATTTATATAAATTTGTGTATAAGATATTAAATATATATATATATATATATATATAGGACGTTTATAATATAAAGGATTTTAACGTGAGAAGCGTAGGAAGCCACAAGCTTTTGACATGTGTCATCAGGGTAAAGGGCAATATCGTCCATATATAATTACAGACCGCGATTCAACAAATTACAGACCGTAATTTAACACACGTAATCAATGACCAACTACATAATCACGTACCACTAAATCACGTACCACATTATATGAAAATCACAGACCGTCATTTTACATGCATAATCAAAGGACCAACTGCATAATTACGTACCAATAATCACGTACTAAACACTAAAATCACGGACCACGTAAAAAAAATCGAAAAAAACTACAACAATAGTATACTCAAATTAAAGATAATAAAATTCTCTATTTTATGGTGTAATTTTTTTTTAAAAAACGATTAACCGTTTAAAAGTTATTCGATTTTTAAAAAAATGGTAGAACTTGATTTAACCATAAAAAAAGTTAACAAATGTAGGTTATTCCTTTTTTTTTGCCCTTTCATCTTTAAAATCATGCAAATTTTTAATGAAAAGTAGGGACCACTGGATCTTAATCGTTGATTAATTTGATCAAGGGCCAGAAATCCTTCCTATCCTTCTCACGTTAAAACCACTTGTATCCGATCTGTCCCTTACATATACATACATAATATATATATATTAGGTTAAAATCCCGTGTGTTACACGGGTTGGAAAAAAATAATATTTTATATATACAAATTTATTGACAAAAAGTTATGTAATTAAAAACTATGTACATTGCAAAGTTTTACTAAATTCATCTTTACAAAGGTTGAATAAAATATGATATAATTTGTTAATGCATAATGTCTTCAAAATATGTTTAAAATATTTGATGTAATAATTAAAAATTATGTTTTAATTTTAATTTTTTAACAATTTGTTAATATTTTTATGTAATGTAATTCATAAATAATTTAATTAAAGTATATTTATTCTCCTTTTAACACATTAAATTAACTTTAACTAAAATTTATCTTAATATATATAACTTGGATTTTTAAAAATTACTTACTTTTTATATTTCAATATAAATATTTTTATCATTCAAATAATCCAATCATATTAAATGTTTAAAAATTTTTAAAAGCAATTATTAAAAATTAGTAACGTTCTTGTTATATTTATAAATACTTTTAGAAATATCATTTGAATTCGATTATATTTAAACAACGTTGTTAAATAAAAAAATTGGTTCACTTAAAAACATCATAATTGATTTCATTTTAAATATAATTAATTTATAGTATATTAATTATTATAATCCTTAATTCCTAATCCTAACTAAATAATAATTACAGATAATTAAATAGGAGAGAGAAGCGGGAAAACCAAAATATAGATGATCTAAAATTGTGACAAGTGTCCACAATTATTTTGATTTATTAGTATAGATAGATTATGTATATATATATATTATGTATAATATATGTGTGTGTATATATTTATATACATATATTTATATGTTTGTGTGTAATATAACATATGTGTGTATAATTTAATACATACATACATATATATATGTTAAAAATCGAGCCGAGCCACGAGCCAAGTCACAAGCCGAGCCAACGAGTCGAGCCACGAGCCAAGCTCGAGCCGAGCCAACCCTAGCTCGGGCTCGACTAGTTTTTATTGAGCTTTTTTCGAGCCAAGCCTTTTTCGAGCCGAGCCTCGAGCTGCAAGCTTTTTGAATAGCCCTATTCCCCCAGACCCTATTGAAAAGTGAGAATATACTGGGTAAGTTTGTTTTTTATAAACATCACAAGATCCAACAAACATAGTCAATCTTTGTTCTTCATGTAGTAAAGTAATTACATTTCATTGCTTTTATTGTTTGTGACTTTATCCATCAAAGCATTTCGAAGTATCTGATAAGCAATACGAAACCCAAAACCAGATTAACTAATAAAAGACATATATCCTAACATGTACAAGAAACAACACCATTGATCTCACTGCTTTCCTATTTACCTACATGATCATGTATCATTTTAAGAAATGATATCAAAATTCAGAGAAATATGACATTATAAGCTATCCCGAACAGTCGGAAAACATATTCCATCTTTGATGTGGCTCGATGCAGATGGCCATAGCCATTTCCGCATGTTCGGGCCTAAAATCTGTCAAGAACAAAAAATATTAGTACGTATACACCATACACACACACACATACGGTTTCTAGTTCATGATTCGATGAAAATGTTTCAAAGCCACTAGAGTTAACCCAATCGGAGTTCGTTTGATCAGGTTCTTTGTTTTTTTTGAGGTTCCCTAATGAACCTTTATCTATACACACACATAAAGGGAGAATCAAACACAAAGGTTGTTTTTTGTAAGTAAAGGAAGGATTTTGAGGCCTTAATCAAATTATGTTGAACTTGTCAAAACTTATGAGCCGGGGGTCTTCGTAGAATCAGCCTTTACATCTGGGGTAGGGGTAAGATCTGTTTTCATCTCACCCTCCCTACAACTATTGAGTTTTGTTTGTAATCTTGTCAAAACTCAATAGTTGTAGGCATAAATTAGAAAGTTTATCTGTTTTATGTTTTGTTGGTTTATTTGGGTAGGATAATATCAGCAAATTTAAATTATGTTTTAGTATTTGACTTAGGTTATAATTACGTTAGGTTATTTTTTGCTTGGGGGTCAAGGCTTGTTTTTCTTATAAATATGTGGTGTTCTTTGCTCTTATTTTCTAGGTAGCATCGATTGTTTAAAGCAGGAGATGAAACAATCAAATTAATCAATGACTAAGATCAAGCATCCCAGATTAGTTTTTTGAAACTTGCGTGACATAGAGGCATAGAGCTGACTTTTTGGAAGTAGATCAAGTTCCATCAGCTTGTTTTAAATCAAATAACTTTACACACTTTATTATTTACTTAAAAATACATTATAAAATAGAGAATTTTATTATCTTTAATTTGAGTATAGTATTGTCATAGTTTTTTCGATTTGTTTAGCATGGTTCGAGATTATGTATCTAGTATGTGATTAATTGGCCTGTGATTATGCTCTTGGTCTGTGATTATGAACAGGTTATGTGACGGTCAGTGATTATATATACATTGGTTGTGATCATGTGTAGACATTTATACCTTTGCCTAGAGTGAAACGTGACATATTCTGGTGGCTACTGACACTTTGTACAATTTATCCTCCTTGTATAGCTTTTCCCTTTGTACAATTACCAGCCCTAAATATATTTTGGGAGCGTATTATTTCATAACCTTAGTTAGGGAGTTAACTTATAAACTCATTCTAGACAACATTTTAGGAAAAGAATGTGTAGTATAGATTAAACGGGTAGAAGGGTAAATTGACTGTTTTGAGTTCTTTCCTATTAAATAAAAAAAAATAAAAAATCCAAGATTGAGTTATAGCAAATGATAAATTGCGTGTGTGTGTTTGCATAATAATATAACTAGAGAAAAATGAAGAAAAAGCTGGTACCATGGTGAAATTTTTGTATACACCAACGTCGTATTGATGCTTATAAATCTGTCCAGACTTCTTTGCTAACCACTTTGCCCTAGTCCCTTGATAATACTGCAGAAGAGAACAATATCCAGAATAACTCAAATGTCTGACTTTTTACCTCTATTGTGATCTAATGTTTGACCTTTTACCTCTATTGTGGTCATATTGTGTGTCAACAGGTAGATATGCCAGCCCAGCAGAGTTCCAAGCGTCAAACTTAAGAGGGAAATCATTACCCCAGATGTAATCTGATAAATATAACAAGCATTTAAAAAAAGTTATGACAGCAATTATTTAAAATGTTCCTTCAAATGCAAATTTTGACTTTTGATGTCAACCAGCTTTTTTCAAATTTGAAATTGGCATTCGCAAAGTTGTCAAAAAGATGATACTAGGTGGGTTGTAAGAGATCTTGAGCACTTAATCCTCCCAACAGAGACATATATTTGTCAAATGTGTCATCAAAAAAAAAAAGTCAAATGTGAATCTATAGTTTATAAATGGTAAAAATATATAACTAATAAATTGGACTTGATTTGTAAGTTGATCAAATTACTATCTTTTGAATATTTTATGTTTAATTCCTAAAATCATCTTCTATATCAAGAAAAGTTCCTAATCTTAACAAGATTACAACAATACATATTGTTTTAGACCCCAGACATATTGGAAACTTACAATTAAATCTCCAAGTTATAACCTTACACAATAGCTACAGGAGTTTAACATTTACAATAGATTCAAATCAAATAACCACCATAAACAAGCTTAAACTTATAAAACATATAAGGTGTCACCATATTAAGTTCAATGTTTTACCAAACAAAAAACAAACATACCCAATAAAATCTTACTTATAGTAGGATTATTATCCTAGAGAGATAGGGGTAAGGTTTGTCTTCATCCTATCCCCTGCCCCCCAAGGCACTACTAATTAGTGGGACTTGAGTGAGTATGTATGTTTGTTTGTTTATAGAAAGGCTATTGATAGGATCTAGAGAGTGGGAAGGGCAAAAATAAGTAGAAACTTACATAAAAGGTTTTGAGGCGAATCGTCCCAAAAGACTCCCAATCATTATAGAATCCACAACCAACTATTATAACCTATATCATTCAAAACATTAAAAAAATTTGATAATAATAAACAACAAAAAAAAGTGGTTATACATACCGTAGAATAGACACTTGACATTGTTGCATAGAGAACCAAAAGAAAAAAGGCCTTGTAGTTCCTATGGCCAACACAATTGTTTATCCAAGTGCAATGATGATCCTAACAAAAACTTTAAAGTATGAGAATTACCTAAATAAGCATAGCATGCTTCTCAGGTTGCAAAAACAAGATGATATTTTGAGTTGTATAGTCAAACATGCCAATTGTGATAATGAAATTAACAAGAGCTACTCTATTCTTTCTGTCACAAAGCAATGCTATCAAATACTTTTAGATGTAGAATAAACAAAAAAGTATTCAAATTTATATTGTGACAAACATAAAAGGGCAGCATTTATTTCGGCTTTTTGGATAGAAAGGATTCAAATTTTTGTAGAATTAACAGCAACTAAGTTGATTATTTGCACAACAAAACAGAAAAAGTTGCAACATAAATCATATTAGTTTTTGCATTTGAAAGGTGAAGTATGACCTAAAGTCAAACCATACCTCATTTGTTAATAAAGTTTGTTATTGTATAGTTATACCCACCATTTTCAAGACACACCTTCTGCAGACACGACAATGGTGTGCTCTTGGAGGCTTGTATGCTGAACACTTGTCACAATATTTTGTAAGTGCTTCCTGAAATATGAATCATATAATATCAACAAACCAAAAGTAACTTGTAATAAAAAAAAAAGAAAAACAAATCAACAAAACTTTAAAAAATTAAATTTGTAACATGAGCTTTCACATTTTTTTCACTAATGATTACAATACTGCAAATTATCAAAACACCTGGTGGCTGGTGCACATGAAATTTCTCCACCTGTTTCTGCTTTAACCTCTTGAAGACGACATGACTAGCAAAAGCTACGTTCTACTAGGTTCCAATGGTCAGTTGTCTTTTGGTGAGGTTATGTGAGTTTTCCCTAATGGATTTTCACAGTTACCAAAAAATAAAACATGAAAATTCTCCGACCACATAACCTTATTCTTGCTCTTTTTGAGGATATAAAGCGGCCATGAGGAGAGAACAATATGGTGCAAGTGTGTAACGTTTTCTAAAATATTTCTCTGTTAAGCACACATGTGTAAGTAAATGCCACATAACTTATTTAGGTTATCAGATTATTTAGAGGTCATTTAACATGTAAACCCTATAATTTTTTGACTATACCATATTGTGCAGCCCTTTTATAAAAGTTGATTATATTTTTTCTTAGAACAAGAAACACACACATCCACTATCCTACTCCTAAATCTACACACCATGGGAATCAAACCTTCAACCTCACATGGAGGGACATCATATGTCACACTTTGATACTATTGAGCCACTAGCCCTCTCTTTCTGATTATTCCATATATGATTATCACTTTGACAAGAAAATGACAAGCACACCCTAAACAATAATCTTTGGGTCATTCTGATTATAGTTAGCAAGTATTCACAACTGATCTTTACATATTAACAAACTATCATCACAAGAAACCAAATCTGGAACTCAATAGCATCAATGATTCAAAAGATAAAACCCAAAACAGGTGTCATCATATATAATATAACAAAATTCAAATTGACCCTAAAAGGGGGATTTCTTACACTTTCTCTGGATTCTTGATCCGAGCCATCACTGTGTTCAATATCAGGGAAATACCCATATGGAACATCACCAGGATCAGTGAAAACACAGGCAAAAAACGAGAAAAGGGTGAAGAATGTCAACATAGTGAAGATCACAACATTCGTCAAGCCAATTGAGCTATGTAGCCCTACCCAATCATCAAGAAATATGAAAACCGTGCCGTAGAAGACAATATCCATCAGTATTAGAACTGCTAATATCGGAAGCGATACAAATCGTCGCCATTTCATCGCTTGATTTCTTGATGTTAGAGAAGAGGATGAGAGGAATCCGGACAGGGTTTTTGCCCTTTTGCTTGTCGTGTCCAGGAGAGAACAGAACTTTTCGCCTTCTCGGATCGGGTCAACTTTGTATTCAATTCCTGGTCTGCTTGATTCATAGAAGATTTAACCTTTTGAACCAGCGTCAAGAATCAAGATTAAAGTTTGATCTTCCGGTTGAATTTTGATTGCAATCTATCGTGTTTAACTGTGCCCTAAAATGATTGGTTTTTTTATGCAAAACTTTAACTCTATGGTAATAAATGGTTTGATGTTAAAGGTAAACCAACAACTCTTGCCGTATTAGTTAAATAAAGGTAAAGGGAAAGTGATATAAAACTCAGGTTATGGGTTCGATCCTCGATCCCACCCGGTTTTACCGGCCTTTCACTGTCGTGTCTTTAGTTGGGTGTTTGGGTCGTGTTTTCCCGGAAATTGGTGGCTGGTGGGGTAGGGGCTCCGTCCGTCTGAACTAGTGGCCAGCTCGGGCATCCTTTAGCCATTAGGGGCCCGCGTACGGAGCACCCGGCAATTGCTTAGTTGGACGTTCAAAAACAAAAAGTTAAACCAACAAGATCAATGTGTACGATTCGTGTAACGTTTTAGGAGTCGTGTACCCTATACTCAACCAACAAAGTTGTTACAAGTCACATTAGTTCATTTCATCCATATACAATAAGGATAAGATATATATTATATGACTTGTATATGGTAAAGAGTCGTATATGTTAAAAGATGATTAAAATACTCCTAGAAATATATGGACATGATGTAAGGTTCATTGACATGCGTATGAATTATATTGATATAATGTTATATTCTTTGCTATGTGTGTGGATTTGTTTTACTAGACGTAGAATTCCTTCATATGCATGTCTATTATTTGTTATAGGATGCAATTTTTTTTGTTAAACGCGCCAATTATTTAATATGAATTATGATTATGACATTATGTCGAACTTACATCAACCATTATATGTTTATTTGTTGAATCTATTCTCTTAGTTCATTATTTCATTTTCTTTATTATTTCAATTTCCATAGTTTCTTTGGAAAAGACGTTAATGATTTTGTTTAGAGAGAGTAATTATTTGATAATCTTCAGTAAATATCCTAACAAGATGGGGTGTATAAACCCTATTTAGATCTAATATTTGTTCACGTATTTGTCATTAGTTTTATAGAATTCTGCCCATATCGTTGTTTCAAGTTTTTTCTTCTTTTTTTGATGCGTTGGTTGGTGTGAATGGTTACGTTATAGTCACTCGACGATGAACAAATTAAACACAACCGGCTAGGTCATCAATATGTGACTTATATGTAATCATGGAGGTGATATAAAAGAGCACTCAAGATTGGATGTTTTGCCATGAAAAACGAGTTGTCAATTTGAATTGATAAGGAAACACGAGACATAGTGGCTTGAAGTGATGGGTGGTAATAGTTTTGTATCAATATAACTTGGATAATTATTTGATTAATATTCTATAAATATTTCATCAAAATATTATAATTCTTTTGACAATAATATTTTTTGATTATATTTATAATAATAATATTTTAGAATAAAAAATATGAATGTAAAATTTATATAATATATAATAAATATTAGAAGGACATACATATTAGAAGAACAAAATAGTAATTTGCTTAAATTTCTTAAAATTAAGAGTTTTACAATTCTTATAATATATGGTACAACATTTTAATTCAAATCTAAATGTTTGTTTGTGTTTTTACTTTGTCTCACATTGGTAGCTTTTAAAATTTAAGTGAGATAAATTGATTATTAAAAAAACCTTCAAAACAAATGAATCATTTCTTGACATTTTTGATGCATTTAGCCTTTTATGTTAGTAGTTAAACTCACTTTTAGTTAACTACCAAGTTAAAAAAAACTGCTTTTGTTATGGTTATGACTCAAGAATTAATTATGCAAACCTTTAAAACATCCAACTTAAGTGTACTTTGTTTTATGCTGCAACGCGCGGGTACTAAACTAGTGTGTGTG
Organism: Mikania micrantha; assembly: GCA_009363875.1. Classification (NCBI taxonomy): domain Eukaryota; kingdom Viridiplantae; phylum Streptophyta; class Magnoliopsida; order Asterales; family Asteraceae; genus Mikania; species Mikania micrantha. The sequence goes on from CM018691.1 coordinate 102,664,999, forward strand.
TATATATATATAGATTGAATCCTATGAAAACCAAATCTTGAAAATAAATATGTGGTTCATATTAACCCACATTAAAAATGATTTGTTTATTTAAAACCCAATTTTTTATTCAGGCTTAATTTGGACTACATATTTATTTTTAAGGTTCCAAATCAATGGTTTACATAGGTTTAAGGGTTTTCTCTCTAAGATTGATTTTTCATAGGATACAATTCTAAATATATATATATATATATATATATATATTTATATGTAAAGTTTTAACTTTCATAAGGTTTTATTTAAATAAATAGGTTATTTAAAATAATTTATAATTTTTCATAAACATTTCTAGAATTTATCGAATGAAATTCTTAAAATTTTTATAAGTTTGCAATTTAAATAAAGTGTAACTAATTTATAAACTATTTATAATAGTTATATAAAAAATTCATTAAGAATTGTTTTCTGGAAATGTTTATTTTAGAATTTATAGAATTTTTTAGAATTTTTTAATTTGTTTAAGCCGTTAAAAAATGAAAATATGGCAAAAAAAAAAGGACAAGGCTACCACCTGTGGGTTTCAAACACACATCTCTCAACCTTAGCCCGAGCGTCTTAACCGCTGGGCTGCTAAGAAGTCTTGCTGGTGAACCTGCTCCAGCTCTAGATGCTTACATTCATGACTTCGCATCTTGTCTTATGCGTATGTAATAAAGGAAAAAGTTTTGTTTTAACAAAGTTTTTTATGGAAGAAAATGGTTTAATAAACTAGAACTTACTCACCAACACCGATTTTTGTGTACAAATTAGCTTGATATGTAGGTAAAAGAAATAGAAAACAACTTGGCAAGGTTGGTAAGACTACCCAATACTTGTGAAGATTGACATCCTATTTTGATTACTTTTAATTTTCATTCATTAGAATGATATGTAATTAAGATAAATTATTATAATGACAATTCATCTGCATGCTTATGTGAAATATTTTCGGTTATGAACTATGATGTAATGTATAAATCTAATCATAAAGTCTCTTTGAACTCAAGACATTATCAGTTATAAACTATTATGTAATGTGTAAATCTAATCAGAAGGTCTCTGAACTTAAGAAATTTCAGTTATAAACTATTATGTAATGTGTAAATCTAACCAGGATGTCTCTTTGGATTCATGATCTTACAAAAATGAACTATTTATTTTGTTTCACTAAAAAACCATATCATATGTTTATGATATTCGTCATACACATGGGATATACTCAACAAACTAAAGTTTGAACTCACAAAATTCACATTCTCAAAACTTACCTTGCTATTAGTGACAACCTTCTGTCCACTAATGACACCTGCTTTTGACATTACAAAGGTAACTTATCCTCCATGTAATGATATACTTCATCTTTATGCTTTGGTTACTTATGCATATCCTAAAAATATAATTAGATGAAGGGACTTTAGCCTTTGTGGTATTGGGCCTTCTATTCTCATCATCGAGCACAAAAGTTATAGCTTACTTAGGATTTTTTTTTTTCATTTTTTTTCTTTTTCATTTTTTTTCTTTTTCATTTGATTGGTCTTTATGTTTCACACCGCATCGCCTTTTGGTGCGAAAGCCAATGCCCAATAATAAGCAGCAACAATCTTTGGTAATTTTAATATGGTATGTAGGAGTATTCTTTTTAGGATATCCGGATATCCAAACTCAGGAAAAAAATGTTTTAAAAAATTTGGATATCCAAAATATCCGAAAAAAATAACTATTTCGGATAGTTCGGATATCCAAACTCAGGTAAAAAATGTTTTAAAAAATTTGGATATCCGAATATTCGAAAAATTATCCAAAATATCCGAAAAAATAACTATTTCGGATAGTTCGGATATCCAAACTGTCTGAAATTTTTCAAAACATGTATCCGAATCCGAATTTCCGGATGCCCAACTTCCAAATTTCCGAAATTTCGAGTTCAAATTTTCAGATATTTCGGTTTCAGATTCGTATACGGCATTTTCTGATTCTTGTTAAGGGCGCGGGTTGGGTAATATGTCAAAAAGGGTTCGGGTCTAAATGGATTGTTTTTAAAAAACATCTATTTGGTTTAAGTTAAAATGTGTTATAACTAAACAAATAGTATATCAGGATAATTTTTAGTGATTTTCTCATCAGATATGTTATTAATCATTCTTGAACGTTTGAATCCATTGCATTCCCATAGTTTTAAGGTTACCTATCTTGGCCCATATTGTGTTAAAGTGTTACCCATCTCAACCCTTTCTATACTATGATGTTACCTATTGACATTGTAACCCATTATACAACATTTGTTTACTCAAACCAACCTATTTCTTTTGATTTGGTTGAAAATTATCACCTCAAAGTGGAACCTTTGATGACTCCAAGGACACCTTTAATGTTACAACCTGATTTTTTTGTTGAAGACAAAGTTGTTGCATGCATGCATCTTCTTACTAGACATGCCTGTCCTCTTCTTGACTTTTATGTCTTCTTACTAGACTTTATCTTTCTTTTTCTTGATTTTGATGTTTTTCCCTACACACTAATTTTGAAGGAAATGATATGGTTGTAGAAGCAATCAAAAGCAACACATTCTATTGATATAAAGAACTTTGGTTTCCATTCTTTCATTGTAGTGATTTAGCAGATACAGAATTTAAAGAAAAAAAATTGGATTTAAAACCATGATATGATTTTGTGGTTGACATAATTGATAAATAGTATGTGTTATAAGACAATTATAGTTTAAAAAATTCCATGTTAATCACAATAACTTTTTCAAGCATGGACAAGCTTTTATAGGCCTCTTCCGTACGTAGTATTAATTTTTCGGCCGAAATGTTTTTTCTTTAATAAAAATATTGGTTTCGCCCTCTTGCTTCAAAAAAGTACCATGTATTCTGGGTCCCGTAAGTTTCCGCCCCCTTTCAAATTTTTCAAGCTCCGCCACTGCTTCCAAGAGACTTATGAACATAAGGTTTTAACATTTAATGAATTTTAACGTTGTAAGATCATAAAGGCTGATGGTTTCCAAATACTCTAAGTCCTTGGCTCCACTCCCAGATGTCCAAACAGGCTTCGGAAAAACAGAGTTATCTTTCGGAAGTAATTAGTCTTCGGAAGGAACTTAAGTTCCTCAGAAGACTAAAGACCTTTGGAAGATAACCTTGTTCTTCAGAATCCTCCAAGGAAGATACATGCTTCCGAAACAAGAGCTTCCGAATAAAGACTAGCAGCTTCCGAATACAAAAGCTTTCGAAGACTTCCTTCTGACATGATCCAGAACACTTAAAGAAATATTCAGAGATGCTTTCTATTATCAAGACCAACACAGAAGACATTCCAATGATAGTCAGCAACAAAGAAGATCTGTCAGACTTGCAGAGATATCTTTACATTAATGCTCTTTGTAGTTTAGGTATTTAATGTAAATGTCAATGAAGTTATTTGTATTAATTGTAATTAATATGGCTTGGCATGTCAAGCCATAACAGTATACTAGTTTTAGCATTAGATTGTTTCTAGTATTTTGTCCAGCCTTGTATTCCTACGAGGATACAGCTGTAGGTCTTAGTATAAATACGTTAACTTGTAACTTAGCAAAGGGTGTGTGCTTGTGCTAAGAGTCTTGTATACTTTACAGTTGAATGAAATATACTTTAACTTTGAATTCAAATTCTTCTTGTGTATTTCAATCTGTTTTGTAATTGTGTGTGAGTTGAGTTGATAGAACTTTCCGCATCTATCAAACTCAGTAGAAGATACCTTGTGAAAGTGTTATGTAGATTACATAACCCGATCCAACAAACGTTATTTTACTTATTTTTTTTGTAAAAATAACATTAAAAGCGTTGAGTTGGTCGGTTAATCAGACATCATGAGCTGGATGTATCATTGAAATCAGTCTCTCTATTACTATGAGGTAGAGATAAGACTGTTCATATCTTACCCTCCTCAGAACTATCTTAGCTTCATGATAATGTCAATAATTGTCAAAAGCTTTCATTTTAGAAAATTGGTTTGTTTTCTTTGAGAACTTGTTCCTTGGATTTTGAGTCATTTCGCTGTGATAAAAAAATTCTTATATATTTTTCATTGCTAAATTCAATCTTTTATACTTTTGGATTTCCACCATTTTTAGTTTCGAAAAAAAAAATTGAATTAGTTTGAAATTTTGACCTTAAGTGGTAAAATTTCCATTTATTCATTAGTATTATATGATACTTACCATTTGAACAATGAACTCGTTGGTGATATCCTTGACAATTGGGACATCACTTGTTGAAGGATCAATGGTCATAACAACTTTTAAATCTTCATCCAAGTTATGCTTATATTGAAATGCAATTACAAGGTGAAGGTGGTTGCACATTGTGATTAGGGATGTTCAAAATATTCGAAACTCGAAAAAATTCGAAATCTGAATCGTATCCGAAATCCGAAAATACCTCATCCGAAATCTATTTCGGGTTGCTCGGGTCGGATTGTAAATTCTTAGATTCAGATCGTGTTTTGGATATGCAAAAACTAGTTTTTTCGGGTCGGATAATATATTTTGAGATTCGGGTCGGGTTTCGGATAGACCGAAAAAATTTTCAAATCCGAAAACCCGATTCGAAAAACCCGAATAACTCGTTATCTGACCCGATGAACATCCTTAATTGTGATATTCGAGCCCCAATAGTTGCTTAACCAAGTATCTAAGCATCTAATAATTGTTGAAGCTTCTCATATGATCCTTTAAACTTTTCAACATGGATTTCAGTTCCTGCAAGTTTAGTTCTTGCAGCTTTAAGCTAAGAGTAGACCATGAATCTGAATTTCAAGATTAGACTAATCCATGTTTATGTTGCAACATTTAACTCTTACACCATCAACTATAAGCTCTCTTCTCATTTACAACCAATGTGTCTAAAATGTGTTGGCTTAATGAGGAAGACCGCTCCTTATGAACCTAATATATCTTTCTTATTCATGTCCGATGTGAGGTTTGCTTAGCCTATTATAGACACCCCTTTGAACTCATTATTCTTGAAGGAATTTTCCTTACATTCTTTCTAAAAATGTAGTAAGGTGTCCCCCTAAACACCCTCGCGACTTAAAAGAATTGAAAGGCTTCAATATGAATTCATTATTCACATTGAACTAATTAATAGAAAAGTTTTACATAATTAAAGGAACTATTCTAAGGCTATACATGGAAACTATTAACAAAAATTGATTATTACAAATCTACAACAAACTTATACATATCCTGAATACCACCTCCATCATCTCTATACCATACTTAGGTCAAATCAATCACATCTACTCACATAACTTTTATTCATACATATTTTTTAAATATTTTAATATTAAAATATATAAAAATAGTGTTATTGACACTCATATAACCCTTCAATTTGACTTCTAACAATATTTAAGCTTTACCACTTCCTTTGACCTCCTTTTTAATCAAGTCTTAAACCTCCATTTTGGAGATTTTATTTAACTATCCATAAGTCTTGTTAAATTTAAATAGTGACTTAACTCTTATTTTAACCTCCATTCACAATAATAATATAAACAAGCAAATATTTTTCATATATAAACCCGTCCTATTTATGGAATTATTTTATATAATATTTGAAGCAAGGTCGTTAGGCAGATTCATGAATGTGACCACTGATACATTTGATTGGTCAACATCTAATATTATGTGATTTAGCCTTTATCTTAAGATATTTAGAATGTTATTTTACTTTATTTTTTTATGTTGATTTTACCATATGGATTTAGGTGATTACTATTGTAAATATCTCTCTCCTCAAAAGAAATACCATAATCACATAGACACAACAGGTCAACAGTAATTCCAATAAATTAAAAAAAAAACACACACATACACAAATTAGTGTCTTAACATTTCTATAAATTAGACTAAACTTATGAAATGAATCGAAGATTAAGATCTAGTGGTTTACACTTAGTCCAAAAGCTTATGAAAGGATTACAAGAGTGGTCCCTATGATTTAATCAATTGCAATTTTAGTCCACATACTCGATTATCATTTTAATCATATGTTAGAACTCATTAATTAAGGCGAATTAATATAAATAATAATCTAAACTAATTTTTAAGCACTATTAAAATTACATTACTTAATGTTTGTTATCTAAGATTGATTAATACAAGTAATCTGTGAATCGAACCCAATTACTGAACACTATTAAAATAATTTGTAAATCCAAAGGTTTCAAAATCTCATCTACTTAATGTTTGTTATTTAATATTTTTTTTTATTTCTCACGCCTGCCAAAGGATACGACACAATATAATATTTAACAAAATTATAAAAATTTGATTTAGTAAACAATCTTTTCATGTAAATTCTAACAACTTTCTTATGTTGGTTAATCTTGATGGGTCCATTTAAGTTGGATCATGGGTAATTAGGAGTCTAGTTTAAATGAATGGGTTTTATGTTTGAATAAGTCCATTTAAACTTTGTTAGGAAAGTTTACCTTGGAAGTTTGAAGTTCCTCACGTGGTTATTTAGTAGCTCGGGTCTTGCTATTGTTTACTAGTTTTTAGGTGGTAGTATTTTACTTCTTCTAATGATAAGATGGAGGTATGGGAGACAGTGGCGGATCCAGAAACTTTTTCCAGTGGGTTCACTATTCAAACGTTTCAATTAGATAGAACCGAACATAAAAATTTCTGGGTCGATTTGGCGGTTCGGGTGTTGTAATTTTGATCACCACATAATAACTGTGCGATATATTAAGTCAATAGTTAAAAAAACATCGTTATTATAGAGTTCGGAGGTGCGGAGTGAACACTCATTTAAGATTTCTGATCTCCAGACCAAACGAGAGTCAAGGGGGCCGCACCCCTTTGCGGGGGCCTAGACGCAGCGCTCTTGGTGGGGTACAAGGGGTTGAGCCACTGGTAGCAGTCCCTCTAGCCAGCCAGCGAACAAGGGTCAAAAGAGCAGTGCACCTTGTGAGGTTCGGGGCAACACCCCGAAACCTAAACGAAATTTGAGAAGAAATATTGATTTCAAAAAGTGATTTTAACATGGTCCTATTGAAATCCAAGCATTGATTGTTGAGAAGTCTCTAACAAAGATTTCTTAATCCATTCAAGTTGACAAACTGTTAGAGAAAAATTACAGTCTGGATTAACCCTTAAAATATTAATGGGTTCACCGTATCTTATAACATTTCGAATTTTTTTTCCTACTAACGCTTCGAGACGTGGTGGGTTCCGGTGAACCCACACGTCTCTATCTACATCCGCCATTGATGGGAGAAGTGATATGAGACCTAGGTCCTGGGTTCGATTCTTGATCCCACCCGGTTTTACCGGCCTCCCACCGTCATGCCTTTGGGTGGGTGCTTGGGTCGGGTTTTCCCCGGGAATTGGTGGCTGGTGAGCTAGGGGCTCTGTCCGTCTGGACTAGTGGCCAACTTGGGCATCCTTTAGCCATTGGGGGCCACGTACGAAGTACGCAACAGTTGATTGGTTGGTCGTTCAAAAAAAAGAGCTTCTAGGTTGAATTAATAAATCATCCAAGTCTTCTGCAAACTTCCGTTTTTATTTATTTTTACTTTATGTTCATATTTCAGTGAGAAGCAAGTTTTTGTACTTAGAGTTTCTTTTGAGAGTGTGTGTTGTGTGAAGATGTAGTGGAGCATGAACCAACAACTTAAGGTAGCTTGATTACTGATTTTCTAAAAAGCATGCTAAAAATTGTCAAACTAAGTATATAGTGATCATACAAGTTTAATGAATTGATAAAATAGATAAATATGATATCCATCCCATTATGATATGTTATGATCTAAAATGTGTATACATAAGTATGATGGATGTAATATACACGAGTCCATAAACAAGTCAATGAAGATTGTTGATAAATGAAAACAATGTGATGCCAAACCTAGTCATATGATAAATGATGGAAATGATCACTTATGTGATGACGAACTGTTATAAAACAACTTTAGCTAGCTAGTCCTACATAAATATAAATAGGGATATCAACCCAAATATTACTATTTCATATATATTAATTGGCTCAAACCTATGAGTTAATAGTTGTGTGATCCTTAAGGGGACTTGCATGACAAGATGACAATGTCTCATGCAACATACAATCCACAAGAAATACTTATTATCAACATAAACATTTATAGCGTACTTTCTTGATAAATAAATGACTATGCGTGTTTTTCACCCCGAATTTCATAAAAAAATTGTAAAAAGGTGTTGTGAATACTCACTGCTCTTGGTGATTGAGTTTGTGTTGTCTGACAAGGATTATTGATTGCGTCCTATTCAGATCCGACAACAATATATAGTTTTTTGATTTATAGACTATATGTAGTATTTCATATATGTTTTTTTTTCCCCATTGTCAATATGTATGTGTTTATGATTTTCAAATTTGTTCATCTTATGTTAATTGTACACTCGTGAGAACAAATATTATATCTCATTTGTAAAAGCATAAGTTACATAGCAAAATCAAATCTTTCATCACGAACTCTATACATTTTTTCATAAAAACATAAAATTATACAAAATCTTCACAAATATGTTGCAAAAATATTAGAAAGAATTGCTCACAAAATCTTTCTCATCGACAACCAATCGTTTGAATTAAAACAAAAACTCAAAATTTAGTACATTCATCTTTGTTTGTGACAATTGCAATTGAGGATTACGTCATATGGATGAAATTTCTTTAACAGGAGGAGACTGTGACAATTGCAATTGAGGATTACGTCATCAATGACGTAAGCACATTTGGTCGTGCTAAAAATCCACATTAATTTGGCAATTTAAATTATTACAAGTTGATAGTATGCGAGAAATGGTAAACGTGGGCGAAAACCGTGCGCGAAACGGAGTTCCGGATTGTTTGGAATCGAAAAATGAAGAAAAATTTCTAAGTATTGCAATCCCGGATTTCTCGGAGGTACGCCAAGCCCCAATTTGCCTTCCTTGGTGGTACGCGAGGAGTCCAAAATATCTTTTGGAACCCGGATTTCTCGGAGGTACGCCAAGCCCCAATTTGCTTTCCTTGGTGGTACGCGACGGATGAGGCGGTGGAAAAAGTTGATCTTCTTCATCAGATTTCATGCAGAATTCATTTTTTTTATATCTCTCAAACATATAAGCATTCCAGACGAACAAAACTCACTTTTCATCATCAAAACTCAATCTTAAGACCATAAGATCGTATATTTGAAGCCAGGGAACGCAAGTCCTGATCGTTGTTCTACACTCAGAAATCCGTCAGATTAGGTAACGATTCGTTTTAACCTTCTATTTGATAATGATTGATTAGAACTTGTTTTTGAACATAATGGTATAGTTAGGGTTGTTGATTATTGCCTAGATGATGGCTAGGATTGATTAAAAATGAAAAACTTGATGTTTTAACGGGTAAATCCTTGTTTTGATCCGTTGTAATGCCCGGTTTTCATGAAATCATAACTATGATTATAATGGTTTAAACCATTTGATTGTGACAATGTAGGTGATTAGTTTGATTAATCTTTGAAATGCAAGGTTAAATGCAAGTGTTTTAAACTAATCACAATCATTAACATACTTATTGGAATGATTATCTGATGTTTATGATAACAGTCAGATTAGTATGTTAAACATGGTTATTAAACCTATTCTAATGTCACATTGTGATATTTCATGATATTTGGGTATTCAATAACAAGGATTGATCATTCTTAAGCCATAAATTCATCTAGAAACTGGTTTAGCATCATAATCAACAACATTAACTATTTGGTTAATCTTAGATTATTCTGATTAATCTAATATGTCATCAACCTTGTATTAGGAACCTGAATCAGTATAGGTTCCTTCATTATCATACATTGTAGGATATAACACTAAAATAAATAATTAAAAACCTAATATCGATTTGATGACTTTCAAGGCAATGTCTTTGACATTAGACGTTCAGAAAGATCTAATCAGTAAGTTAAAACATAAATAACTAATTAAATATAAATTAATGCAAAATTATCCAATTATTACCAGTTTGTGTGATATTCTGCTACCAGGGAAATATCAGGTGAGTTTCATACAACCCCTTTTCTTTTTAATATTTTACAAACATCGGGGTAGCACTGTGGAACTTTTCAAAACTATATGATATGTATCACTGTTATCTGCGTGATTTCATGTGATTTGTTGAGAACTTGTGGATTTCATGGGATTTTGCCATAGAACAGAACTTTATCACAGAACTTGAAAGTCCTCATTCCTGAACTGTATCTAGTGAACCCATGTGGGGCTGAACACGGAACAATGATAGTACTATCAGCTGACAACCCATTTGCTAGGAGCTGTAGCCCCCCTTGCTGTGAATGTTTGTTACCTGTTGTGATAGACATTAAGACAATGAGGCATTAAGATGTTACCGATGGGTAATATCTTATAGAACGAGAACGGAGTAGTCCAAAAGGAACTAGATATGGGTCCCATGGTTATCTTGAACTGAACATTTTTGAGAACTTACATATCATATCATATTGTTAAACTTGAACTTTACGATCTCACCAGCTTTGTGCTGATATTTCAAACTCAAACCTTTTTGCAGGAAGACAGTGACAACGGTGAGGATGCACTTCAATCACTTGTAATTAAATAAATCAGATAATGTAAAAAACTTAGTTTATATATTGTAATGTTGGTTGTAAATACGAAAACCTTGTAATGTATTCATTTTAAGTTACTCTGTGTGTTGTGATACCGGATCAAGTAAGTCACGCCTCATCTTTGAGACATCACCACTATGCTTCCGCAATGTTCTCAGAACAATGAATGACATCATGTCAGGTGACGAGAGGTGGGGGCTGTGACAGGGTGGTATCAGAGCCACATGTTATAGAATTTAGGTGGACTTAGAGACCTAGACTATAACCATAGGCTCGTATAGTGACACAGAGAGCACCGAACATAACTAGTGAACAAACTTGTTTTGAATTAAGCCAAGATAATCAGGTGGTACGAATTCCAGTTATGAGTGGCCAGCATAACTGAAATTCGCAACACGTGTGCATTCTAGTCTAATTTAATCCAAGTAGAACAATAATAACTATAAGGACGAGTAGCTGCTTTGAGATAGGAAGAGATATCATATCATGTTTATGTTGAATATTATTATTCAATATTTATTTCATGGTACTGATTTAAAATTTTTGATGTATACAGCGATGGCCAATCCGGCGAGAGGTATATCTACCAGAGATTCCCATACGTTATCTTAGATGATACTCCCAGTTCGAGTTCTGGGTCAAACTCGGACCCATCCGAGGTTTCGTCCGCAGCATCTCAGGCGGTATCTGTAGTGCCTCACACACCATCACCACTGGTACCGGTTACTCCACCACCACCACCAGCACCATCAGGATCGCATGAACATTCTTAACCTCATGATGAGAATGCATCAGCTGATAGACGACAGAGCTCGCCGTCACAGAGAGTCCCAGTGTGGGATGGCTAGAGACAGATGCGGGGTCAGGCCCGCAAGACCACTGGATTGCCTCCTAGGCACCAGTTGGCACCGAGAGACGAGCCTCCGGTGATACACGAGGTGGGAGAATCATCCCATCAGGCAGAGATTAGAGCTCAGTTATTGTAGGTTTCTTATGATATGCAAGGGGTGAGGCAGGAGTTACAGCAGCATAATGCCACTATTGATGATACCCGTACGACAGTACTGGAGATTCGTACTTCTCATCTGACCCTTATGGATCAGGTGAACACATTAGACACGGATACAAGAGCATGGAGGGTTAAGGTAGAGGAGCGTCTGCGAAGGACTTGGAGGCAGACGATCATTGCTGCGTTCTGGCAGCAGGTTGAGGTGCTGAGATCAGGGGTAGTAAGGTTGAGAGAGTTCTTGGATTGGTTCGGGATGGTCAGTTTTGAGACTAGGATGATTGTGTTGGCTGTAGTTATGGCAGCCGTAGCCATGATGTTTTCCTGCTTATCGTATTTCTTACGATAAGTGTGTTCAGGTGGTTCTTTTGGGATACCATCAGTATAGACAGATAGGTTGTTGGTATGTGATGTAGGGGGGATGTTTTGGCTGTGAAATAGATCCTCGGTAGTGGATGATAGTATGGGTTTTCTGGCAGTCTTTGTATTGGAAACTTCGTGATTGTACAAAACTTATATCGTAGTAATAAAATAGTTTGGTCTGAATCATTAAGTGATAAACCGGTTAAGAATGTTTGGTTGCACATCTGAATGAAAATAAAAAATAAAAATAAAAAAAAACTTTTTTTTTTGTTAAAAATTCTAGTCGTAGAGCGAGCACCCCAGTGGGCCAGCCCACGCCATCCACCGCCGCAGCACTACCGCAACACCTCCTCCGCTGTCACCACCACCGCCTATCACCACCACCGCCGCATCACTGACCTCCACCGCCGCATCCCCGACTCCATCGCCGCATCGCTCTTTTTTCAGAAAACCCTAAGAGTAGGTCGACCACCGCCACATCCCCGACTCCACCGCCGCATCCCTGACCTCCACCGCCGCATCCCCCTATTCCACCAACCCCAGTGCTCGATCATCGCAACAGTTGGTCATCATCTTCGTCCTTGTGAGCGGCTGAGAAAAGCGGCGACGAGATGGATTTGGTTCACGGTGGTTGACGAATGACGAGGGCGAGGGCTTCCTTCGGTGGTTCAGACCTTCGGTGGTTGACGGATGAGGGCTTCCTTTTTTCCCCATTCAGATGATGTCCCTCCATTCAGACTTGTTCTGAGATCTGAATGGTTCAGATCTTCATTCAGACATTTTTCTCCATTCAGACGTGTTTTTTTTCGTGAAACAAACGGTCTAAATCTGAACCATTCCGATTCAGACCCATTGAGACCTATTAAGATCCAACCAAACAGTCCCTAAGTAAAATGTACAAAGTGCAGGAAGGAAGTACAACGTGACACATGTAATCTAAGTAAGGGGTATTATCGTCAATATATACTTACGGACTACCATTTAACACCCATAATCAAAGCATCACCTGAATAATCACGGACCCATAATTGCGAACCACATTATGTAAAAACCACAGACCGTATTTTATAACACACATAATCATGGACCAACTGCAAAATCTCGGACAAAATAGTCACGAACCGTGTTATATGCAAATCACGGACCGTTATCTAACATGCATAATCAAGGAACAACTGCATAAGTATGGACCAATAATCACGGACTAAGCGTAAAAATGACGGACCACATAAAAAATCATAAAAACATTAATAATATACTCCAATTAAAGATAATAAGATTCTCAATTATATGGTGTAATTTTTTTTATAAAGCATGTAAAAATTATTTAATTTTAAAAAAACTAGTGGAACTTGTTGTAACATAAAGAATAGGGTTGTTCCTCTTTTGTCCTTCCATTTATATTTTACGCTTGTTTTGTGGTGAAAGTTGTATAATGTGAGGACTACTAGATCTTACCCATTGATTAGTTTGGTCAAGAGTCTAGAATTCTTCCTACGCTTTTCACATTAAGAAGCCCTTGTAAATGATTCGGATCCTACACACACATATATACATGTATCTGTGTGTGCGTGAGAGAATGAAAAACTAACTCTAACAAGAAGATACGAAGACGGATGCTAGAATTTGCTTATGATGTTGTTGCTATCAAATGAGCTATAAGGAAGTGTGGTTTTCCATTGCTGAGAGTAAGAGAAGTGGATTGTTTGGTCAAGTTATGGTCATTATTTGGACTTGTCGGTGTTTAGCCTAGATGGTTCTTAGTTTGGAGATAGCCTAGATCAAAGATTAGTGTGTGTATGTGAGTGGGAACCGACGACAAAAAGGCTGGAGCTGGGTGGTTAAAGGGATTGTTTTGGAGGGGAGAGAAAGAGTTCATAGTTGGAGAGTATTTGCAATGAGGGGCAACATAAAAATGGTGATTGTGGGGCATAGGGTCGTTATACTTAGGTGAAATGATAAGGGTGTGATATGAATTGAAAAAAAGTCGTCACATGAAGGAAATAGGTGACCGAATGGTAGCTTTCGGTTGGTGAGGGTGATCGAGGTGATCGGGTTATGGCTTGATTTGACAAGTGATTGGCTCATTTTGGCTAGAAAATGTGAGTTTGAATATGTTGCTTCGGTTTAAATGAGTGTGTGTGTCAGTGTGTTTTAGACTAAGGGCTTTAAGAGAGAAAATGTGATAAGGGGTAAGGGGATTTATTTCATTAACAAATTTTGTTTTGAGTTTTGTAGATCGTCATTCTATTTTGTGTGAAATCTTATTTTGCTGGCTGTTTGCGTTAAATGACTGATATGAAAAGCATTGATCAAAACCTTAATTTTTTACAGATTTCACATTTTACTACTTTTTTATCTTTTGTTTAACAAAGTAATTCGAATTGAATACATGTATTTTAAAAAAACTTCACAAGATAATACCAATTATCTTTATAATGTTTAAATAATTAATTTGGATTTATAAATTATTTTTATTAATTAATTTTGTATAATTAGGTTCTAACAATTAAATATAATGATAATTTGATGAGGGACTAATCTGATGACTTGGCGACACCAGATTAGCATTCGATGAAGTGGAGTATTATGTGGTCCACGATCACATTATCTATCATGTTTTAGTTTGTTTGCATGTTTTGTTTAGTAAAGTAGTGGGTAGTTATTTCTTCATGTTAATTCCCTTTATTACTTATTTTTGTATGTTGGTTTTTCAAGTAATCAAAACACAGTAAGTTCTGTGAATTCTGAAGTGTGTGCGTGTGTGCGTGCAATTGTGTATTGAGGTAACCACTTGATTGAGTTAACAAGTGGTATCAGAGCCACTCTTCAAGATGACGGAATTGCAGTTAGTCGGCGGTGTAAAAAATTGAACAACCAAAATTACAAGACTTGGTCGACCTGTATCTCTTCGTATTTACAGGGCCAAGATCGGTGGGAAGTCGTTCATGGGTACGACACAGTTCAATCAGCCAGAAAGAATGCCGAGGGGGTTCTACGGAAATGGCGAGTCAAGGCCGGGAAAGCTATGTTCATCATGAAGAAAATGTGGAGGAGGAGTTGTTAGAACACATTAAAGATGCTGATAGTCCCAAGCAAGCGTGGGATACCTTGGAACAACTGTTGTCAAAGAAGAATGATGCCAAACTGCATCTGTTAGAAAATGAGCTGTGAAAACATTGTGTAGAGAGACAGGGGACCTTGATCCGCAAGCGCAGATCGGAGATGCAAGGATGAAGCATATAATAATACATGGGTTGAAACCAGAGTTCCATAGTTTTGTCGCTGCAGTTCAAGGCTGGCCAACACAGCCCTCAATTGTGGAATTCGAAAATCTGCTAGCGAGTCAGGAATCACTTGCAAAGTAGTTGAGTGGGCTTCAAGTAAAACCTGAAGCAGAAGCCATGTATGCCGAAAAGAAACCCAAGTACAGTAAACCTTTGACATCCTCACAGGCCAGCAGGAGTTATGGTGGCAACAAACAACACGAACCAAATAAGAAATGGCGAAGTACCACAAAGGATGAAACTAATGCCGATCGAAAACCTAAGAAATTTGGAAAGAAGCCAACTTTCAAATGCTACAACTGCGGTATGAGAGGCCATATTGCAAGGAACTTCCCTAAGACGCATGAAGAGGGTAATGCTGCAGTTACAACTCCCGAAGAACCAGTTTGGGATGCCGAAACATATATGGCCTTGATAGAAGAGGAAACTGATGGTGATATTTCGGCCTTGGTAACCACTACCACATCAAGACAAAAAAAACTTGATGATTGGATAGTGGACTCCAAGTTTTAGAATCACATGACTGGGGAAAAGGATCGTTTGACAAATCCAGTCCCATACGGTGGTCGGCAGTTTGTAGTCATTGCTAATAATTCTCTGCATCAAATAACATATACGGGAGATGTAACCTTCACGTCTGATGTAACACAACGTGAACTTACTCTCAATAATGTATATTATGTGCCGGGTATGAAGAAGAATCTGTTCTCGATTCCACATATTACTTCAACAGAGAAGTTTGTTGTATTTGGGCCGGAGGATGTTAAGATCTATGATGACTTCGTGACATCATCGAAAGCGGTTCTGAGTGGGGAACGACGCAATGCTGTGTATGTTCTATTAGCAGAGTCTGCTGATATTGAGAAGATAAAAGGAACTCAAAATACAGAAATTTGGCATGCAAGGTTGGTGCACGTGGCATACGACAAGTTGAGCAGGATGATAACCAAGAGTCTTGTGATTAGGCTGCCTGAAGTTCATGTAGACAAGAGTGTGATATGCTCAGGATGTCAGTTCAGGAAGTCTCATCAGTCACCATATCATGCTTCAAACTACAAGTCTACATACCCCTTGGAGCTGGTGCACACCGATGTATTCAGACTTGTAAAGCAACCTTCTGTCAGGGGAATGAGGTATATGATAACCTTCATAGATCTTTCACGATATGTATGGGTTATGTTTATGAAGGAGAAGTCGAAGGCACTTGAAAAGTTTAAAGAATTCAAGGTTGAAGCCGAGAAAGTCACTGGTTTGGCTGTCAAAATACTTCAATCAGATAATGAAGGAGAGTATGTGTCAAAGGAGTTCTTAGAGTATTTGAACAAGTTCAAAATAAAAAGACAACTAACTTGTCCAAATACACCGCAACAGAATGGCGTTTCAGAGAGGAAAAACAGGCATCTCTCGGAAGTATCTTGGAGTATGTTGCATGATAATGTTCTTGGGAAATTTTGGGCAGAAGCTATGCATAATGCAACATTTGTAGTCAACCGGAGGATTCCTCAACAGAATCTCGACTACAAGTCACCATATGAGAAGTTGTTCAAGGTAAAGCCAAATGTGAGTTATTTCAGGGTATTTGGATCTGTATGTTATGTTTTTATGCCAAGTTCTCAAAGACACAAGCTAGAAAAGAATGTTGTGAGGAGCATCTTTGTGGGGTACGACAGTGAAAGAAAGGGTTGGAGGTGCTGTGATCCAACGAATAGGAGGTGCTACGTGTCACGCAATGTTGTGTTTGATGAGACATCTTCTTGGTTGTCAGCAACGAAAGAAGTTTAGCCAGATTCTGATAAGTTGAAGAATGATCTTGAAAGCAATAAAGTGTGTCTGCCCTTATCTGGTAATGAGACTATTATCGAAGATGAATTTGATCAGGAACAAAATAATGAGCCATGGCAGACAGGTGTTTTTCAACAACCACAGGCTCAACATGAAGAGTTGAGGCGATCAACTCGAATAAGGAAGCCGAACCCCAAGTATGCAGCTGCAAATCTTGTGGAACCTATGGAGGAAGAAAATGAACCAGAGTCGTTCGAGGAGGTGAACAGTTCAGCGGCATGGAGAGCTGCAATGAAGCACGAGATAGATGCTTTGCTTCAAAATGAAACATGGGCCTTAGTACCTAAGCCTCAATAGGTAAGTCCAATATCTTGTAAATGGGTTTTTAAAAATTAAGTTTAAGGCAGATGAGTTAGTTGAACGGTACAAGGCCTACCTAGTTGTCCGTGGCTTTACACAACAAGTAGGACTTGACTATGAAGAAACGTTTAGCCCAGTTACTAAATTAACTTCTGTTCGAGTCCTCATAGCAGTAGCAGCAACAAAAGGTTGGCCTTTGTTCCAAATGGATGTATACAATGCCTTTTTGTATGGTACTCTTTATCATGTGATCTACATGACACAACTGTTAGGGTTTGAAGATCACAGTCGTCTTGTCATGTGTGTAAGTGTAACATCAAGTACCAGATCGTCCGGCAAGTCCGTACGGTACGTGTACTTTCATTATTCACTATGTGTAAATACGTATACGTGAACAGTGTTTGTGATAACAAAATTCTAAATACAGTAAACAGTTGTACGTATTTGAGTGAAAACTTAAATACAGTAAGTACAACACACATTGAAACAATAGTTGTGTGTATTTAAGTGAAAACTTAAATACAGTTAACACAACGAATCAAGAGATACAACAGTGTACAAGTAAACAGCGAAAACATATCGGTTGAGATCTGATGTTCACAGATGACAGGAATCAGATGGCCGACAAGTCAGTACAAGAACAATGTGAAAACAGGGTGTTAGTTGAGTCCGACAGTGAGGAAACACAATTCAAACACAAATGCAGTGTTATTTCAGAATAACGAACGGACAGTGTGTTTGCGTGGGTGATGACTCACACAAACACATCTGTGAGTTTGGAGTTCTGAAATAATGACTGGAAAGTAGAAAACAAAAGTCAGAAAGCAAAACCATCGTCGTGTTCGTTCGGGTGACGATTCGAACGAATACGCGCGAAGGTGACGCGTTCTGACGAAACGATAACGAACTTACGACACGATACGATAATAAATTTAAGAAAATAAAACATTTTAATGTTTTACAATTTTTAAACTCATCAAATAATTAAAATAATATTTCTTTTATTCATTTCGTTTAAATTACGCGTAGTTTTCCGGAAACGTAACGAAAACGCGAACCGAGCAACAAAAACGAACCCGAACTCACTCGTGGTATAAATACCATGAATGAGTCCCTTTTTCTCATTTTCCCATCTCCTTCTTCCCCACAAAACCCTATTTCCGGATTTGAAGCCACCATCACCATTAAGAACCTTCTCTCCTCCATATCTCACTCATTTCTCCACCAAATCACTCCATTCTTGAACCTACACGGAGCTCTCATCATCCTCTACACGAAAGTACAACAGATCGGGGGTTAAACTCACTTAAATCGAGGTAAAACGAGCTGCAAAGTTACGAGAACTAGGGTTTTCAACCCATGGTGCAACCCACTAACCTTAGTCGGCCAAACACTCTCATACACGAGCCCTATAACCACAAGAAACACCATTAACTTCTGTTAGCTTTGAATCCACAAACGAGGAGCCTCACAATGAAGGGTGTTGGGCGCTAACCTGTTGCGGCCGAATGAGACCATGGCCGCCGAAAGGACTAAGGCCGAAAGGCCTCACTCGGCTATGGCAGCTTCATTCGTGGCAACACCCTTCGGCAGTCCCTCAATCGCCACCCAACTACCATTCGCCAACCACCTCCTTTTCGCCAATCATGTCATTCGGCTCTACCACAGAATGAGCCTCCTTCGGCCTTGCATCTCTTTCGCCCGTCATCATTTTGGGCACCACATTCGGCCACCCTCATTCGATGAACAACTTCATTCGGCCGAAGCTCACAACACACCCTCATTCGACCAAAACACCTCAGTCGACTACCTGATGCCATTCGATCAGTTCACTATTGTGCAGGCCCAATAGCATATCGGCCCAACAGTGGCCCAGCAACCCCTTTGTCCATCAGTTGTTACTTGGCCCAGATTTACTGCTTCGGCCCAATGTGGCCCAGACCTATGGATGTGACCCAACTAAACTGACTTGGGCCATGTCACTAGTTGGCTCACACAAACAATCGGCCCAACTCTAATTGTCTAACCCAAACACAACGAATTGGCCCATGCCCAAATCTTTCGGCCCATGGTGCAGGTGACTCAGCCCAACAGCCTACCCTGGCCCAACTCCATTCCTTTGGCCCAACTTGGCCCAGATTGGGTCCATTTGGTTATTCAGGCCCACGGCTACTAAATAGGCCCATATGTTTAATCATTCGGCCCACATACTAATTATTCGGCCCAAGGGGTTCCAAGTACCATCTAACACATAGAAGTAAATTGTTAAAAATGATATGCATGAAGTGAAGCTTGTAATCACATATGTTATCACAAAGGTGGACAAATGGGTTTAAAGTGTTGAGATTTATAAAACAATGACAATACATAACTAGGTGACAAGATGTAAGGTTACTAACCTCTAATATAAAACCTATGTTTTAAAAATTTAGAGCTTGTAATGTCATGATATTCAATCAAGTGGAATATAACATCCAGAACAAACAAGCAAGGGCCGAATAATGACCAAGACTTATGTGTGTTAGCCAACTTTAGGGCTAACACCTACACACACACACAAAACCCTACAAAATTATACTAATAAGTTACAAATATCGTGAAATAAACACAGGATCGTGAAAACACAACAAGTACAAACAAGAGCGCGTGCATTCTCGTTTAAGCTAAGTCAATACCCAACTACTACAAGGTGAGTTCATACGCCCCTTTTCTTTAATCTTTACTGATTTTAAACTCTCGGGGCTGAGAAACATGCTTTACTTTTATTTACTTAAAAGTTTTGCTTACATATTGCTAATACTTTGATTAATTGATATTAAATTGTTTATTATCATATATCACTGTATGCTTGCTTGTATGATTGGAGGATGACAGGGAAAATAAGATGATTATGATATTATAATATCATAACTCATCAATACAATAGAATAACATAGTTGTATGAGTATCTCTTACAACCCTTAGTTATTCTTACAAGAATTAACATAGAAACAATTACAAGGATCATGATGACAAGAACAAGACATAAGAATGGTATAAAGATAACACATCTTTATTACATCATTCAATACAAGAGTTAAGTAAGTGTAATAAGACTAGTTCTTATAATACTTAGCTTTACAACTCAATACCTATTACAAGATAACATAGTACAAGAATCATCCACCACCTGAGTCGACTAAGGGAATTAAGACTGGTTCTTATTACTGCTTAGTGACAACATGGTGACTACATGGAATAACAAAGAATGATAATCATGATAATGTAATTTCATGATAACAACATCATTCACTCCATTAACTAACATAATGTAATAAGACAAGTTCTTATTTAACTATGTGAATATCATGGAGAACATATGACAATGAGAACAACAATACAAGTGAATACAATTACAATTAGTTACTATTGACCTGTTGCATTATATCACTTCAATCATGTGCCAAATTGTACAAGTTGATCATGTAAGTCCCTTTAATTCGCTGACCAGTTAGTTTGATGTGACTAAACCGACGATAGCATAGTGGTACCATAGGTCTGACAAACCTCTAGCTTGTAGGGCTAGTATGTTGATCGTATTGATTCATTGGCCGGTAACGTATGACCGGTAACAGGGCTACCTCAAGTCAGGTTCTGGTAAGCGACACATGGTGATATCAATCTGTAGTGATAAGTAATTAATCCAACTGGATTCTATTGATTAGTAGGTTGAGGAATTGATCTTACCTCATGTTTCACTACTAGTAATAGCTCTCGTTGAGGACGCGGTACATACAAAGTGGTAGAGGTAAATCGGATGCATTGTACTCTGATTACGTGAGGATTACAATGGATTCCTTTTAGGCTCTATGCACTATGGTTCAAGAACAAATGACAATTGGTTAACTAACACTCTTATTATTTAAAAGTGAATAACAGTTAACCCCACAAGTAATAGAATAATTCAAGGATCAGATTTAATTAATCTAAATTCCTTAATTAATCGAGGGTTTATTAATACTTCGGTTTGATAACTAAACCCCTCACACCACATTATTCTATCATTGATACAACAGACGAATACATATCAGACACGTTGAATAAATGGGAAATGGATATCTTTAGTTGTATCGCAAGTAGTGTGGAACTTGACTGAGTATGTGGTGGGATAGCGTCTGGGCTTGACCCTTTCGTGATTCCCTATATATAAGCATACTTAATCAGGTGATACACTACTTGTACATATAACTAAGGAGAGGCCATTGGGTGGAACAGATGAAACAAGTATTACAAGTAACAAGTATGACATTGTGGATGTGTGCATGATCAATTCAATGGTTTTCAATTTACTTACTTATGAACTCACCAACCTAGTGTTGACTTTGTTTAAATTGCATGTTTTCTCAGGTGACGAACAGGTGTAGATACATATGTGCAAGTGCTAAGCTAGTGGACTTTTAGAAGACCTAGCTTACTTTTGATTGCATACTTTTGGAATGACAAAATAGTGAATCACTTTTGTCTATCTTGTACAGTGCAAGATATAAACTCATTGATTCTTTTTGATTAGATTTACTTAGTTAAATTATGATGTACAATGTTATTTAACTTTGTAATTCTATATCATTGTCATGTTTACATTTCTCAATTATATATCATGTGCTATGCAAACAATCTGATCATTTGATTATCATTCAAGATATCGCGCCCCGGGAACCTTCCGCCCGACGGGAAAACACGATCCGTTCCCGCCGGTCCGGGGTGTGACAGATTGGTATCAGAGCCATGGTTATAGAGAAATATAGGTCATATTACTTAAACGGTTTGGCCTAGATGATAACCTAGGGACCTCATGTAGAAATCATGTCACATAGGATTCTACTTGCATGTGTCTTCTACTTCTGATCACTGCACTAACCGATTTTCTTTCGGTTATGATCAGAATGCAGCCAAGAAGACAACCACCTCTATTACCGCTGACTCAGGATTCAGCTCCACACTCATCTACACCGACACCACCTGACTCTCCTCCACCTCCACCTCCTCCTCCACCACCACTGGCTTATCAGCTGGATCCCGTTACTATTGCATTGGCCACTCTGTTGAAAAGTCAGCTGAGGGAGGTAATCCCAGACATGATGAACCGAATCAACACCAATAACAACAACAACATTGTCAACTCATCTGGAGAAGGCAGTGGCAACACCCGAAACCACCAAGACTATTCCTACAAAAACTTTGTAGGATGCAAGCCACCGAGTTTTAGTGGCAGTGAAGGAGCCGTCGGATTGATCCAATGGATCGAAAGGATGGAAACAACACTGGAGATCAGCAACTGCCCAGAACAGTACAGGGTAAAGTATGCTGCGGGGTCGTTTCACAAGCGGGCGTTAACTTGGTGGAACGCTCAGGTTACTACCAGAGGCAGGGATGAGGCCCTGTCAATGCCGTGGAATGATTTCAAGGCATTTCTGTGGGCAGAGTTTCGCCCAAGAAATGAAGTCAAAAAGGTTGAGACAGAATTACTCAACCTGGTTATGATTGGTGCTGGGCATCTGGCCTACACCACAAGATTTCATGAACTGGAAGCATTGGCACCGGATATAGTGCCAACATTGGAAAAGAGGATAGAGCGGTACATTGGTGGATTACCGCCCAGTATCCGAGGGCATGTGATTTATGCTCACCCTACTACTATGGAGTTAGCTGTTACTCTGTCAGCATCTTTGACAGACATGATGGTTGCCTCTGGGGCATTCAAGAAGGAGGCTGACTCAACTAAAATTGGAACCTCCGGGAAGCCGGATAAAAGGCCGGCGAAGAAGCAAAAGGTGGCTAGAAACTTTGCTGCTACCACTCAAGCCCCAATGCTTAACCAACCACCACCACTGCAAGTCAGAAAGCCCTACACTGGTACTGCACCTTTGTGCAACACTTGCCAGTATCATCACGCGCCAAACACTCAGTGCATCCAGTGCACAAACTGTGGAAAGTTTGGTCATTGGACAAATCGCTGCAGGAGCATGGGAACTCCAAACAGAAACAACAATGCAGCTACCACTACTACTGCTGCTACTGTTGCTGATCACAGGTCCTGCTACAACTGTGGCGAACCTGGACACTTTTGTCAGGATTGTCCCAAGAAGAATCAGCAAAGGGCTCAAGCACCAAGAGGACGAGCCTTTCAGATCGGAGCAGCTGCTGCTAGGCAAGACCCGAACGTGATCACGGGTACATTTCTCTTATCTGATTTCTATGCATCCATATTATTTGACACTGGTGCGGATCAGAGTTTTATCTCATCCGATTTTGCTAGCCATCTTAAACATGTTGAGGAAGCTTTAGACTCCCCTTATACTATTGAGATAGCTAACGGCAAACAGATTACAGTTGACACAGTACTTAGGAATTGCCCACTAACACTTGGTGATCATACATTTTCCATCGACTTGATACCGATGGAATTGGGCAGTTTCGATATCATCATCGGAATGGATTGGCTATCTCTCAACCGAGTTGAATTCATCTGTTCCGAAAAGCTATTACGTATTCCAGTGGAGAATGATCAGATTTTGGAGATTCGTGGAGACCAAGCGAAACGCAGTGTCAAGATAATATCGTGTATTAAGGCTCGCAAGTACCTCAGAAAACAATGTGTCGCATTCCTAGCTCATGTGGTCGAGAAAGACAAGAAAGCAATCAAGATTCAAGACGTACCAGGGGTGAAAGAATATGCGGATGTGTTTCCGGATGATTTACCGGGGCTGCCACCTGAGAGATCGGTTCAGTTCAGAATCGATTTGATTCCGGGAGCGACTCCTGTGGCTAAGTGTCCTTACAGACTTGCACCATCTGAAATGCAGGAGTTGTCCAATCAATTACAAGAGCTACTTGACAAGGGATTCATCCGACCGAGCTTTTCCCCGTGGGGAGCTCCAGTTTTGTTTGTTAAGAAGAAGGATGGATCGTTCTGGATGTGCATTGATTACAGAGAGCTCAACAAACTCACCATCAAGAATCGGTACCCGTTACCGAGGATTGATGATTTGTTTGATCAGTTACAAGGAGCACAATTCTTTTCCAAGATAGAGCTGCGTTCAGGTTATCATCAGCTCCAGATACAAGAAGAAGACATACCAAAGACGGCCTTTCGTACCCGATATGGTCATTACGAATTCATGGTGATGCCATTCGGATTGACGAACGCACTGGCAGTGTTCATGGACTTAATGAACCGGGTGTGTAAGCCGTACCTAGATCAATTCGTTATCGTCTTCATTGATGATATACTGATCTATTCAAAGAACGAGAAGGAACACGAACAACATCTCAAGACAGTCTTGGAACTTCTGAGAGAAGAACGACTCTATGCCAAATTCTCCAAGTGTGAATTCTAGCTAAGGGAAGTTCAGTTTTTGGGTCACGTGATTAACAGTGATGGTATTCATGTGGATCCTGCCAAAATAGAAGCAATCAAGAACTGGGATGTGCCTACAACACCGACAGAGATTCGATCATTCTTGGGATTGGCGGGTTATTACAGGAGATTCATTTCGAATTTCTCTAAGATAGCCTTGCCTCTCACCAAACTCACACAGAAGACTGAACCTTTTGTGTGGACTCAGAAACAAGAAGAGGCATTCCAGACACTGAAACAAAGACTGTGCAATGCTCCAATCTTAACACTTCCAGAAGGCAATGATGACTTTGTAGTATATTGTGATGCTTCCCATCAGGGACTCGGATGTGTTTTGATGCAACAAGACAAAGTCATTGCTTATGCCTCACGACAACTGAAGATACACGAGAAGAATTACACAACACATGACTTAGAGCTGGGAGCTGTTGTCTTTGCTTTAAAGATTTGGAGACACTACCTTTATGGTACCAAATGCACTATCTTCACAGATCACAAGAGTTTACAGTACATATTTGATCAGAAGGAGCTTAACATGAGACAGAGACGTTGGGTTGAGCTCCTGAACGATTACGATTGTGTGATCAAATACCATCCGGGCAAGGCAAATGTTGTTGCAGATGCTTTGAGCCGGAAGGAAAGAGTCAAACCCTTACGCGTTCGCACGATGGGAATGACTGTGCAAACAAGTCTGAGAGATCGCATTCTACAAGCACAACAAGAAGCAGTGGCAAGAGACAATCTGAAACGCGAGCTCGATTGTGGAGCCGAGAAACATTTCAAGACAAAACAAGACGGAGTTATCTATTACCTGGATCGTGTTTGGATTCCAGCAGTAGACGAACTTCGAACACTCATTCTCGACGAGGCACACAAGTCACGTTACTCATTTCATCCTGGTGCCGATAAGATGTACCAAGATCTTAGGTCATTTTATTGGTGGCAGGGTATGAAGAAGGACATTGCCATTTATGTTGGCAAATGTATCACATGTGCCAAAGTCAAAGCAGAACACCAGAAACCTTCGGGTTTGCTGGAACAACCAGAGATACCACAATGGAAGTGGGAACAAATAGCTATGGATTTCATTACCAAGCTACCCCGCACTTCCAGCGGACACGATTCGATTTGGGTCATCATCGATCGATTGACCAAGTCCGCTCATTTATTGCCGATCAGAGAAACGTACAAGATGGAAAAACTAGCAAGACTATACATAGATGAAATAGTGGTAAGGCACGGAGTGCCATTGTCTATTATTTCGAACCGGGACAGTCGATTTACTTCGCGGTTCTGGCAATCATTGCAACAATCCTTAGGGACAAGTGTTAACTTGAGCACCGCTTATCATCCACAAACGGATGGACAAAGCGAACGCACCATTCAAACCCTAGAGGATATGTTGAGAACCTGCATCCTAGACTTCGGTGGAAGTTGGGATACTCATCTACCACTTATTGAGTTCTCTTACAACAATAGCTACCACAGTAGTATCAGATGTGCTCCTTTTGAAGCACTCTATGGTAGAAAATGTCGGTCTCCAATTTGTTGGTGTAGGATCAGATGTTCTCAATTGATTCAATATTAAAGTATAGCAGCGGAATTCAAAATTGAATTAGCACAATAATAGCAAGAACAGAGTTCATTCAATCAAACAGTAATCGCACAATTTTGTTATAGAGAGAGAGTTTCTGCAAAAGGAATATTTCATTCAATTCGCTAACTTCGTTACATTACAAAGTTGTCAACTGCCCTTATATAAAGACAGTGACGTCTGATGATGTCACATGATGTTGACACCTAACAGACAAAACAAAACAACTGAAATAACTAAACTACTGAGAATGTCTACAACATCTGAAGACATTCTCTTACAACTACTGAAGCAATAAAACTACTGAAGTAATAAACTAAAACATCTGATGAGTAAACTACTCATCAGACTTTTACAAGAACTGAAAGAAAACTACTGAAGACTAAACTACACACTACAACATCTGATGACTTACACTTCAGCTGTTGTATATCACTTCAGATCTTGTATCTTCGGTACATTGAATGTCAGCCGTTGTGTTCTTCTTCAGTTGTTATAAGTGCTGTGAGACTTAGAGATTTTTCTGATCAGGCTCATTGGTTCTTTTAGTCCAACAAACTCCCCCTGAACCAATGCAGCCAAAAACCTCTAATTTATTTATGGTCTCACTTATTTACTCCCAGGCTGAAAGATAAGTCTTTTTCTTTGAGATCAGTATCAAAATGACCAGTTAAAGTGTATGCCTGATAATCAACAGCTTCCAAAAAATCTAACAAGCAAAATATGAGAGGGAACTCCATTGGGAAAATGGACTATGAGCATTAACCCCTCTCATTAAAGCTATTGATCATATACTAACCTGAAGGACTCCCTGACATATGCCTCAAGCAGTATTACCTTCTCTTCTGGAGTCAGCCTCTCAGGTTCACCTTCAAAGAAAGACTCAGGTCCATAATACTCAGACAAGTACCTGGCCGTTGTCCCATCATTCAGCTCAACTCTAGTAATCTCTCTGTATACAAACTCATCAGGATGCTTTCCTTCCAAAAACAGAGAAAGCTCATTTTGTTGAACATTTTCAAGTTTCCTATATACCAAGCCTTTCTTGATCATTTTGTTTTCTATAAACTTTGGAGCTTTTGAGCCAGAGTTGTACACACTCTTGAAGTCATTGATTATCTCCCAAGGATCAAGTACTGACCCTAGCGTAATGTCAGCACTTAAGACCCTTCTGATTCTTCTGGCATAAGATGCTGGAGCCTCTCTCTTGTGTATCCTGTGAATGATTCTTGGATCAGGCCACATTCTAATTTGTTCCTTCCTATACTGGTAGGTGAACCTCAGAGCATACAACCTTTGAGCTTCTTTCTTCATTGCAATAATGGTTGATGTCTGAGGATAATCCTTGTCAACCATCTTTAAGATTTGCTCATCATGCTGTTTCTGGTTCTCTTCTTCTTCAAGCTTCACTTTTACTGCCAACATTCTAGACTCTGGTGTGATCTTTGGATGTTGACCAAAAACCAGTGGCTTCTCAGGCATATATTTGGCAGGAAGAGTTACTTTCTTCTTTTGAATGGCCAGATCTGACCCAGTTGTTGATGATTCAGGCTTTTGAACATTTGTTTTAATTATAGTAGAGATAGGAAGCCTGTCTTCCTCATCAGAATCTTCCTCTTCTTGAATTCTCAGTACCCTTCTTTTCTTGAGAGGAGCTCCTACCTCATCACTTTCAATTCTCAACTTCAACCCTCTGAGTTTGAACTTCTTGTTCTTGCATCTCCTCTTGTTCAGTTTCTTGTACATCAGAGGTTGTAACTTGTTCTGCACTTACCTTCTCAATGCTTACCTCAACTTCTTTATCACAAGATTCTTTATCTGCCTTTTCCACACCTTCAACATTTACATGTTCAACCTCCTCATCAGCCCTGTTGACAACCTCAGCAGATTTATTCTTCTTCTGTCTCTTGTATGTCACTTGAATGGCAGGAGACCTTTCAGAAGCAATATCTTCATTGTCAGACCTTTGCCTTTTGGAAGCTGAAGTTGTGACTGACTCTGTTCCTAACTCCCCCTTTTTGGCTGCAGGGGAAGAAGGAGTATTAAGAGTTGTAAGTCTGGCAGTCACAGCAATTGTAGGATCAGATGTTCTCAATTGATTCAATATTAAAGTATAGCAGCGGAATTCAAAATTGAATTAGCACAATAATAGCAAGAACAGAGTTCATTCAATCAAACAGTAATCGCACAATTTTGTTATAGAGAGAGAGTTTCTGCAAAAGGAATATTTCATTCAATTCGCTAACTTCGTTACATTACAAAGTTGTCAACTGCCCTTATATAAAGACAGTGACGTCTGATGATGTCACATGATGTTGACACCTAACAGACAAAACAAAACAACTGAAATAACTAAACTACTGAGAATGTCTACAACATCTGAAGACATTCTCTTACAACTACTGAAGCAATAAAACTACTGAAGTAATAAACTAAAACATCTGATGAGTAAACTACTCATCAGACTTTTACAAGAACTGAAAGAAAACTACTGAAGACTAAACTACACACTACAACATCTGATGACTTACACTTCAGCTGTTGTATATCACTTCAGATCTTGTATCTTCTGTACATTGAATGTCAGCCGTTGTGTTCTTCTTCAGTTGTTATAAGTGCTGTGAGACTTAGAGATTTTTCTGATCAGGCTCATTGGTTCTTTTAGTCCAACAGTTGGACCGAAGTGGGAGACAATAGAATCACTGGGCCTGAACTTATTCAGGAAACTACTGATAAGATTGCCCAGATACAACAAAGATTACAAGCAACACGTAGCCGCCAAAAGAGTTACGTAGACAAACGGCGCAAGCCTTTGGAATTCGATGTGGGTTAACGAGTTATGTTGAAAGTGTCCCCATGGAAAGGCGTAGTTCGTTTTGGGGCTAAGGGCAAGCTAGCACCAAGGTATGTTGGACCGTTTGAGATTACTCAACGCATAGGTCCTGTGGCATACAGACTCAGACTCCCTGACGAGCTCAGCGGAGTACACGATGTGTTTCATGTATCAAATCTCAAAAGGTGCTTAGCTGACGAATCACTGATAATACCATTGGAAGAAATACAAGTTGATGAACAGTTACATTTGATTGAAGAACCTGTAGAGATTATGGAACGTGAAGTCAAGAGACTGAAACGAAGCCGTATCCCTATCGTAAAGGTTCGATGGAACTCCAAGCGTGGACCAGAATTTACCTGGGAGCGCGAGGACCACATGAAGACAAAGTATCCTCATCTGTTCGAGAATTGAAGCTCGATCTTGATGCTTAAATTTTGGGATGAAATTTCTTTAACAAGGGGAGACTGTAACATCAAGTACCAGATCGTGCGGCAAGTCCGTACGGTACGTGTACTTTCATTATTCACTATGTGTAAATACGTATACGTGAACAGTGTTTGTGATAACAAAATTCTAAATACAGTAAACAGTTGTACGTATTTGAGTGAAAACTTAAATACAGTAAGTACAACACACATTGAAACAATAGTTGTGTGTATTTAAGTGAAAACTTAAATACAGTTAACACAACGAATCAAGAGATACAACAGTGTACAAGTAAACAGAGAAAACATATCGGTTGCGATCTGATGTTCACAGATGACAGGAATCAGATGGCCGACAAGTCAGTACAAGAACAATGTGAAAACAGGGTGTTAGTTGAGTCCGACAGTGAGGAAACACAATTCAAACACAAATGCAGTGTTATTTCAGAATGACGAACGGACAGTGTGTTTGCGTGGGTGACGACTCACACAAACACATCTGTGAGTTTGGAGTTCTGAAATAATGACTGGAAAGTAGAAAACAAAAGTCAGAAAGCAAAACCATCGTCGTGTTCGTTCGGGTGACGATTCGAACGAATACGCGCGAAGGTGACGCGTTCTGACGAAACGATAACGAACTTACGACACGATACGATAATAAATTTAAGAAAATAAAACATTTTAATGTTTTACAATTTTTAAACTCATCAAATAATTAAAATAATATTTCTTTTATTCATTTCGTTTAAATTACGCGTAGTTTTCCGGAAACGTAACGAAAACGCGAACCGAGCAACAAAAACGAACCCGAACTCACTCGTGGTATAAATACCATGAATGAGTCCCTTTTTCTCATTTTCCCATCTCCTTCTTCCCCACAAAACCCTATTTCCGGATTTGAAGCCACCATCACCATTAACAACCTTCTCTCCTCCATATCTCACTCATTTCTCCACCAAATCACTCCATTCTTGAACCTACACGGAGATCTCATCATCCTCTACACGAAAGTACAACAGATCGGGGGTTAAACTCACTTAAATCGAGGTAAAACGAGCTGCAAAGTTACGAGAACTAGGGTTTTCAACCCATGGTGCAACCCACTAACTTTAGTCGGCCAAACACTCTCATACACGAGCCCTATAACCACAAGAAACACCATTAACTTCTGTTAGCTTTGAATCCACAAACGAGGAGCCTCACAATGAAGGGTGTTGGGCGCTGACCTGTTGCGGCCGAATGAGACCATGGCCGCCGAAAGGACTAAGGCCGAAAGGCCTCACTCGGCTATGGCAGCTTCATTCGTGGCCACATCCTTTGGCAGTCCCTCAATCGCCACCCAACTACCATTCGCCAACCACCTCCTTTTCGCCAATCATGTCATTCGGCTCTACCACAGAATGAGCCTCCTTCGGCCTTGCATCTCTTTCGCCCGTCATCATTTTGGGCACCACATTCGGCCACCCTCATTCGATGAACAACTTCATTCGGCCGAAGCTCACAACACACCCTCATTCGACCAAAACACCTCAGTCGACTACCTGATGCCATTCGATCAGTTCACTATTGTGCAGGCCCAACAGCATATCGGCCCAACAGTGGCCCAGCAACCCCTTTGTCCATCAGTTGTTACTTGGCCCAGATTTACTGCTTCGGCCTAATGTGGCCCAGACCTATGGATGTGACCCAACTAAACTGACTTGGGCCATGTCACTAGTTGGCTCACACAAACAATCGGCCCAACTCTAATTGTCTAACCCAAACACAACGAATTGGCCCATGCCCAAATCTTTCGGCCCATGGTGCAGGTGACTCAGCCCAACAGCCTACCCTGGCCCAACTCCATTCCTTTGGCCCAACTTGGCCCAGATTGGGTCCATTTGGTTATTCAGGCCCACGACTACTAAATAGGCCCATATGTTTAATCATTCGGCCCACATACTAATTATTCGGCCCAAGGGGTTCCAAGTACCATCTAACACATAGAAGTAAATTGTTAAAAATGATATGCATGAAGTGAAGCTTGTAATCACATATGTTATCACAAAGGTGGACAAATGGGTTTAAAGTGTTGAGATTTATAAAACAATGACAATACATAACTAGGTGACAAGATGTAAGGTTACTAACCTCTAATATAAAACCTATGTTTTAAAAATTTAGAGCTTGTAATGTCATGATATTCAATCAAGTGGAATATAACATCCAGAACAAACAAGCAAGGGCCGAATAATGACCAAGACTTACGTGTGTTAGCCAACTTTAGGGCTAACACCTACACACACACACAAAACCCTACAAAATTATACTAATAAGTTACAAATATCGTGAAATAAACACAGGATCGTGAAAACACAACAAGTACAAACAAGAGCGCGTGCATTCTCGTTTAAGCTAAGTCAATACCCAACTACTACAAGGTGAGTTCATACGCCCCTTTTCTTTAATCTTTACTGATTTTAAACTCTCGGGGCTGAGAAACATGCTTTACTTTTATTTACTTAAAAGTTTTGCTTACATATTGCTAATACTTTGATTAATTGATATTAAATTGTTTATTATCATATATCATTGTATGCTTGCTTGTATGATTGGAGGATGACAGGGAAAATAAGATGATTATGATATTATAATATCATAACTCATCAATACAATAGAATAACATAGTTGTATGAGTATCTCTTACAACCCTTAGTTATTCTTACAAGAATTAACATAGAAACAATTACAAGGATCATGATGACAAGAACAAGACATAAGAATGGTATAAAGATAACACATCTTTATTACATCATTCAATACAAGAGTTAAGTAAGTGTAATAAGACTAGTTCTTATAATACTTAGCTTTACAACTCAATACCTATTACAAGATAACATAGTACAAGAATCATCCACCACCTGAGTCGACTAAGGGAATTAAGACTGGTTCTTATTACTGCTTAGTGACAACATGGTGACTACATGGAATAACAAAGAATGATAATCATGATAATGTAATTTCATGATAACAACATCATTCACTCCATTAACTAACATAATGTAATAAGACAAGTTCTTATTTAACTATGTGAATATCATGGAGAACATATGACAATGAGAACAACAATACAAGTGAATACAATTACAATTAGTTACTATTGACCTGTTGCATTATATCACTTCAATCATGTGCCAAATTGTACAAGTTGATCATGTAAGTCCCTTTAATTCGCTGACCAGTTAGTTTGATGTGACTAAACCGACGATAGCATAGTGGTACCATAGGTCTGACAAACCTCTAGCTTGTAGGGCTAGTATGTTGATCGTATTGATTCATTGGCCGGTAACGTATGACCGGTAACAGGGCTACCTCAAGTCAGGTTCTGGTAAGCGACACATGGTGATATCAATCTGCAGTGATAAGTAATTAATCCAACTGGATTCTATTGATTAGTAGGTTGAGGAATTGATCTTACCTCATGTTTCACTACTAGTAATAGCTCTCGTTGAGGACGCGGTACATACAAAGTGGTAGAGGTAAATCGGATGCATTGTACTCTGATTACGTGAGGATTACAATGGATTCCTTTTAGGCTCTATGCACTATGGTTCGAGAACAAATGACAATTGGTTAACTAACACTCTTATTATTTAAAAGTGAATAACAGTTAACCCCACAAGTAATAGAATAATTCAAGGATCAGATTTAATTAATCTAAATTCCTTAATTAATCGAGGGTTTATTAATACTTCGGTTTGATAACTAAACCCCTCACACCACATTATTCTATCATTGATACAACAGACGAATACATATCAGACACGTTGAATAAATGGGAAATGGATATCTTTAGTTGTATCGCAAGTAGTGTGGAACTTGACTGAGTATGTGGTGGGATAGCGTCTGGGCTTGACCCTTTCGTGATTCCCTATATATAAGCATACTTAATCAGGTGATACACTACTTGTACATATAACTAAGGAGAGGCCATTGGGTGGAACAGATGAAACAAGTATTACAAGTAACAAGTATGACATTGTGGATGTGTGCATGATCAATTCAATGGTTTTCAATTTACTTACTTATGAACTCACCAACCTAGTGTTGACTTTGTTTAAATTGCATGTTTTCTCAGGTGACGAACAGGTGTAGATACATATGTGCAAGTGCTAAGCTAGTGGACTTTTAGAAGACCTAGCTTACTTTTGATTGCATACTTTTGGAATGACAAAATAGTGAATCACTTTTGTCTATCTTGTACAGTGCAAGATATAAACTCATTGATTCTTTTTGATTAGATTTACTTAGTTAAATTATGATGTACAATGTAATTTAACTTTGTAATTCTATATCATTGTCATGTTTACGTTTCTCAACTATATATCATGTGCTATGCAAACAATCTGATCATTTGATTATCATTCAAGATATCGCGCCCCGGGAACCTTCCGCCCGACGGGAAAACACGATCCGTTCCCGCCGGTCCGGGGTGTGACAGTAAGCTTAAGAAAGCTATCTACGGCTTGAAGCAATCTCCTCGAGCGTGGTATGGGAAAATAGCTGAGTTTCTTGAAGTTAATGGTTTTGAAAGTACAAGTGCTGATGCTAGTTTATTTGTTAAATGAGTTGGTGTGCAGTTGGTTGTTGTGCTTGTATATGTGGGTGATTTAATAATCATTGGAAGTTGTTTTGAAGAAATTCATCAAGTTAAAGCAAATTTGTGTACTAGGTTTCGTATGAAAGAAACGGTTCTTGGGTTTAGAGATTAAGTATGAAGGTGAACATGTTTTGCTGCATCAGACTCAGTATTCGGCTGATTTGTTAAAGTTTGGTATGCTGGATTCTAAACCAGTTTGGACTCCAGTGGAACCAAATTTGATGCTTTAAATTGATGAAGGAAGGGATTTGGATGATGCAACTATGTACCGGAAGATTGTTGGTAGCTTGATCTATCTGACTTTAACTAGTCCTGATATTGCTTTTATTGTGCGGGTTCTTAGCAGGTTTATGCGTCATCTAAAGTGGCCTCATTTATATGCTGTTCGTAGAGTTCTTCGGTATGTAAAAGCTACATTGTGTCTTGGTGTTTTGTTTAAGAGGGAGGATGTTATGTGCTTAGTTGGTTATTGTGATGATGACTATGGTGGTGATCCGAGCAGTAGAAGGTCAACAACTGGGTATGTGTTCAAGTTAGGATCTGGAGCCATATCGTGGTGTAGCAGGTTGCAGCCTACAGTTTCTTTATCAACTACAGAAGCGGAGTATCGTTTAGCTGCAATGGCAGCTCAAGAAAGTACTTGGTTACTTCAGCTGCTTGCTGAATTCGGTCAGAATATTGAAGAGAAGATGGTATTGTGGTGTGATAATGTGTCAGCAATCAAGCTTGTGGAGAAGCCAACATTTCATGCAAGGACGAAGCACATTGAAGTACATTATCATTATATTCGAGAGAAAGTGTTGCAAGGTGAAATTGATCTAAAGTATGTTCGAACGATTGATCAAGTTGCAGATTTGTTTACGAAAGGATTGGCTCGAAACAAGATGTTGGAGTTTATAAAGAAGCTGGGAATGAAGATGGATGGTGTTGGGAGGGAGTTTGATGACTTGGCAACACCATATTAGCATTCGATGAAGTGGAGTATTATGTGGTCCACGATCACATTATCTATCATGTTTTAGTTATCCTTGTTTTTCATGTTTGCATGTTTTGTTTAGTGAAGTAGTGGGTAGTTATTTCTTCATGTTAATCCCCTTTATTACTTATTTTTGTACGTTGGTTTTTCAAGTAATCAAAATACAGTAAGTTCTGTAAATTCCGAGTGTGTGTGTGCGCAATTGTGTATTGCTGTAACCACTTGATTGAGTTAACATAATCTACAATTGATCAAACCATTTCAACGATTTATGCAATCATCTTTCAAATATTTAAAAGATTTGTACTTTTTCAATGTTGTAGACCAAAAGGTAATTTAACCTAACTATATATGGAGACCATATATATATATGTGTGTGTGTGTGTGTAACCTTCTTATAAATGTTTGAACTTAATTTATATTTATTTAACTTGAGTTGAAAATTGAAACATGTAATTTGATCAAACCACATGAACCATTAATATATGAACCATTAATATAGTTAACTGTTATCATCGTGGGTCCAAACTTGCAATTTTTCAACCTAGGGTCCAAACCTGCTATTTGATCATATATGTATTTTTATATAACTTATAAATTAACATCCTTGTGTAAATTACTTTTTATATAGAATGCATAATCCCTAATGTATTAATTAATATACAAATTCCATTGTATTTGGAAAATTAGGGTATAGTAGATGCTCATTACCGTGGCAGAACTTAAGTGTTATAGAAGGGGTGGGAATTTATTAGATCCAGAATACATGTTAATTTATTGAAATGAGAGGTGTCGAAACCATTATTTTTAACTAAAAATAATTTTTTTTCCCTAAAATTTAACATCACGAACGAAGGGCCCCTATATAGCCTTCACCATGATGCTCAATTTCTTCTACGTCCTTGCTCTTCATATGTCGAGACAGTCGTCCACCTTTTTGCTGACTGAGACGTTGCTTGTTAATTATGGAGGTTGGTGGCTAATTGGCTGGACTTCATGTTCTCAGGCTCAATGTATCTGAATGACTTATTCAACTAGTTGGAAGTGACTTGTATGCTAAAGAAGAAAAAAGATTTGGTATGTTCTATTATTAAGATGTTTGCCTTCATCCTATCGAACATGAGGTCTCATCAGAAGCAACATTATTATCCCATTTAGATAGAGTAAAGTTTGCATTCGTTACACCCTCAGGCCTCCTAACTAATGAGATTTTACTATATATGTTTGTTTGGTTATTTTATTATTAAGATATTGTGGTGGAGTTTGAGTCACTATACGAATTGCTCGGTGTTTAGCGCGAAGGTTCATCGTTAAGGAACAAGTTTTAGCTATATTGTTCAATGTTTCTAAGGATACATGCCAAATTAAATAATAATATTAAATATTAAATATATTTTTTATACATTTTTAAAATAAACAGTTTTTTGATACAGTAATATATATTCATTAAAAAAACACTTTAAAAAATATATAAAATATAAAATATAAAATTTATAAAACAATTATTTAAATTGAAATATTTAAAGGAAAAAAAGTTTGCATTTAAAAAATAACTTTACTATTTCAATACTTAAACTATTAAAATACACGGAATGATAATCATATTTTATATTAGAATTTATTTTATATTATCTAAACTTTCATTGATAACTATTTATTCTATTTATTTATACCCTAATTTGATATAAAAAAGTCTTTTTTAGTCATTAATATTATTTAAATGATACTTTTAAATTTTTAGTAATATTATTTAATGGGATAGGTTATTCACACACCCCACTTTTTTAATTCAACACCCTTACTGAGCCTATACGCCTTGTATAAGTCAGCACGCGGCATATAGCCACGTGTATAGGTCTATGCTCCTCGTATAGGAGTTCAATCATTGGCACTGACACCAAATAATTGGTCACGTATAGAGCCGGGTATAGGACCTATGCGAAGCGTATAGGTCTATACGCCTCGTATATTAGCCCAATCATTGGGACTGACGAATTCTGACACCCAATAATTGCCCGTTTATACGTCTTGTATAGACCTATACGAGGCGTATAAGGGGTGTGAGGTAGGTGGAATGAATGTGAATAACACATCCCTTATTTAATTTCTGCTTATATATACCAAAAATTATTAAGTTTACCTTTTGTATATATATTAATTATTTCTGCTGATAGTTTCTTGCTAATTTGCTTTCATAAGATTTGATAGTTCTAAATTAAAGAAGATAAGTTATTTAAATTGATTTTGTTTGTATTTCATGTTTGATGTAACAATGATTTGACTAACTAAGAGACAATCCCATGTGAAATTACACATCAATGGGTTCTTAAGAGGTGTGATGTTTGTTTATAAGGGTAAATAGTTTAGTCAACATATCTTGTAATTATTGTACTTGTTGTTTTGTTATTGATTAAACCGTGTTGCATATCATTTGACTTGTTCAATGCGTTTGTTCAAGTTATAGGCTTATTGTATTTAGTTTCTTATGTGGGTGTGTTTTTTACCCGAACCGGAAAAACCTTACACGAACTCGAAAACCTGAAACAAGAAAAACCCAACCTGAGAAATTAATAAACCCAAACCTGAAAATTTTATATGGTTCGGTATTTGGTTATATTTGGGAGCAATTCAGGTCTACCTGAATAGCCCGAATTAGGTTGTAGTTTGTTAAACACTTGATATTTTAAACATATTTTGGTTGTGGTTTGTTAAACATTTGAGATTGTTAAACATATTTTTGCTTCTTAAAAATTTGTTTAGGTTATGGTTTTTCATGTTAAAATTAGTGTTACCGCATACTATTTATGGTTGCATATATGTATGGATATCATTTGTTTGAAAATAGAAAATTCATGGGCGGCCCGGGGGAGGGGCAAACTCGACCCCCGTCCCGGGCCCATTTTTTAGGGGGGACACAAAAATTTTTATATATACGTATATATAGATATTCATTCAAATGAGAATTAATAAGGCGAAAATAACTAAAAAGAAGCATTTATAAACACATTGTTTAATGGGTGCAAAAATCATTTTTTTTAAAGTATAGGAAGTTACTTTCATGCCCTTTAAACTAAATATGTCCATTTGTACGGTTAACTGTTTATTCGATCTGGTTTAATCGGTTTTCAATTTTTTTCCCTATCAAAAAACCGAACCGAA
Organism: Mikania micrantha; assembly: GCA_009363875.1. Classification (NCBI taxonomy): domain Eukaryota; kingdom Viridiplantae; phylum Streptophyta; class Magnoliopsida; order Asterales; family Asteraceae; genus Mikania; species Mikania micrantha. Next base: position 102,703,490 of record CM018691.1, read on the forward strand.
TTGGAGAAGTGATTGAAAGTCGAATAAACCGCTTAAAAGTCAAATAAACCGATCCAAATAAACCGAATTCAATCGAATAAACCGATCTGAATAAACCGTATTCAACCGAGTAAACCGAATTCAATCTTATATATTATTAATAAGATAATAAATTTAAATTGGAATTAAAAACCGAAATTTGGATATGGTTAGGCACCGAACCGAAAACCAAATTCGGAATTTGGATACAGCTAGAACCAAAACGAAAACTGAATTCAGAATTTTGTTCGATTTTTCAGTTATGAATATGTTTCGGTTTTTGGTATTAAACAATTTTTTGGTTGTTTGAACACCTCCACTTTAATATATAAATTCGTTAGGGGCATTTTTTTTTCGGCTCGTCCTGGGCACGCCAATTATAAGGACCGCCCCTGAGAAAATTAGTTATTTAAGTATAACCTGAGAACCGTTTAACCCAACCTTATTAAACCCGAGAACCAAATAAACATAGGTTATTGATTTGATTCTCGGTTCCATTTTCATATTTTGAATACCCAAATAACCCGATCTGAGAAACACGAAACCCGAATGACCAACCCGAATGTCACCCCTAGTTTCATGTATATGACTTTGAATAAAAACTTAATAAATTAATATCGTAATTAATAACTTGATGTGTGTATGATAGGAGAAAATGAATATAAACAATCATTTGAACTTTTTTTTCATAAATATACAATAATCAAATAATAAAGGTTCTAATATTAAGCAAACCATAAACGTGTTAGTGATTCAAAACGTATTAAAACTTATTGAACACATAGCACGTGTTGTGGCATTAGCAGATCGATATCAAATTTCAAAAGGCCGATAAAATACAAGTTGTAACGTTTATCACTGTTTCGTAAACGATTCGGTTTTAAAAATCAATATACAAATAAAAAGCATGCCACAATAATATATTAGAGAAGCATAAAAATGTTCACACCAAAAATAAAGACCTAAAATACACAATTTAGAACGGTTTTGTAGGCTCGAATCCGTGCGTGTGACACACCAAACAACATGGATACACTCATACACACACTTAATAGGTTAGAAAGAAACTCATGTATTATATTAGTTGATGAAATTTAACTTGTTAGAACCGTAAATTTTTTTGTCTTCTATTACATGAGTTCAATAAATATAACTTGTTTAAGTTTTTATATCTGTTTTTATTATTATTATTATTATTATTATTATTATTATTATTATTATTATTATTATTATTATTATTATTATTATTATTATTATTTATCTTATTTTATTTTATTTTTATTTTTTATTTTTTATTTTAACTTTAGCTTTCTTTCATAGATAACCTTTTGTTTTTCAAAAGTTTAGAAAACTCTTACAAGATATCATTAATCTTATGAAGAAACAAAAAATATCAGTATAATAAAATATCTCAATAACGGCGATAATAGCAATAGCGATGACACCAGCGCGGATTTGCCCGGATTCAAATCCAACCGTTGAAATCAATGGTGAAGATTAAAGGAGCAATAGCGACGACCCGTCGCCGCTAATGTTGCAATAAAGGCGCATGACTTTCTCTCCTTCTTCATTTGCCTCCCAATTCATCAGCTCTCTCTCTGCCCCCAATTGCCAGATGCCGCACCTTTCATCATGAGTCCACTCGTGCCGCTCTGCCGTGAGCCCACCAATGCCGTTGCCACTGCTAGCCTTCTCCTGCCGCTGTCGCCGCTTACCTTCTCCCGCTGCTTGCCTTCTCCCGTATGTTGCTCCAACCTCTTGCTTGCTCCTGTCTGCCCTTTTCCTTCTCTCGTTAGATTGTTCAGCTCTCTCTGCTTCTGCCCCTTAGCCCTAGGTCACTCCCGAACCGTAGCAACTCTAGCCACGTAAACTTGTTTCACTTGAGCACACTTTCGATCCCTCTTAAACTCATTTAACCTGTTTTTATTTGTTGTTTGTATGCATTTGTGAAACAAGTAACTACAAGAATGGTTGAATGTTGTTCAAAATCTATACCTGGCCGATGAATATCAAAACATCTTTTCAGTGTTAATATTTTCAAAATAATAAGCCGTAGAAATGTATAACAGAACAAGATGGATTTGCAGTTATTCCATGATATGATTGATAACGATTCATGCTGAATCATAAGGAGTGAGACATAGTAAGAATTCAATAAAGAAAAAATGCTTAGTAATGTTTATTTAGACATCACAACTCAATGGGAACTTTTGGCAGGCTGACTATATACCTAAACTTTCCTTTATATAACTTTGGCATGTTTTGATCATTTGATAAAGTGTTAGATAATTTTGTTATGTTTTGATCCATTTAGACAAGTTTTAAAGAACTTTGCCACTTTGGTATGTTTTGACCATTTGGTAAAGTGTTGCATAATTTTGTTGTGTTTTGACCCATGTAGTTTATATAATTTTGGTATGTTTTGGCCCATTTAGACAAATTTTAGATAACTTTAGTATATTTTGATCATTTGGTAAAGTGTTAGATAATTTTGTTATGTTTTGACTCATTTAGACAAGTTTTAGTGTGACAACTAGTACCAGATCGTCCGGCAAGATCATACGGTATGTGTACTTTCACTATTCACTGTGTATAAATACTATGAGTTAAACAGTAGTGTGACAACAGGGCTATGAATAAAATTAACAGTTGTATATATTTCAATGATAATTAAAATAATAAATATACAACAACACATGTGAAACAACAAATGTGAGAACAAATGACAAAAACATATCGGTTGCGATCTGATATCCACAAATAACAGGAATCAGATGGTCGACAATCCAGTGAGAAAACAATGTGAATTCGATCATGACAATGTGAAAACGGTTCAGTTTAGTTGATTCCAACTGTGAGGAAATCCAATTCAAAATAACAAATCAGTATCGTTTACGAATAATAAACTGACAGGGTGTTCGTGTGGGTGACGATTCACACAAACATATCTGTGGGTTTAACATTCGGAACGATAACTTAAAAGTAGAAAACAAAAATCAGAAAGTGAAACCGCCGTCGTGTTCGTTCGGGTGACGATTTGAACGAATACGCACGAAGGTGAAACGATCTGACAAAACAAATAAAATAAATGTTTCGAAACAATAAAATAAATAAAAGAAATATAAAAACATTTACTAGGAATTACAGCCTTAAAAAGAATTAAAGAAAACTATTTTATTTGAATTCGTAAACGTCACGAAAATGAGAACCAAGCAAACGAAACGAACCCGAACTTGCTTGGGTTATAAAAACCCTAACCAAACATTTATCCCTCATTTATTTCAGCCATCTACCTCTCTCTCTACATTTACGTCTCTCTACTCTCTCTCTCTAGAAAACACACACAAAAACCCACCTAAATCCTTCAACTTTTGCTCAAATCAAGAGATCTTGGTGTCAAAACGAAGCTTGGGGCATCTACAACACGAAGTACAAATGATCGGAGCTTTGGATCATCACAAACGAGGTTTTGAACACAACAACATCACAACAACAAAGAGTGCGTGCAATTCTTGATTAATTAGTCAACCACTTCAACATCAAGGTGAGTTCATATGCTCTTTTTTTAATCTTTTGATTTTAAATGCGGGGCTGAGAAACATGCTAACATTTTTAATTATTAAAAGTTTTATTACATTATTCAAACATCATGGGATTTAGATAATAAAGATGTTATCTTTATTATCATACTTTATTCAAGATCAATGTGTATGCTTGTGTAACACCCCAACCCGATTAGGGCTGACGTCTCACTATTACAGATTTCAGAACAAAGCATATGTCACATTTAATGAACTTAACCCTAATGTAAATAAATACATAGTTTACAAAAGAAATTCAAAAGACCTAATTACATTATTCATTAACACAATCTGATTAAATTCTTTAATATGATTATCTTCTCTTAACACATCCCTTGACTCCCATTATACCTGTTATAAAATATAAAAAAACAACAACCAAAAGAAATACGGCTGAGCCAAAATTGCTCAGTAACGGAATAACAACAATAATGGTGGTGAAATCTAAAAAAACGATTATAGAAGTGACAAAACATAGTGTTGGCAAATTCAACGGAAGTATTACAATTATAATAATCATAGATAAAATATGATAACGAATTGTCAGAACGAACTAACCATACGATTAACAATATCAATTAATCAGAGCGAGTACTTATCAAATATGTCGAATGTGAAGGAGATACCCATTTGAGCACAAAACAAAACAAATTGTGTACACAGACCCGTCGGCCTAATGTACCAAATTGTGAGCTGTATGTGAGCACACACCAACACTCACCAAAACGAAACAATTATCCTAGGACCAGTCCATACGCCTCTTCAAAATTCAGTAGGTGCACAATTGTACTATAAGAGTACTAAATAGAGATGCCGTGAACCAGTCACACCGTCACGGAAAGTGCTACGCCGTTGATGCCCCAATGACGCATCGGTAGAATCACCTACCGGAGGCTCTGCTCGGGTATCGGAATCAAATCAAATAAAGGATACAACAAATCGAATATCTAAACAAAGGTCGCATCAAATAATCTTATAAATCAATATAACAGAACATGCGATAATGAATACAAATTCTATAATTATATCGCATGCAAAACCGATAGAATTGGAACTAACGGATGCTCGGAAACCAATCGGTTTAACATAATGAAACGAATAGAGCATATGAGACAAACAAAATATACTATGAGTTAAATAAACAGAATCCGTACCTTAATAGCAGAGCGTAATAATAGAAGCATATACGTAATAAACTCGATTCTAGTATCCCGAGGCCTTTTCTTTTTCTCTTTGAAAATACGAAGTCGAACCAAAATTAAGTTGGGAACATAGCGGTTCAACCCGTAACGAGATGTATGACTCTCAATCAGTAAGTATAAATGAATACACCTTTACGTCCTTGTTGAGGCTACTGTATCGGTTTAAGAGAACCAACAAGTTAATTGAGAAACACCTGATTAAGATCGTCTATAGTAATGAAAGTGGTGATGTATTTTCATATAGTTGTAGCAATTATACCTAATTTAAAAAAAAATGATGTTTAGTGGAAACCTGAACCATATAAGGATTATAGGAGAGGTGTGCAAATAATTTTGAGAGGTCTCAAGGGAGGGTGTGTAGAATTTAATAAGGATTGATGAGACTTATAATCGGAAATCATTGAAACGTTGTATTATTAACCAATTCATCCGGAAATGATTAATTTTTTTAATGATGGATGACGGTTTCCAAAGGAATACATACGAATACGTTATGTCTATTATTTAATTCATATTAACTATGTTGATTTTCTTTAACTAAATTTACTTTTAAGAAAAAAAATAGATTAAATATTGTTGTCTGATCTTAAATGATTTTAAAGTTATACACATGTAAATGTATTCTCAATTATTATTTACTCAAGCTATTTAAATTGCACTATGTTATTTTTAAGTTTCTAGTATTTTATTGTAATTTAATAATACTTAACTTATTTCAATAACTCTAATGAACTTATTCTTTTACTTGTTTTATCGTTGGTATTATTCATATCTAATATTCATATAACAAAAGATGCAGACAAAATAATTAAATTCTTTTTAGACACATATTGTTTTAGTTTCGTGAACTTTTCGGGTATTACAATATTATCCCTCTAAAAAAAATTTCGCCCTCGAAATTGTTTAGTGGAATAGAATATAACCTAGGTGAGATACCCAAAGGTATTTCAGATCATAAGGAATTAACTCAGATAAGATTTTGGATTCGGTAATATTTATGATTAAAAAAGAAGCCATCTTGATCAAAATTTTAAATTCTAATAGTCAACAATTCCATGTTATCTCTAATGTTTAACTATTAACAAAAAAAAAAAAAAATTGGTGGTTGAGGTCAATAATGAATGCTTAGTTATTCTATATATATTTATAGTTAGACACAAAACACGTATATTTTGAAGGTAAAAAAAAAACGATCGATTTGTAAAATCTCTATTGTAAGTGGAATATTTTGAAATTGTAAGAGTTTGAATACTCGAATTTCAATACTGAATTCCAATTTAGCAAGAATTTATTTTGCTGAAGCTCATGTTTCATAAATCATTTGCGAAGAAAATTAATCTTAAAATCTTTTTGGAAACATATCATATCTCTATCTCTTACCTAACTAGAGTTCAACTAGGTTTCACCTTTACTAATATGTTTCTTCTAATCAAACAGGGCATGCAAATTTGTCCTAACATTAATCTTAATTTAATTGTGTATTAGGTTAAGTGTATATATGTAGAATAGATCAATCTTGCTCTTTTAGTTCATATATCATAAGTAAACGAAAGCTCAACGTAATCAGCATGGAAAGTCAAATACGTTAAATTGACCAAAGTTTAACTTCTCATATATCAATTATTAATTTACATGAGACAAACATTATTAACTAAATAAATTGTAATAAAAGTAATATTGACTTATTTATAGGATATGTTTAAATTGAGTAGAACATTCATGGTGTTGGTTTTCTAAATAGGTTATGTTATTTCGGCATATATATTTTTTTTCACTTACAAATGCTCTATAATTATGGGTATGCTCAAAATAATCTATGCCATCAAGTACACTCCAATGTTCCACTAAATGGGTATATATACTTTAGTTTATATCCAACTTTTGTTCTCTATGGCCAATGTATCGGGTGATTTTATTTTTCACAATCTTGTTTCAAGTATTGTTCTAACAGTTATAAGGTGAATCATGTGAGTTAGTTTGTCAATTATTACTTCAATCGCATTATTTCATCTAGATATGTGATTTTAGTCGTGATTGATATGATGTACTCGGCTTGTGAACCATCTAATGCTCTTATGATTTATATATACAAATTCCTTTGATAGGTTTATCCTTAAATAACTTACTAGGTTTTCAAGTTCAATAATGTCTTGTTAATGGTGCTTCTACCATTTCTTCTATTTCGTTATAGTGTTTAGTTAATTACTTCACTTATATTTTTAATATGGTCTTGATTCAATTATTTTTATCTGTTTTAGATTATATCTAATATTTATAATTGTATCCATAATCTAACGATTTCCATTTTAAGGTTCTTAGATTTTATTATTATTATTATTTTAAAGCAGTTGTGCCAAGCAATACCCTTATGTCATTAGCATCAATAGGTAATCCTAAAAGCTCAAGTAAAATTTCAAGATAGAGACAACAAAATAATTAACAAAGGGTAGTCGGAACTTAGAGTCCTAACCATATGTAACCATATCTAAACGTCTACCCATTAATCTCACATGTCTTATTTATTAGTTTAAGCTTTCTATAGGAAAAAACCTTAGCTCTGATACAATAACTGTAACACTCCAACCCAATTAGGGCTGACGTCTCACTATTACAGATTCAGAACAAAGCATATGTCACATTTAATGAACTTAACCCTAATGTAAATAAATACATAGTTTACAAAAGAAATTCAAAAAACCTAATTACATTATTTATTAACACAATCTGATTAAACTCTTTAATCTGATTATCTTCTCTTAACACATCTCTTGACTCCCATTATACCTGTTATAAAATATTAAAAAAAACCAAAAGAAATACGGCTGAGTCAAAAATTGCTCAGTAACGGAATAACAACAGTAATGATGGTGAAATCTAAAAAAACGATTATAGAAGTGACAAAATATAGTGGCGGCAAATTCAACGGAAGTATTACAATTATAATAATCATAGATAAAATATGATAACGAATTGTCAGAACGAACTAACCATACGATTAACAATATCAATTAATCAGAACGAATACTTATCAAATATGTCGTATGGTAAGGAGATACCCATTTGAGCACAAAACAAAACAAATTGTGTACACAGACCCGTCGGCCTAATGTATCAAATTGTGAGCTGTATGTGGGCACACACCAACACTCACCAAAACGAAACAATTATCCTAGGACTAGTCCATACGCTTCTTCAAAATTCAGTAGTGCACAATTGTACTATCAGAGTACTAAATAGAAACGCCGTGAACCAGTCACACTGTCACGGAAAGTGCTACGCCATTGATGCCCCAATGACGAACCGGTATAATCACCTACCGGAGGCTCTGCTCGGGTATCGGAATCAAATCAAATAAAGGATACAACAAATCTAATATCTAAAAAAGGTCACATCAAATAATCTTATAAATCAATATAACGGAACATGCGATAATGAATACAAATTCTATAATTATATCGCATGCAAAACCAATCAGAATTGGAACTAACGGATGCTCGGAAACCAATCGGTTTAACATAATGAAACGAATAGAGCATATGAGACAAACAAAATATACTATGAGTTAAATAAACGAAATCCGTACCTTAATAGCAGAGCGTAATAATAGAAGCATATACGTAATAAACTCGATTCTAGTATCCCGAGGCCTTTTCTTTTTCTTTTTGAAAATACGAAGTCAAACCAAAATTAAGTTGGGAACATAGCGGTTCAACCCGTAACGAGATGTATGACTCTCAATCAGTAAGTATAAATGAATACACTTTTACGTCCTTATTGAGGCAACTGTATCGGTTTAAGAGAACCAACAAGTTAATTGAGAAACACCTGATTAAGATCGTCTATAGTAACGAAAGTGGTGATGTATTTTCATATGGTTGTAGCAATTATACCTAATTTAAAAAAAAATGATGTTCAGTGGAAACCTGAACCATATAAGGATTACAAGAGAGGGGTGCAAATAATTTTGAGAGGTCTCAAGGGAGGGTGTGTAGAATTTAATAAGGATTGATGAGACTTATAATCGGAAATCATTGAAATGTTGTATTATTAACCAATTCATCCGGAAATGATTAATTTTTTTAATGATGGATGACGGTTTCCAAAGGAATACATAGGAATACGTTATGTCTATTATTTAATTCATATTAACCATGTTGATTTTCTTTAACTAAATTTACTTTTAAAAAAAATAGATTAAATATTGTTGTCTGATTTTCAATGATTTTAAAGTTATACACATGTAAATGTATTCTCAATTATTATTTACTCAAGCTATTTAAATTGCACCATGTTATTTTTAAGTTTCTAATATTTAATTGTAATTTAATAATACTTAACTTATTTCAATAACTCTAATGAACTTGTTTTATCATTGGTATGACAAAGATGCAGACAAAATAATTAAATTCTTTTTAGACACATATTGTTTTAGTTTCGTGAACTTTTCGGGTATTACAGCTTGTGTGTGCATTAACAACAATGACAATCAAGGATGCTTCATGATAATATAACTTCATAAATGCATTCAAACTTATAAATAACTCAAGTGAAATAATATTTGATCTTATAACACTTTGTTATTTACAATGAGATAACATGAGACAATTACAAGTGATAACAAGAATGATAATCATGATAACATAATTCCATGATGATGATATCATTCACCACATATATTAACATCGTGTAATAAGACTAGTTCTTATAATACTTTGTTAAAGACTATGAGAACACATAACACTGAGAACAGATAACATTGAGAAGATGACAATGGGTGAACAGATAACAACAACTAATTACTATTAAGACTGTTTGTATTATATCACAACAATCATGTGTTCATGTGTACATGTTCAGTCGTAAGTCCCTTCAATAAAATCGTTTACCATTGATTTAGTGCGACTAAACCGTAGTGGTAACATAGGTTTGACAAACCGCTGACGAGTGAGGTCGGTACGTTAATCGTAACATATGCATTGGCCGGCATTGTATGACCGGTAAAAGGGCTGCATCAGTCAGGTTTGGTAAACAACGCATGATGATAATAATCTTCAGACACTGATTGTAATTATTCCTTCGATTCTATTAACTGGTAGACTGAGGAATTGATTTTCTCTCATGTCATATTACTGGTAATAGTTTCGTTGAAGGCACTGAGATTACAAATGGGATAGAGGTAAATTGGATGCATTGTGGTCTAATTACGTGAAGACCACAATGGATCCCATTTAGGCTCTATACATTCAAGATTGTGAACAATATCAATAAATTAACTGTCACTCCTATTATTAGAAGTGAATCATAGTTAACCCTACAATTGAGAGAATAATAATAAGGATAAGATTTGATAAATCTGTTTTCCTTAAAACACCGAGGGTTTATCATCACTTAGGTTTTGATAACTTACTTCCCTCATACTCTTTTATTCTATACATATAACACTACGGGTGATGAGCCCAATTTATGGGTGAATATCAAATGGGGTGAACACATGTGAGATAGAAATGGGTATCCGTAGTTGTATTGCAAGTGGTGTTGAATTCTGTTAAGTATGTGGTGGGATGTCGGTTGGGGCTTGTCCCCTACGTATGACCTATATATAAGCATGTTTGACTTGGATGAAATACTATTTGTAAGTATAACTATGGAGAGGACATTGTGTGAGACGGATGAAACATTTATCAATAAGACTTGTGTATGACATTGTGATTGTGAATGACAATAAATCAATTGTTTTCAATTACTAAACTTATGAACTCACCAACCTAGTGCTGACTTTGTTTAAATGCATGTTTTCTCAGGTGACGAACATGTTTAGTCACCAGACATCAGGACATAAGCTAGTTGGACTTTATAGTGGACCAATAGCTTACTTTTGTGTTGTGCATATTTTGGATGGCATATTCATGAATCATCTTTTGTAAATCTTGTGCAGATACAAGATAGAAACATCATGATTCTTTTTGGGTAGATTTACTTAGTTAAATTATGAACACGGATTGTGTAATTTAACTTTGTAATTCTATATCAATGTCATTTAGCATTTCTCATTATACATCATGTGCCATGTAAACAATTTGATCACTATGATTATCACAACAATATCGCGCCCCGAGAACTTTACGCCCGACAGGAAAGTCAATCCAGCCCGCTGGCTCGGGGTGTGACATTTAGGTAACTTAGGTATGTTTTAACCGTTTGAGAAATTTTTAGATAACTTTGGTATGTTTTGATCATTTGGTAAATTGTTATATAATTTTGTTATGTTTTGACCAATTTGGTAAAGTTATATAGTTTTGGTATGTTATGACCCATATAGACAAGTTTTAGAAAACTTTTGTATGTTTTGACCAATTTGGTAAAGTGTTAGATAAATTTGTTATGTTTTTACTTATTTATATAAGTTTTAGATAATTTTGGTATGTTTTGACCATTTATTGACGTTTTTTGTCGCCGCTAAAGATTCTTTTTCTTGTAGTGTATTATGTCGTTACCTCCTTCTATTTTATTTATTTTTAGTTGGATATATTTAGTGTCAAAATTGAAAATTCGAATTAATTATTATTAAATTATCTTTTAAAATTTTAAAACATATAAAAAATATCTATTTTTGCATAGAGAGTATTATGTAGTTACCTCCTTCTATTTCATTTATTTTTAGTTGGATGTATTTAGTGTCAAAATTGAAAACTCGAATTAATTATTATTAAATTATCTTTTAAATTTTAAAACGTATAAAAAATATCTATTTTTGCATAGAGAAATAAATCAACTTCCATCATTAATATATATATTAAAAAGTAACTTGCGTTTGTGAGGGAATATCACTGTTCCTTTTTGTCTTGCTTACTATTGCGCTCAGTACAACCGTTTGATGCATGCGTTTGAGATACTTCCTCTCTGCCCCTCTTTGTGTTCTTAGAACGCCACCCCAACAATACCACGCTCCACCCGCCCCCCTCCACCATCCGACCAAGAATCAGACGGCCTAACACACATAACCCGTATGTAAGTTACATCTTCATTTGGTAATTTGGAGGATTAATCGATGATTTCATGTTTTATTAGAATTTCAATTGTGATACAAAAGGACGATATGGACGCCGTGGCTCACATAATCACCGGAGTTATGAGGTCAGTGTGTTTTTACTGGGATGGAGCTTGGCGTAGGTCGGATGATTGTATGGTCCTTCGGCATTGTCGTTTTTGCCGCGGTCACCGCAATTTCAACCTCCATTCTTTCCGATTTTTACTGATCGCTACACTCATAGTATGGAACCGATCGGAATGCTTCGTTTCTCAAAATTGTTACGCTTATCGTATTTGATTACACGATCTGATTAATTATTAGCATTAGGAGTTCCGTAATTGGTGCATAAACTTTATGCTCTTGGAATAGCATGTTGTGATAATGGCTTCTCAATTGTATTAATGGCTTCAAATTGAATTTGGAGATAACTTTGAAATGCAGGGGAGAAGAACCAGATGATATGTGCTGTGTTGTTAAGTGAGAGTTTATCTGGTAATACAATTGCTTACACCATTGCAACTGCTACCAGAGTACCAGTATGAGGTGAACCCAATTTACAACTTGTCTTTTTATTTGTTAAATTGATCTATAATTTTTGCATTTTAAGCAGACTGATGTGTGTTTTGTTGTAAATATTCAAATTTTTAATCAGTATACGTAGAAATTGTATAATTTTAAAAGAAAAAATTCTATAAATATTGGATTTATTAACATTGATTCTGGAACTTTCACAATATGATGGATTTTTTATTCCCTTATGTCATTGATGCATATTGTAAATATCCAGAAAAAAGTAGCTTGCCTTTGAGAGGGGATATCACTATTCCTTTTTGTCCGGCTTCCTATTGCAGTACAACAGTTCAATGCATGCGTTTTAGAGACTCCCTCTCCACCCCTCTTCGCCAAGGATGAAGGGAGTTGGAAATTAGGTGTTCTTGATGCTTGGACATTTGAAGATGTTGATACCAACAGTGGCAATGCTTTCCTGCTCTAGGTAAATCCATATTGCATGCTATTTGGACATTTTGTATCATGATTTCTTAAATTTTTATAGATATTTAACGTGTTAAATATGATAAAAAAATCACAATATTAGTATTTTTATTTTATAGTTGTTTTTGCAAAACTTACACATTTTATTTCATGTGTTGATGGTTTCCAACATTCTCTGGCGACTAATTTAAGTTTTGGGTTCTTGATTAGGTTTTTGTGCTCAAATGACCGCTGGTTTTTCGTTCGCCTTTGTTTTCTGTTCTTTCCTCAACTGAGTTATTTTTTTGTGGATGGATGTTGCTAAAAAGGCTTTTTTGACTTGCAGGTAATATTTAGTTATTGAGATTCTACATTTTCTTTAGACGTTGTCGCACTGCGGCATCATATGTCGTTTGCTTCTCTGGGGTTTTTGGGATTAACGAAAAGCAGGTTAAGATATGCTTCTTATAATCGGTTATGCTATTTTAATGGTTGTGATTGGGTTCTATGTGTTTTTCGTATAGTTATAAGGGCTTAATTCTGATTGCTTCTTTTGTAACCACATTCTAGAAATTCGGATACAACACATAATTGAAGTTTTGGAGCATGATGCTACTATGTGTTATTGACACCGAACTATGACCTCTAGACTGGCACACCAAACTATCCATAGCATTGCCATTGATATATACTCAACATAAATTAACCTCATCCTATATTTGAATATATGATAGGAATATATCAATGTGCATACTTCATGAATGATTATTTCATATTTTGTTATGAATGATATTAAATAAAAGGTGCAAGATTTCCTCTTTCATGCATGTTATTGTACATGATTTTAACCTCATGTTCTATTTGTTGTTTTTATTTGTATATCGCTTTATGTCAATATATCAAACCCCGCTGCAACGCGCGGGTCCTAAACACTAGTTTATATTAATTATGAATACAAGTAAAATGTAAGTAAATAATTTTATTATTTGTAAACATAATTATTTATCATTTAATACACGTGAGTGATAAAGTATTTATTCAATATAATAACAAAAATATATAAACATACATAAAATGATTTCTAGATCGAAAATATAGTTTCATTGAATTATTACTATCTATACATTTGCAAGTGAAAGAAACAGTAAAATTATTTTTTTTATTTAATTACTTTCTAAATAAAGATATTATATAATACACAATAAACACTAGTGATATGCCTAGATGAATTGGTAAGGCTTTAGTAGTATATTTATTTGCCCCATGTTCAAATCTTTCTGTGACACCCGTGTCACTGATGTGTTAGTTTAACACATCCGTTTTTGCACATAATCGAGTCTGTTTTCGTAAGTATTGTTTATATTTTGAGTCGTTTTTCGTTCCTTTTTACATTTTCTTATTTTTATGCAGGATTGTGTCCTGGGTAAGCGGAAACGAAGGCAAACGGGCATCGGAATTGAGTGCGGTTGATCGAGCGAAAAAATTGAAGAAAAAAACCCTAGGCGGTACACCCTGTGACACCCCGACCGGTGGAGGAATATGCAGGGGCATGATGTGTGCAACGATTGTCCATAAGCTCATGATTTCTAACTCAAAGTTTCATATTTAAAATATCAAGTTACAATGTCTAAATAAATGTCACTATATTACAAGTTCAAATTCAAATACAACATTTAATAATTACAAAGCATAAATCTTTAATAAACTATCTAGGTTCATCTTCCTATATTGTCACATAGCTTCACTTTAACCTGTCACACATGTAAAGTAACTGTCAACTAATTGAATAGTTGGTGAGTAGTCATGTTTTTGAAATAATATAAGTGTCAAAATATGCAAACCCAAATGACTACAAGTATGAATATTATCATTGTGTATGAATCAAGCATGTATAAGTGGGGTACTGGCCCTTTTTAACACGGACAACATCACGCGAAGAAAGCGCGACTCTCTTAGGAACCAAGTACAAGAATACGTTTACGATTACGATTTCAAGTAATAAGTAGTTTCACATAAGCATATAAGCAATCATGTATACGATACAAGTTCAACACGTAATAACACTTCAACCAATAGGCATTACGAAGTTTGCATAGTTTCAATAAGTATAGGAGTATAAGTTTTTGAATAGAGACATGTGTGAAAGCCCCAAAACAATGTAAAACAATAAAGGGATATGAAAACTCACATTTTGTTGCTAAGCAATCCATTAATACAACTAAAGCTAGTTGGGCAATAGCAAAAGCTTGTCACCTGTGATGAATAAAACATGTGTAAGGAAATGTCAAGCTTTAAAGTCTAAGGATTTGATTTGGATTATTTGACCTATTTTATACAAACTTTTATAGTCATTAGAGGTATGTATCCTTAGTTTAATAATATGTCATAAATAAAATATTTTATAAGTTCAACTAATATTTTTAGAACTAACTATTTTATTAACTCAAAGTTTAGATTTAATATTATTATTTTATTTAAGGACATGTCAAATAAAATATAATACAAATTTTATACAGAATTGTTTATAGGATATATAAAATTATACTAATTATAAAGTAAAACTAGTATTTTAGTTTAACATTTATAAAGGTTAAATAATTTAAATATAATGATTTGATTGAAAATAATATTTAGCCTTTGTAAAACTACTTCAGAAAGTTTATATATAATTTTATTTATTTTTGCACTTTTTATAAATTAAAATATTATGTGGGTGTATATATATATATATATATATTTTATCTTTGTTACTATTTAAATAACGTACAATGATTAATATTATCAAAAACATTATTCTAAATATTTTCAAAATCTGTTTTTTTTTTAAATAAGTTTAAGAGTTTTTATATATATCTTTTGTAATTTATTATGATTTTATAATTTACAATGAATATTTAAAAACATCTATATAGGCTTAACAAGTTTAACACAAGGAATTTATCAAAGGTTTATGTTCTGAAAGTTTATAAAACTTTCCAGAATGTTTATAAAATGAGTTAATGTTTTTAAACATTTTTTATAAAAATCTTTCTAGTTAAAAATATAAAGCAAATAGAGGTAAAAACGCAAAAACCGGTTATGGTTGCTTGGGCAGGGATTCAAACTCTCATCACCTCGCCCAAACTGAATACCTTAACCCCTCGACTGGTTAAGGAATATGTTTCCAAATCTGAAAAAGAATTATAGTTAAATGTTTATGATTGTTCTTCCCCAACTTTCAGTAACCCTAGTTCTTAATCCTTCAAATTCGATCGAATTACAGAATGTGAGCCCTTGAAAGCATAGGTCTTTTGATCTATGTCTAAAAACGAGTTGATTGAACATAGTGGTTACCTGTAATCGTATAGATATAGCTAGATCGAGTTCGTGCTTGGTCTCGGCCATTCTTGGATTGAATCGAACGATCGAAAGCTTCTGAGATGCGATTGATACCTTGAAGAGTTTCAGAGGAGTGTCGAGAGAGTGTTTGTAGCTTTAATTCGAATATGGATACCGGAATTGCACTGAACGAGTTTAACGTTTTAGTTATGATTCGTTTGGTTCGATGAATAGCTTATGCGCAAATGATTATTGAATAGATGAATCCAATTTCTGCTCAAGCTTTTGGTTCTATTAATAATGTAATGTTGGTGTTTCAATGGAATTTGGAGAATCGACTTGACGGATGTCTATGGGTAAGTATTGAATCTTAGAATACGATTTGAATGAATTTAAGGTTTTGACTCGGAGTTTACTAAAACAATTGTGTCCATTGCCTCATACAATAGGGTTTACTAGGATTGACATGTGTTGCAAATTATCGTTACCTGTGCACCCGCAACGATAATTTACCTTGCATGATCATCCTATCCTTGAACCTAGCACATAGATGAGCTAATTTAGAATTTCATAGCATGTAAAATGGTCTTATCAAAATTATTAGGTTTTATAAGACGTTTAACTTCAATTGATCAGATTGAAGAAATCTATCTCATAGAACCATAAACTTTGACTTGATTGACCTTTTACAAGATCACATAAGAGTTCTTTGTATTTCACATATTGTTTTAAAGTCACAAGTTTTAACCTGTTAGGTTATCAAAAATCCTTCACTTAATATTCTACTTGAATTATTTGAAAATTGATGATAAAAATTGGAGTTAATTGTTTTCAAATGAGATCTTGTGCTTGTGGGTATTAGTGTATGTACGGTTTGAATATTAAAGGATATTGAGTATGGTTGTGACATTAGGAAGCTAAGATTACAATGATAAATAAATATCATGAATCATAAGCCTAATATCACAAGGTTTTGTTTCAAGCGAAAGAAGGTGTGAAATAATATGTTTTAGAAACTTTATGTTGAGATGATAAAGAGTATCCCCTACGTTAAATGTCTTAGAGCTTTTGGGTTCAAGTCTAAGTATACAAATATGTGAAATGAAATATTATATAACGTTAGATTAAAATGATAAATAATACCAATAATCATAAGTATAATGTATTAGGAATTTGAAAGTATAGTTTTAAGTGTAAGGATGTTTGAAAATGAATGTCTTGCACCTTATAATGTCATCCCCATTCATAAGGATAATTCTTTGATTATGTGTAAAGAGTATTACATTATAACACCTTAGGTGTAGTAATGAATTATCATTACTAGTCTTGGATATAATTATGATAAGATATGTATAACGTGTGTGCCATTTTTTTCTATTTAGATATAATAATGAATAATCATTATCAATCATATAATAATGGCATTAACACATTTTGACTTGTGTAGAATGTATAAGGATTTAACATCGTAATACCTTAGGTTTAGTGATGAATGAACGTCACTAACCATAGATATAATTTTATGAGATTCATTTGAGTTGTATGGAATGTATAAGTAAGAGACATTATGACTTCTTAGAGATTATAAGGAATCACCCTTACAAAATCATAGATGAAATATCATATAATCTTGCTATTGTATTATATGATTATAGAAATCATGACACTATTACACCTTTGATGAAATAAGGAATCACCCTTAATAATCATAGATGAAATGCCATAACATCTAAGTATAACAATCATAGGATTTTTTTTAGAAATTATGACACTATTACACCTTAGATGGAATAAGGAATCACCCTTATTAGTCATAGGTGTAAGGTGTATAGGCTTTGAGGAATGGTATCCCAATCGAAATACCTTTGACATATTAGAACTTTGCAGCTTGCGAGACGTTTGTAATGGCATGCTTTGGCCTATAAGTGAAGGTACTTTCATCAAGAGTCCCCATGAAAGCTAAACGGCTTTCCTAGACAGGATTCTCAACTAACGATATTTCACCCTTCCAGTTAATACATGTCCGAGTTCTAAAGGGAATAAGATCACAAGATATGCCCATGTTTTATATGTGTTTAGAAAGATAGAAGGATCGCGAGTCCCTAAAGTCTACGTAGAGTCCACGAGCTTGGGGGAATGTAGGAGGTTCAGAATAGGAGTTTTGAATTGAGGGTTCGTATTAAGAGTTCACTTTAAGGTTAAAGGTTCAATAGAAATTCAAATGAAAGTTCACTAGGATTTCAATATTAGAAGTTCATTGTAAAGGTTCATTAGAGGTTCATAGTGATAATTCATGAGAGGCTCAATAGTAGAGTTCATGGTGGAGGTTCACTAAGCAAGAGTTCACAATGGAAGTTCTTTAAAGCAAAGGTTCACTAATAAAGGTTTATCAATGAAAGTTCACTAAACAAGGTTCATAACGAAAGTTCATTAAGCAAAGGTTCATGATGACGAAAACTCACATTTTGTTGCTAAGCAATCCATTAATACAACTAAAGCTAGTTGTGCAATAGCAAAAGCTTGTCACCTGTTATGAATAAAACATGTGTAAGGATATGTCAAGCTTTAAAGTCTAAGGATTTGATTTGGATCATTTGACCTATTTTATACAAACTTTTATAGTCATTAGAGGTATGCATCCTTAGTTTATTAATATGTCATAAATAAAATATTTTATAAGTTCAACTAATATTTTTAGAACTAACTATTTTATTAACTCAAAGTTTAGGTTTAATATTATTATTTTATTTAAGGATATATCAAATAAAATATAATACAAATTTTATACAGAATTGTTTTTAGGATATATAAAATTATACTAATTATAAAGTAAAACTTGTATTTTAGTTTAACATTTATAGAAGTTAAATAATTTAAATATAATGATTTGATTGAAAATAATATTTAGCCTTTGTAAAACTACTTCAGAAAGTTTATATATAATTTTATTTATTTTTGCACTTTTTATAAATTAAAATATTATGTGGGTGTATATATATATATTTTTTATCTTTGTTACTATTTAAATAACGTACAATGATTAATATTATCAAAAACATTATTCTAAATATTTTCAAAATCTGTTTTTTTTTTTAAATAAGTTTAAGAGTTTTTATATATATCTTTTGTAATTTATTATGATTTTATAATTTACAATGAATATTTAAAAACATCTATATAGGCTTAACAAGTTTAACACAAGGAATTTATCAAAGGTTTATGTTCTGAAAGTTTATAAAACTTTCCAGTATGTTTATAAAATGAGTTAATGTTTTTAAACATTTTTTATAAAAATCTTTCTAGTTAAAAATATAAAGCAAATAGAGGTAAAAACGCAAAAACCGGTTATGGTTGCTTGGGCAGGGATTCAAACTCTCATCACCTCGCCCAAACTGAATACCTTAACCCCTCGACTGGTTAAGGAATATGTTTCCAAATCTGAAAAAGAATTATAGTTAAATGTTTATGATTGTTCTTCCCCAACTTTCAGTAACCCTAGTTCTTAATCCTTCAAATTCGATCGAATTACAGAATGTGAGCCCTTGAAAGCATAGGTCTTTTGATCTATGTCTAAAAACGAGTTGATTGAACATAGTGGTTACCTGTAATCGTATAGATATAGCTAGATCGAGTTCGTGCTTGGTCTCGGCCATTCTTGGATTGAATCGAACGATCGAAAGCTTCTGAGATGCGATTGATACCTTGAAGAGTTTCAGAGGAGTGTGGAGAGAGTGTTTGTAGCTTTAATTCGAATATGGTTACCGGAATTGCACTGAACGAGTTTAACGTTTTAGTTATGATTCGTTTGGTTCAAATTAATGACTTTAAAGCGTGATTAGATCAAATTAATGTATTAATTGAGGTTGTTGGAGGTTATATGGTGGTCTTCCGAGCGTGGTTTACGAATTAATGCTTGTCCCGAGCCACGAGTTGAAGGAACCGACTGTGGAGGGTCGAACGAGGGGGGGTTGGGTGTGATAACTGAAGTTTGGGATTTTGGCAGAACAGGTCCCTCCTGTTTTGTTCTTTGATCCTTTTAACCGAAAACTCCCCCACTCACACACATAGTTTCTGTTTTGGCTAAAATGGCCCTTGTAGTTATAAAACGCATTATCTTATGCTTAAAGCTTTTAATTAAGTTTATAAAACTTTAATCTTATACAACTTGTAAAACTTTTAATATATAACTGATGTTTATAAGTATTTTATTTATTTATTGATATTATTATTAGTATTATTTTAAACATTGTTTTAATGAAACTTATTAATTTTAAAGCTTTAATAAATTACTGTATACCTAGATATGTTTTGTCACATGTTTAAGTATACATACATAAACTTATTTTACTATTAAAATAAAGCTTTAATTTTAAATCGCATCAAAAATTCTCTGAGTTTTGTTTTTATGTTTAAGTATAAGTTTATACATAAACACACATACCTATATATTAAACCTATATATAAATGTATGTATGTATGTATTATTATTATTATAGTCATCATTATTGTTATCATTATTATTATTATTTTTTGATCATATATGGCGAAATGATATAATTTTATTGTTTCCAAGATCACGATATTTTCACCGGTAGGCGATACTAGAAAATCATAAATGTCACACACCCCGGGCTGAGATTTGATCGCAGGCGATGCGCCTGGGAACATTCTCTGATTCCCATGATTCTGCGCGCATCGCCTGGTCAGAGTGACCGGCCGTAGGCGATGCGCCTGCAGGCCTCAGCCGCCCGACTATCTTGTCCCGCACGCATCACCTAGCCTCATGCACCCCCGCTAGGCGATGCGCCCCATGCCTATTTCAGCTCCAAAACCCTAATTTCTTTTTCTCTACAAATGGGACGCGTCTGGACCGATTTTGGAACCCTTCTAGCCCCTGTAAACCCTAAATCATGCCCTTGGAGTAGCTGGAACTTAACCATGGAAGATTGGGCATGATTTAGGGTGATTGAAGAGAAGATTCAAGGAAGAGCTTGAGTAACTACCTTCTTTCCTTGTTTTCTTACTTTAATGAGTAGTTTGTGATGTATTTAGACTATTATCAGATCTGTTTTGGTACTGTTGTTATGTTGGTTGGCTAGATCTTGGGTTATACTTAGGTTTGGGATGATAAAGTTGTGAACTTGGTGATGTTGGACTTGATTTATGCTATGGGATGATATATGCATTGTAATCATCTATAAAGTTATGATCTTTGATGATATTTGCATGTGTTGAATGGTAATATTTGATGAATGTTGGATCCATGTGTATCTAGGAATGTCTTTCTACCATTAGATGCATGTTAGGCCTACTACTTGGTGTTTTAGGTTAGTTTGTGGAGTGGTGATCACATTCCATAGGATTTGATATAATTAAGTGTTGTAATTTGCATATGTGACCTAACCTTGAAATCCGGGAGGTGATAGGTTAGATGGCTGGTCTATTTTACTTGGATTATTTGAGTTAAACGACCCGGGAGGGCGTTGTCTTTGATTTTCTTAGAGTTTATGTCAATCCATGTCAAAGTAATTGACTTTACAACTCTCTAGTGTCTTAGGATACACGCGGGTGGAGAAATCCGGGAGTTGATCCACCTGTTGGAGTGCAATTGCATATCGGGAAAATCCGGAAGGTGACCCGGTAGACTAGTGCATACATAACATTCTTAGGATTTCCATTGGTGTCACCTGGTATCTGATCTGGGTCCTATTAGGTCATTCTAAGTTTGTTTCTTAAAATCCTAGTCTTCATCCCTCACAAATCAGTCCAAGTCATCACTTTTCATACTTTTGAGTCTCAGCCTAGCTATACCAGTTTTCCTAATTACAGTTAGATTCCAGTTTACAGTCCCGGTGCTAGTTGCAGTTTTAGTCAGCCTTTTAGTGTTTAGTTGTCAGTTTAGTTATTTAGTCAGTTACAGTCTCAATCAGGTTTTCAGAGTTACACCAAAACCCCCTTCTTTTACTTTATTCTATTCACAGTCTAGGTTAGTTTTGTCAAACTAGTGTCCTTAGGTTTGATATCCGGTCTTCCACAAGCTATATTGTCACCGATAGGTACAATTGCCTTCGTAGCGGTATAGTTTAGGATTTCCGATTTTAACTAGGTGTTTAGGTCAAGTCTAGGTCTAGGATTAGTTATATTGTCTTTAGCTTAGGTTAGACAGCTTTAATTATCTTAAATTTTAGGGTACGGATCGCTTACATCAAGTTTTTGGCGCCGTTGCCGAGGACACTAGGCAATAGCAAAGATTACTTAGATTGTGGCCATTACTTGCTTATTTTCCTATTTTTCCCCTAGCTTAATTTTCATTTTTTAGGGTTATTTTATTTACTTCTTAGTGCCTTTACTTGTTATTCGCTATTTGTGCCTTAGATTAGGTTTATCTGTTCATACTTGATTCTTATTTGCTTGTTTTATTAGGGTGTCGGTAAGTGTATGCCCTACACCCGTTCGCAAGGAGCACTAGAGTTTGAGCTTACTTCAACTGAGCAAATTTTGCGTGCCCGTCAGAAGGTAAGTTTTCTTGACCCTACTTTTGATATGGAGCCACCACCACCACTTCTGCCACCGAGGCGGATTGTTCATGAGCTTGCGAGTCATGGAGTTGTTGGAGCCAGATCTGCGATCACACATCCGGGAGTCAACAACAACAACTGGCAGGTTCCTTCACATGTCATGTCTACCATTACGAACTCGACTCAGTTCTATGGCCTTGACGATGAGGACGCCCCTGGCCATGTTTCTCTATTCGTGCGTATCTGTGATACCTTTCGCATAAATGGCGTTTTTGAGGAGGCTGTCTATCTTCGTTTGTTTCCTTTCACTCTCGTGGGCCGAGCCGTGACCTGGTTGAATTTACTTCCCAAGGATTCCATCACCACTTGGGCTGATCTGCAGACCAAGTTTCTGAAGAAGTATTATCCTCCTTCCATGTCACACCCCCAAATTTTCAACTAACGGAATTATACCGTTTGGGAACGTGACAAACCAGGATCTCAGATCATTAGACATAACGAAGACCTCTATATGAATTTCAAAACATATGTTGGTCAAAAACTGTAATATCAAAGTTTCAATGTTTGCGGAAGCGTTTTAAAACCAATAACAATACTTAACGGTTTGAAAATGTAAAGTACAATTTCAAAAACATTCCATGTCTTAATTGAACAAAACTAAAACACTTGAACTGAAATGCATGCATGAGACTCAACATCCTAGTCCCTGCTTGTCCTTGCTTGTGTCTTAGTGTCCTGAGAAAACATGTAAATCAAGTCAACACAATGGTTGGTGCATACACAGGTTTAAGTATTCACAATGTTCAAAACAGCAGTTTGAATATCAAGTTTGTAGATAACATAATCACACATGCACAGTCATGATAGCTAGTCATATAAACTATTTACACAAGTGGTCGACACCGAAGCTGACGAGTTGCCATGCTATAGCATGTTTTTGCCTTAACACTATTGTCTAGCATGAACAATAGCAATATGTGTTGTTTTGTGCTTAAAATCACATACGTGTCAACACACGTATGTGAGAGTGTTAGGAATATGCATACGTATGTACGCGAAACTTTGAAATCGTTCAATAAAATCATATCATCGCTTATGATTTTATAAGCGTAATTATACGCGATTTCGTTTTCGGGTTAAAATATAAATTTTATTATTTAATTTCGTTCGGGATTTCGTTACGGTTCCAATGCAACTGGAATGAACTAAATCGGAGTTAGAACGAGTGATTTAGGATTAACATACTAAAATTAGTTTTTGATATCAAAAATCGGTGGTGCATGGGGTCGAACCCATGACCCCCCACCCTCAACACACACTATCTACCAACTCATCTGCTCTTACGATTGTATTTGAATTGTTTTCAACTCGTTTTAAGCATCCATAAGTCGGGTTCCTTCCCATTAACCTTAACCGAACCATGATTCCCTCAATTAACCCCCTTATTCGAATCCGATCGAACCTAAACTCATGGGGTTTTGTTTCTGGGATCCAACCGATCCTATGGATGGTTTTAATTCGAAAATGAATTAATATAAATCGTTTAATTGGTTGTGTAAACGTTCGAACTTGAGTTCGCCCGTTCCCCATTCAAATTGTTTAAATTCTCGAATGTTAATCATAAAATCTATAGGGCTTTCATTAATCTAGGTTTTCCGAAACATTCTGTGTAAGTTAATTTAATTATATAGCCCATTCAAATAGGAATCCCCAATTCGTTTTTAACTCCAAACCCTAGAACTTGAAATCCACGAATTCGTTATAATTTCATGAAATTGACTTAGGGGTGTTATTAATCGGAGGCTTCTGAAACCACCCGTATGGTTTAATTTGATTTTTAACCTCGTTTACACTAAAACCCCCAAATTGGTTTTGTCTAAGAACCCTAGTAATCGTGATCATAGAATTCGTGATATGGTTATGAAATTGACAAAGGTTTTTCCATTAACATAGAATTCCGAAACTATCTGTATAGGTTGATTTGATTTTAAAAGTCGTTTGAACCGAGACCCCCAAAACGTTCTTGATGAGGAACCCTAGAATTAACACATTATCAATTCCAGATTAATAGATGAATTTGTGTTAGGGGTACTCTTAGTCGGCCATATTAGAGGGTTTATAAGTGATTACTTACTTGATTCTATATCGAATTGATGAATATCGACTTTTAGCTTGATATTCGGCCGACTCCCAATCAAATCCTTCAATCCTCAACTTGTTGCTTTGAATTGTGGTATGGAATATGTTCAGAAATTTCCGAATGAAGTTTGGGAAGGTTCAATTTCGAGAATTTTGGTTGATTAATATGAGATTGGTAGTTAATGGTGACGGTTTCATTCTTTTGAGTGGTTCTTGGTATAAATTCGAGGAGTTAATGATTCTATAACTGATGATACTTGATAATAATCATTAACATGACATTTATGCATGTTAATTTCGATTGATTATAATGTATTAATAGGAATTTCGAATTTTAAGTTGATAACTCATAGAATTTTGACTTTTCAAGTCAAAATTAACCTTTACTTCCAACTTGTAAATTTAATCCTTGAATTTAGAACGCTTAGAACCTGATTTATACATAATCTTAACTCCTATAAATTATCTTGGATCAATAACATATCATTTCGATTTAACAAAGTTACATCAAAATCCCAAATTATCACCAATTGATTCAATTGAAATATTGTTGGGCTAAGTTAACCCATTTGAGCTTCTTGAATACAATTGGGCCTACATTAATCTCATTGGGCCTACCCTGGGCCTACTTTGGCATTATTTGACCTACTTGGGCCTCATTGGGCCTTCCTTGGCCTTACTGGGCCTTCTTTGGTCCTACTGGGCCTTACATGTCTTGTTGGGCCTGTGATCTAACCATTTTCAGTTAACAAGGTTAATCCAAAAAGTCAGATTGTCACATCATCCCCTTGTTGAAGGAATTTTCGTCCCGAAAATTAATAAGTGTTAGGAGTAGTTAGGAAACTACTTACGAGTTTAAATCGTACGTGTTAGTGTGATTTGATCATTCTGTGTGCTTGTGGGTATTCACACACAAAATCTAATGCTTGCAACATCACAACTAAATGTGATCGTTCAATGTGACTGTTTGTGTGTACACTAGTTAGTTCACCTAACTGTGACTGTTTGTGTTTGATCATACAGTGTTGTGTAACCTCACACATAGTGAGTGTCTGTAACTGTTTGTACTATGCAACCTCGCACATAGCAAAATGTATGTAACTAATCATGCATGTACTACCATAACATGTAACATATGAAATGTAGCACATAAAATGTATAAAATGTAATGTAGCACAAATGTTTGTAACAAAATCAATTGAATAAAGTGTTTGTATACTGTACTATGTAATCTCACACATAGCAGATGTTTGAATGTAGTCGACAAAATAGAAACTTCCAAAATTCATGTGTACCTGTAAATTCACGAGTACATGGGCCCCTGTATTCGTCAATTTACCTTACACAATTATTCTAGTTCCTTCTATATGTAACTCCACCATTGTTTAACCAATATCAAATGTAATGTTTTCAATGTAGTACATTGTTTGAAATCAATCATGTATGTACTACTATGAAATGTTTGTGTTTGCCTTCTGCAAGGCTTCACTTGTGTTCAGCACAATAGTTCCTACTAATTTCAATAGTATCATGTGTTTGTGCTTACAGTATCATGTGTTTGTGCTTACAATGTTAGGGTGTGAACTATCACATCATCCCCTTGTTGAAGGAAATTTCGTCCCGAAATTTAACGTGCATTCTTAATGTTTGTTGTTGTTTTGAATAAGTGGGGATACTTTTTCATCATTCGGTCTCCCCTTTTCCATGTGAATTCAGGACCCTGTCTTGAATTCCATCGTACTTTGACTATCGGAATCTTGCTTTGTTTGAGTTGTTTGACCTCTCGGTCCATGATTTCAGCTGGTTCTTCAATGAATCGTAACTGTTCATCTACTTGTACTTCTTCCAAAGGTACAATCAATGTCTCATCAGAAAGACATTTCTTCAAATTCGATACGTGAAAGACATCATGAACTCCACTGAGTTCATCCGGTAGTTTGAGTTGATACGCAACCGAACCAATCCTTTTCAGGATCTCAAACGGTCCTACGTAACGTGGACTAAGCTTTCCGCGCTTGCCGAATCGTATCACACCTTTCCAAGGTGCCACTTTTTAGAAGACTTATGTCTCCTACTTGAA
Organism: Mikania micrantha; assembly: GCA_009363875.1. NCBI lineage: Eukaryota > Viridiplantae > Streptophyta > Magnoliopsida > Asterales > Asteraceae > Mikania > Mikania micrantha. Next base: position 102,730,348 of record CM018691.1, read on the forward strand.
ATTCCAACGGTTTATGGTGTTTGTCAGCGTAACTCTTTTGTCGATCCCGAACCGCTGCCATACAGTTCTGGGTTTGTAAGAGAATTCCACCAACGGTAAATGATTCTCCCAGCTGTCACCAAAGTCAATTACACAAGCTCGTAACATATCCTCGAGCGTTTGAATCGTACGTTCACTTTGACCGTCGGTCTGTGGATGATAGGCGGTACTCATATCCAAACGAGTCCCCAATGACTTATGAAGTGATTTCCAAAAGTTGGAAGTAAATCGGGCATTCCGATCTGATATGATAGAGATTGGCACGCCATGCCGTGCTACCACTTCTTTGATGTAAATGCGAGTCAGTTTCTCCATCTTATCAGTTTCCTTGATCGCTAAGAAGTGTGCAGATTTCGTTAATCGATCGACAATTACCCATATCGTATCACAACCACTCGGTGTACGGGGTAACTTAGTAATGAAATCCATCGAAATATGTTCCCACTTCCACATCGGTATCTCTGGTTGTTGCAGTAAACCAGATGGCTTCTGATATTCAACTTTGACTTTTGAACAAGTCAAACATTTGCTAACGTACTTAGCAATATCCGCTTTCATGTGAGGCCACCAATACAGTGCCTTCAAGTCATGGTACATCTTGTCTGATCCCGGATGAACTGAATATCTGGACTTGTGTGCTTCATCCATCACGAGTTCCCTTAAACCTCCATACAAAGGTATCCACAGTCGATCTATGAAATAACGAATTCCATCAGACTTGACATCCAACTGTGTTTCCATCCCTCGTAGAGATTCCTGTACCAAGTTTTCCGTTTTCAAGGCCTCGATCTGAGCACTGCGTACCCTGTCAGGTAAATCAGTATGTATCGTCATCATAAGTGCGCGAACCCGTCTTGTTCCCGTTGTATCTTTTCTGCTCAAAGCGTCAGCTACCACATTAGCTTTTCCCGGGTGATACTTAATCGCACACTCATAATCGTTCAAAAATTCAACCCATCGTTGTTGCCTCATATTAAGCTCCTTCTGATCAAAGATATGTTGCAAACTCTTACGATCAGTATAAATAGTACACTTAGTTCCATACAAGTAGTGCCTCCAAATCTTCAAAGCAAAAACTACTGCTCCTAACTCCAAGTCATGAGTAGTGTAATTCTTTTCATGTGTTCGTAGTTGTCTGGAAGCATAAGCAATCACTTTTTCACTTTGCATCAACACACATCCCAATCCCTGTGCAGATGCATCACAATACACCACAAAGTCTTCCGTCCCTTCCGGTAAGGACAGAATCGGTGCACTGCAGAGTTTTTGTTTCAATAACTGGAATGCAGTTTCCTGTTTATCCGTCCAATTATACTTTGTTCCCTTGTGCGTAAGAGCTGTAAGTGGTTGAGCGATCTTTGAGAAACCTTCAATGAATCGTCGATAATAACCCGCCAATCCAAGGAACTGTCGTACCTCGGTAGGGGTCTTTGGTGCTTCCCAATTCTTAATCGCTTCAATCTTCGCTGGATCAACATGTATGCCCTTTTCGTTGACTATATGACCCAGAAATTGTGCTTCTCGCATCCAGAAATCACATTTCGAGAACTTAGCGTACAGTTGTTCCTGTTTCAATAATTCTAATAATAATCGAAGATGTTCAGCGTGTTCCTCCTCAGACTGTGAATAGATGAGAATGTCATCAATGAAAACAATGACAAACTTATCAAGATAAGGTTTACAAACACGATTCATGAGATCCATGGATACAGCTGGAGCGTTTGTCAACCCAAATGGCATGACCAAGAACTCATAATGGCCATAGCGTGTCCTGAATGCTGTCTTCGGTATATCCTCCTCCTGAACTCTTAGTTGATGATAACCAGACCTGAGATCAATCTTCGAGTAGTAACTCGAACCTTGCAACTGATCGAACAGATCGTCAATTCTGGGTAACGGATACCGGTTCTTGATAGTAACCTTGTTCAATTCCCGGTAATCGATACACATACGGAAAGTTCCGTCCTTCTTCTTTACAAACAAAACTGGAGCTCCCCATGGTGAAAAACTAGGTCGTATGAAACCCTTATCCAACAATTCTTGCAATTGTGTAGATAATTCTTGCATCTCTGACGGTGCAAGTCGATAAGGTGCCCTAGCTATCGGTGCTGCGTCTGGTGTAAGGTCGATTCGGAATTCCTCCTGTCTGATAGGTGGTAATCCCGGTAGGTCTTCTGGAAATACTTCAGGGAATTCACAAACTACTGGAATGTCTTCTATCTTCTTCTCAACTACCGGCTTCTTAGTTATAAGTGCTATAACTGCCGTATGACCTTTACGCAGATATTTGTGTGCCTTCATACAAGATATGAGACGCAGTGGCGTACTGATCTTCTCACCTTGCACATACAGTGTCTCTCCATGCGAAAGAGGTATACGAACTATCTTTTGATGGCATACTATTTTTGCCTGGTCTTTGGACAACCAGTCCATGTCAATGACTACCTCAAAACTGCCTAAAGAGGTAGACATAAGGTCAATGTCATGTGTTTGACCTATCAAGTCAAGAACACACCTTTTAAGAAGATGGTTTACAACAACTAACTTATCATCAGTCAGTTCTATAGTGCATGGATTTTCTAAAACAGTGGGGCTAATACTTAGCAATTCACAAGATTTGCTAGATACAAAATCCCGATCTGCACCGGTGTCTAATAGCATAGAGGCAGAGTGATAATTCAAGAGAAACGTACCCGTAACGACGTTGGGGATCTTCCCGTGCCTGACGTCCTCCAATCACAAAAGCCCTGTTCTAGCAACATTTATGTTGTTGTTGCTGTTTCCTTTTGTAGTTATGGCATTAGCCCTTCTTTTCTTGAGTTGTGGGCACTCCTTCTTGAAATGTCCTGATAAGCCACACTCAAAACATCCTTTCTGTGTGTTGTTCCGGTTGAGTGAGCTTGCCTGAAGTTCCCCTCGACAGTCTTTTGCTACATGACCTATCTTTCTGCATCGCTGACATCGGTACTTGTCACATTGTTTCCCAAAGTGATGGAATCCACATTTGTTGCACTTTGGGTATTTACCATTATACCCTCCCGATGACTGTTGGTTATTGTTTGGATTGTGATGAGTCTTGTTGGATTCCTGCTTGCGATTCTGCTGAAATGACTGCTGAGTGAAATTCTTGGAATCAATGCTATCCCATTTTCTTTTATGGTCTCCCGCCTTAGCTGTTACTGTTCGTTTGGGTAATGTTCCCCCTTGCATCACTTGATCAGTCAGTTGGTGTGCCAGTCGAACAGCTTGCTGTATGGTAGTAGGATTTGCAGATATGATCAATTTTCGAACCTGAGATACCAGCCCTCCAATGTATCTCTTGATCCATTTGCTAGATGGGGTTACCCTGTGCGGTAAGAGTCTTGCTAATTGCTGGAATCGAGTAGTGTATTCCTCAATATTAGAACCTTTCATCTTGAGTTGCCCGTATTCATCCTCAAGTCCTTGTATTTCATTACGGGAACAATACTCTTCCTGTAACAGGATTTTAAAGCCGTTCCAAGTAAGTGCATTGGTTGTATTCAAACCGAGTGTCTGCACGATAGAGTTCCACCATGTCAAGGCTGAACCCTCCAAAGTACAAATAGCGTATCTGACCTTGTTTTCTTCCGGACAATTGCTCGTCTCAAATACCGATTCTGACTGTTCAATCCATCGAAGAAGTCCAACGGCTCCTTCCGATCCTTTGAAATTACGTGGTTTGCAGTCCAAGAATGTCTTGAACGTGCATATTTGTGGGTTTACCAGTCCCCCCGTTGAATCATGTGGTCCTGTTTGGTATGTTTGCGTATAGTTTGCGATTGTCTCGGTAATTCGAGTGTTAATAAGTGCCTCAACTTCCGTTGCGGTCATGTTAATGTTTCCACCAACCATGATATTCCTATTTACAAATATACATAATGAGACTACACCCATCGCATAATCATCACTCATGCACAAAGTAAATGTAACACACTACCATAGTCATTAAGATAACAATTCTTAATCATTTATGATAAATTAGTGCTCACAATTGTTTGTCAAAGATATGCAAAACAACTAAACACTAAGTCTACCTTTATGAGTACAACCCACTCATATAAGTTTGTTAAATAGAAGGTAAATGAAATAACTATATTCCATCGTTTGGTTGATCAACGGTTGATGATGAATCTTCCAGTTCTGCTGGACCAGTCGCTGCACCATGCTGGTAACGCCTATGCCCAGTGATGAGGGTCATGGCCTCCCCAGCCAAATCTCTCCCTATATTGGCTTAAATCGCCGCTGCACCAGCCCGTGCATTGGCTTCCTCAGCCCTTGCCTCGGCTACAGCTACACGTAACTCAGTAGTTTCTAGTCGTGCAGTGAGTTCGAGTATCGTCCCTTGCATCATCCAGATCGTTTCCACCAAATTTTCCTGTTCTTCATTAGTCCTAACCAACTTCTCAGTGAGGTTATCTCACATTTGTGTCAGCCAGTTGTTATTCTCAAGCAATTCTGTGATCATTCCCGCTACTTCTCGCATGTTGCAGATTTCACGCTCCATACATGCAACAAAAGCAGTAAATGCCTGTTCTAGTGGATATCCTAGAGCAGGTAACGTCCAAAGGCTATTAGCAGTGCTGGCAGTTGGTGGTGGTGGCACTCGTTCTTCCCACACCCAGCTGCGTATGAGATCAGGAAACCATTGCCAATATTTGTTGTTCCCCCTTTGTTGAACATGTGTTTCCTCCCCATAGTGGATCGTATCATCCACTGGTTCGATCCTCCTTGTCATGATGTCTGACAATGCTACAACTTGTTCCTCAGTGTGAGTAGGTGTAGATAATGATGCTATGTCTGTTACAATATGCCATATGTAAGTGCTATACAAACTATCGTGTAAGCAAGTGTCTAATGTCTAACAGTTATAGTCTAAGTCTACAAATGCAAACCTAGTTCGCTATAACCAATGGCTCTGATACCAATCTGTCACACCCCCAAATTTTCAACTAACGGAATTATACCGTTTGGGAACGTGACAAACCAGGATCTCAGATCATTAGACATAACGAAGACCTCTATATGAATTTCAAAACATATGTTGGTCAAAAACTGTAATATCAAAGTTTCAATGTTTGCGGAAGCGTTTTAAAACCAATAACAATACTTAACGGTTTGAAAATGTAAAGTACAATTTCAAAAACATTCCATGTCTTAATTGAACAAAACTAAAACACTTGAACTGAAATGCATGCATGAGACTCAACATCCTAGTCCCTGCTTGTCCTTGCTTGTGTCTTAGTGTCCTGAGAAAACATGTAAATCAAGTCAACACAATGGTTGGTGCATACACAGGTTTAAGTATTCACAATGTTCAAAACAGCAGTTTGAATATCAAGTTTGTAGATAACATAATCACACATGCACAGTCATGATAGCTAGTCATATAAACTATTTACACAAGTGGTCGACACCGAAGCTGACGAGTTGCCATGCTATAGCATGTTTTTGCCTTAACACTATTGTCTAGCACGAACAATAGCAAAATGTGTGTTTGGTCAGTCAAACACCTGCGTAGATCCCATCTACCAAGTGAGGTTTGTCAAACCCAATAGATCTATCTTCAACTACCACGCTTTGCACTCCGGCAAACTAAACGGTTCGAAAGAGAAGGCTTTGTAATGCTATGTTTGCACTTAATGTAAACAGCTAACTCATGCAAGTGATATGTATCTAAAAGCGTTTGTTGCACATGTTTTCTCCCCCAAAACAGTTAAAATAAGAAAGGGGCCGTGTACGCACCTTTGATTGTTGCAGAATGATCAAACACACTTAAAATCGTGTAGAAAGTCCTCCTACGAAGAACCTGTGTTGTAACAATAACCTAGTGTTATTCGGATTGTTGTTTTGTGCTTAAAATCACATACGTGTCAACACACGTATGTGAGAGTGTTAGGAATATGCATACGTATGTACGCGAAACTTTGAAATCGTTCAATAAAATCATATCATCGCTTATGATTTTATAAGCGTAATTATACGCGATTTCGTTTTCGGGTTAAAATATAAATTTTATTATTTAATTTCGTTCGGGATTTCGTTACGGTTCCAATGCAACTGGAATGAACTAAATCGGAGTTAGAACGAGTGATTTAGGATTAACATACTAAAATTAGTTTTTGATATCAAAAATCGGTGGTGCATGGGGTCGAACCCATGACCCCCCACCCTCAACACACACTATCTACCAACTCATCTGCTCTTACGATTGTATTTGAATTGTTTTCAACTCGTTTTAAGCATCCATAAGTCGGGTTCCTTCCCATTAACCTTAACCGAACCATGATTCCCTCAATTAACCCCCTTATTCGAATCCGATCGAACCTAAACTCATGGGGTTTTGTTTCTGGGATCCAACCGATCCTATGGATGGTTTTAATTCGAAAATGAATTAATATAACTCGTTTAATTGGTTGTGTAAACGTTCGAACTTGAGTTCGCCCGTTCCCCATTCAAATTGTTTAAATTCTCGAATGTTAATCATAAAATCTATAGGGCTTTCATTAATCTAGGTTTTCCGAAACATTCTGTGTAAGTTAATTTAATTATATAGCCCATTCAAATAGGAATCCCCAATTCGTTTTTAACTCCAAACCCTAGAACTTGAAATCCACGAATTCGTTATAATTTCATGAAATTGACTTAGGGGTGTTATTAATCGGAGGCTTCTGAAACCACCCGTATGGTTTAATTTGATTTTTAACCTCGTTTACACTAAAACCCCCAAATTGGTTTTGTCTAAGAACCCTAGTAATCGTGATCATAGAATTCGTGATATGGTTATGAAATTGACAAAGGTTTTTCCATTAACATAGAATTCCGAAACTATCTGTATAGGTTGATTTGATTTTAAAAGTCGTTTGAACCGAGACCCCCAAAACGTTCTTGATGAGGAACCCTAGAATTAACACATTATCAATTCCAGATTAATAGATGAATTTGTGTTAGGGGTACTCTTAGTCGGCCATATTAGAGGGTTTATAAGTGATTACTTACTTGATTCTATATCGAATTGATGAATATCGACTTTTAGCTTGATATTCGGCCGACTCCCAATCAAATCCTTCAATCCTCAACTTGTTGCTTCGAATTGTGGTATGGAATATGTTCAGAAAGTTCCGAATGAAGTTTGGGAAGGTTCAATTTCGAGAATTTTGGTTGATTAATATGAGATTGGTAGTTAATGGTGACGGTTTCATTCTTTTGAGTGGTTCTTGGTATAAATTCGAGGAGTTAATGATTCTATAGCTGATGATACTTGATAATAATCATTAACATGACATTTATGCATGTTAATTTCGATTGATTATAATGAATTAATAGGAATTTCGAATTTTAAGTTGATAACTCATAGAATTTTGACTTTTCAAGTCAAAATTAACCTTTACTTCCAACTTGTAAATTTAATCCTTGAATTTAGAACACTTAGAACCTGATTTATACATAATCTTAACTCCTATAAATTATCTTGGATCAATAACATATCATTTCGATTTAACAAAGTTACATCAAAATCCCAAATTATCACCAATTGATTCAATTGAAATATTGTTGGGCTAAGTTAACCCATTTGAGCTTCTTGAATACAATTGGGCCTACATTAATCTCATTGGGCCTACCCTGGGCCTACTTTGGCATTATTTGACCTACTTGGGCCTCATTGGGCCTTCCTTGGCCTTACTGGGCCTTCTTTGGTCCTACTGGGCCTTACATGTCTTGTTGGGCCTGTGATCTAACCATTTTCAGTTAACAAGGTTAATCCAAAAAGTCAGATTGTCACATTCCAAATCTGCTCGACTGAGAGATCAGATCCATTCGTTTCGGATGGATGATGATGAGCCATATTATTTGGCATGGGAGCGTTTCAACTCCCTTCTGAGCAGATGCCCCCAGCATGGCCTGTCCGATTGGGCATTAGTTGAGAAGTTCTATAATGACTTACCTTGGAGACGAAGAGAAGGTTCAACACTGCTGCTGAGGGACACATCATGGATAAGAAGGATCCTGAGGAGTGTGAGACGATGTTTGAGGATTTTGCCTTAGCTGAGTATGAGGATCCATCCTATGTGAGGAGAGCTGCACCGGCTGTTAAGCCCACTGTTGCACCGCCGATCCCGACTAGAGGGATGCATCATGTCACGCCCGACACTAGCACTGCTGCAGCCTTAGAAATATTGGCTAAGGATATTAAGGAGTTGAAGATGGAAGCTGCTAGGTGTGAGATATGTCGGGGTGGACATGCTGCTGCTAAATGCCCGATCATTGATCAGGCAATGGTTGAGGCCATCAATTCTGGATGGAACAGGTCTTTCAATATCAACCCTAATTGGAAACATAATTCGAATTGGAGGAACCAGAACCAGGGACAACATCTGAATCAACATTAGCGTTAGAATTGGCGAGGGAACAACAGCAGCTCCTACGAGAGACCACAGACGCGCCAGATTCATATCACTGAGAGAGATGCACCTGAGAGTTCCGGAAGCAGATATCGAGACACGAAGCTGGAGGATATGATGGCTCAACAGATGAGATGCTACAACAGATCATGGATAAAGACAAGCTGTGTGACCAGAAGATCGAGGAGCACGACACTCTACTAAGGAACCAGCAGGCAGGATTCTTGGATATGCAGCAGTCGGTTGGTGAGCTCGCAAAGAGTTTCGATGAGAGACCGGGTGGATCGTTTAGGGTGAAAACTGATCCTAACCCGAGGGGCCATGTGAAGGCAGTTACCACACGCAGTGGTAGAGGGGGAGAGGTAGAGCTGCCACCACCGGTTATTGAGGTTGATGATGAGTCGGTGGATGAGGATATTGAGTTGGAGAATCCTGTAGGGGTGCCATTGAGGCTAGACCCAGCAATTACCACACTGAGTAGTGAGTCTTGTGTTGAGAGGTTGAAGAGGGAGAAGTTGGAGGAGAAGAAGAAAGGGAAGAGAGTAGCTGATGAGCCTGAGGTTGACATGACTAAGCTTCCATACCTTGCACGTGCCTTGCAGTTGAAACGTGATCAGGAGTATGCACATTTTTTGGAGATGTTCAAGCAGCTGAAGATAAATCTCCCATTTGTAGAGGCTCTCCAGCATATGCCTAAATATGCTAAGTTCTTGAAAGACCTCCTATATAACAAGAAGAAGTTGTAGACACTCTCTACTGTTTGTTTGGCGATTCTTCTGTGAACCATGCTTTGGCTGATCTAGGTGCTAGCATCAATTTGATGCCTTATTCGATTTATAAGCAGCTAGATCTTGGAGAGCCAACACCTACACGCATGAGCCTGGCATTGGCTGATCGGTTAGTCAAGTATCTTAGGGGAATTTTGGAGAATGTCCTGGTGAAGGTGGACAAGTTTTTTTTCCCCGTGGATTTTGTCATACTTGACATACAGGCCGATGATAGAGTTCCCCTCATTATGGGACAACCCTTCCTTCGCACAAAGAAGGCGATGATTGATGTCTATGAGGGGAAGATCTCATTGCGTGTTGGAGATGATACCGTCACCTTTGATGTGGTGAAGTCCATGAAGAACTCAAGTGGCCAGGATGATCAGGTTTACTTCTTTAGTGCATTTTTCTCTACTATGGATCGTTGCCTGGACTACACAAGTGGAGTATATATGTTGAGAGATCAGGACTTAGGTGACGGGGATGTGATAGATGAGGTTGTGGGAGATGAGGGCCATGCTGCTGAGGCTTACCTTGATTACATTCCTAGCAGTTTAGCATTGAAGCCTCCTGTTTATCCCACGGTGTTTGAGGTTGAGAGTCATGAGCCGGCTGACAAGCCATCTGTTGAGGCTCCCGCATCTTTAGAGCTAAAGGAGTTGCCACCTCACCTTGAGTATGCATTCCGAGATGGGGACTCTGATCTACCTGTCATCATTTCATCAGCTCTGACAGAAGTAGAGAAGAGTAGATTGATTAGTGTGCTGAGGGAGCACGAGCAGGCGATTGCATGGAATTTGATGGACATCAAGGGTATTCACCCTTCTTTCTGCACGCATCACATTCTTCTTGAGGAGGATTTCAAGCCAGTGGTTCAGCCACAGAGACGGCTTAATCCTAACATGGGTGAGGTGGTGAAGAAGGAGGTCCTTAGGTTATTGGATGCTGGGCTCATATACCCCAATTCTGATTCATCTTGGGTGAGCCCAGTACATGTGGTCCCGAAGAAAGGCGGGATGACTGTGGTGGTGAACGAGAAGAAGGAGATAGTTCCCACCAGAACAGTCACCGGATGGAGGGTGTGCATAGACTATCAGAAGCTGAATGACGCCACCCGGAAGGACCACTTCCCCCTCCCGTTTATTGATCAGATGCTGGAGCGTTTATCAGGACATCAGTTTTACTGTTTCCTTAACGGTTTCTCAGGTTACTTCCAGATCCCAATTGCACCAGAGGATCAGAATAAAACCACCTTTACATGCCCATACGGTACCTTTGCATATTGTTGTATGCCTTTTAGGTTATGCAACGCTCCAACCACTTTTCAGATATTCATGGTTGCCATTTTCCACGACATGATCGAGACTTCCATTGAGGTATTTATGGATGATTTTTTTGTGTTTGGAAGTTCTTTCGATCAGTGTTTGACTAACCTGGAGAAGATGCTCAGGAGATGTGTTGAGACCAATCTTATGCTCAATTGGGAGAAATGCCATTTCATGGTCACCGAGGGGATTGTTCTTGGACATAAGATATCCCGTGACGGCATCTAGGTTGATAAAGCTAAGATTGAGACGATTAGCAAACTTCCTCCTCCTACGAGTGTCAAAGTTGTTCATAGCTTTCTAGGTCATGCGGGTTTCTACAAACGTTTCATTAAGGATTTTTCTAAGATCACCCGACCTATCACTCGTCTACTTGAGAAGGATGTGGAGTTTGTGTTTGATGATGAGTGTCTGAGAGGCTTCGAGTTTTGAAGGAGAGGTTGGTGAACGCACCCATTCTGATAGCCCCCGATTGAAGCCGTCCGTTCGAGCTCATGTGCGACGCGAGTGATTTTGCGGTGGGGGCTGTCTTGGGACAGAGGGTGGATCAGCACTTCTACCCTATTTATTATGCGAGTAAGACCTTAGATGCCACCCAGGAGAATTACACGACTACTGAAAAGGAGTTGTTGGCGGTAGTCTACGCATTTGATAATTTTAGGTCTTATCTCGTCCTCTCCAAGACTGTTGTCTATACCGATCATGTAGCGTTGCGTTACCTTTTTGCGAAAAAGGACGCGAAGCCAAGACTGATCAGGTGGATCCTCCTTCTGTCCGAGTTTGATATCGAGATCAAGGACAAGAAGGGCGCTGAGAATGTAGCCGCTGACCATTTGTCACGGTTAGAGGATCCGGAGAGGGAGATCATTCGCGAGGGCGCGATAAGGGACATGTTTTCCCAGGAGACGCTGATGAGCATGGGGATAGGTGAGATCTGCCGCACGGAGAGGCTGGATGAAGGATTACCATGGTTTTCAGATATTGCTAATTACTTGGCAAATGGTTTCCTTCTTAAGGGTTTGACATCCCAGCAGCGCAAGAAATTCTTTGCCGACACGAGGCATTACATATGGGATACGCCTTATCTCTTCCGTGTGGGTGCTGATCAGGTTTTTAGGAGGTGTGTGAGCAGGGAGGAAGGATTAGAGATCCTTAGGGACTGTCATGAGGGCCTGACCGGTGGTCATCACGGACCTTCTTCCACTGCGAAGAAGGTATTTGATTCCGGTTTTTATTGGCCCACCATTTTTAAGGATGCTCATGATCTCGTTAGGAAATGTAACTCCTGTCAGAGGACAGGAAACATCTCATCCAGGAATGAGATGCCTTAGCATCCTATTCAGGTTGTTGCGATCTTTGATATCTGGGGCATTGATTTCATGGGACCTTTCCCTGCTTCTGGAGAGAACAAGTACGTCCTCGTCGCGATTGATTATGTTTCTAAGTGGGTGGAAGCACAGGCGCTCCCCACTAACGACGCACGAGTGGTGGTGAGATTTCTGAAGCAGTTGTTTTGTAGATTCGAGACCCCGAGAGCGTTGATCAGTGACCGAGGCACGCACTTTTCCAATGTTCAGATGGGCAAAGTGCTAGCTAAATATGGGGTCACCCACCGACTGTCGACCGCATATCATCCGCAAACCGGTGGTCAGGTGGAAAACGCAAATCTGGGAGTGAAGTGGATTTTAGAGAGGACTATCAGCCACACTAGGAAAGATTTGGCCGACAAACTAGATGACGCCTTGTGGGCTTTTAGGACCGCGTTAAAGATTCCGATTGGGGCAACTCCCTATCGTATGCATGGTCTATGGGAAAGCCTGTCATCTGCCGGTAGAGCTTGAGCACAAAGCCTTTTGGGCTTTGAAGGCCGTGAACTTGGATTTGTCAAAGGCTGCCAAGCACCGGTTCCTCCAGATGCACGAGTTGGATGAGCTATGCGACGAGACGTACGTTCGGTCGGGGAAATTATAAGGAGCGCACGAAGGCACTGCATGATCGTAGATTGAAGAAGGTGAAGGAGTTCCAAAAGGGTGATCGAGTTCTGGTTTATGACTCAAGACTGAGGCTATTTCCAAGAAAGCTGAAGTCAAGGTGGAGAGGCCCGTTTGTTGTACGTGAGGTGTTTCCGCATGGTGCGGTGGAGTTGGAATCAGGGGACCATACATGGAAGGTCAATGGGCACCGATTGAAGCCCTACATTGGAGGCCCGATTCCGTCTGATGAGGAAGTTGTTCTCCTCGAATCCCGGGCAGGTTAGGGATTTGGGCTTCAGCCCAAATTGTATATAGTGTACATAGTTTTAGTTTAAGTATATCGAGTTTTGAGTGATTGGTGATGTGTTTGTGTTTGCACGATTGTGTCGGATTCGAGTGTGGGTATGTCATCATGCACCTTCGAATCACCATTTCGGACGACTGATTACATTACCAGGCATTAAATCTGATTACTTTATTCGTCACTGATTATTAACTCTTGCTTTCAAAATATTAGGGTTTATTTTAGTTTTTAAATCTTATTTCATTTTTATTTTATATCTTATAAATTGTTTATTTTATTAGAATTTAGTTTAATTAAATTTCTTTAGTTTAATTTTGTTTTATCTAACTTATATTTTAGTTTAATCTAATTAGTTATAATTGTTAGGATTTAACTTAGTTCTTAATTTTAATTAGTTTAAATTTCATTAGGATTTAATTCAAATTTTAATTAGGGATCTTTTTGTTTAGAATTAGTTCACATACCAAAAAAAAAAAAAATTAACCCTAGCGCAACGCTTTGCACCAGAACCCGAGAACAGGCGATGCGCGCGGATAGAATTCAGAATTTGAAACGTTGGTGCTAGGCGCATCGCCTGGACTCACCTACTGGTCTATAAGGCGATGCGCGCGGACTTAAAAATTTCGAAAAAAAATAAATAAAACTAACCCACAACCACCGGGGCTCCACCACACTTCAACCACCGTCCACCACGCCAAAACCCTATCACAACCTCGCCTACCACCATCATCAAAGCCACGGAGCCTCCACCGCCGCTAGTCTTCAACCACTGCTGCGCATAACCGATAACCCCCACCACCATCCTCAGTCGCCTGCTTCGGTCAAGACCATCACAACCACCATCTCCGGCCCACTACCACTCCGCCGCACCACCATCCACAACTGTGTCACCACTATCTGTCGCCGCCGTCTTCATTTTCGAAAAAGCACCATCATCACCAGCCACCACCGTTGCAGTCTCAACCATCCTCTACCTTCGGCCATCACTACCGCACACAATTTTCCGGTAACCCCCTTGTTATTTGTTATTTTTTTTTTTTGATTTCTAGATTAGGAATAAGATAGGTTTGGGTTGATTTGTGATTGATTTTGGACAAGGAAACGGTCCGGGAACCATCGGGTTAGCCTGATTTTGATTTTCCGGTGAGTTTGCCCTAGGCGTACCGCCGGGAGCCGGCCACTGGCATCGAGGCGTACCGCCCGGACGATCACATTCAATTTTTCTTTTTCTTTTTATTTTCTAATTCAGAAATATATATATATATATATATATATATATATATAATATATAAGATGATAATAATAATAATAATAATAACAATATATAAATAAAATTTAGAATGGTGTGAGAAAAAAAAATAATAAAAATAACAATAACAATATAAATAAAAGTACAATAATAACAAGAATAATAATAAAATCAACTTGTAATAACTAAATAAATAATAAATCAAAACAACTTTTATCTTATGTAATACAAAATAAAATGAAATAAATACTTTTGTAAATTGATATATGTATAATAAAAATAATGTAATATGAATAATTACACTTGTAATATCAATAAGTATGTGTATAAAATAAATGAATAATACTACTTTTGTAAAAATAAAGTATAAGTGTTGTATAATAATGATAACATATATACATATATGTGTATATATTTTTAACATAAAATAAAAAGTGTTTAAATAAATAATAATTAATCATGTAGCTTAATAAATTAAAATAATTGTAATTGTTGTATGTTTAAAACAATAATTTTAAAGTAAATTATCATGTATACTTGTATAATAAATAAAATACAATAAATACACAAAGTATGTATACTATTACATACATGTATTCCATAAGTATATAAATAATGTAATTTTGTATATTAAGTATAAATAATGTATGTATATCACAATTTGCATAAAAATAAGTAGTATACATACACTTGTATTTTAACAAATAATTTCATGAACTTATACATATACTTGTATAACAATAAATAATAATAAAAATGTATGTATCATAATAAATAATGTACAATAATCTTTCTCAACAAATAATATGATTGTAAATAATTAAATAAAAGTACAACTAATAAATATTTTGCACATAAATAAAGAATCATATATTGTAATATGTATAACACAAATAAATAACTTAATAATAAAAATTCGTACATGAATAAACATAATCAAACAACTTTGTATATAAATAAACGCTTTTCAAATAAAATTATTAATCAATTAAGAATTAGGATTGTAGATAGGTTGTAATTTGTTGTACATTATTGCAGCGATGGCAGAGGCATCGACATCACGGGCCAAGAGGGCCAGGCATGGAGATGCGGCACAGAAGTAGCCACCGGTTCGGGAGATTCGCTACACCACTCCGCTGGTCATTCCACCTTCGGATGCCCATCCTATTCCGCCGCATCTGCGCCACAGAGCAGATCACACCTTTCTCCAGTTCCCGACGGATACTATGGAGTACAACCATCTGCAGACACTCGTGGGGTTAGAGACGATGTAGCATCACGGATATGATCGAGACATCCTGGAGCAGCTGGGTCTGTTGACGAGTTCGACGCTATGATGACTCCACAGTGGGCCCGCCTGTTACGCTGTGAGTGTTCGTAGTATGACGAGCTCACTGTGGAGTTCCTCTCCACTTTCTGGTACGACACACGCTCACTCGCCTATCCTGGAGCTGTGCCGTTCTCCTTTGGGCGAGCGATTCACACCATGAGTGTCTCGCAGTTTGCTGTCACCATTGGTTTATATACCGAGGAGGAGACATCTGCTGGAGACTTCGAGGGCCTCCTTCGGGGCGTTACTCGGGCAGCTAGGCCTGGATACGTTACCGAGGCGGAGATGGAAACGTATTGGGGGACGATCTCCACCCAGCCCCACAGCGACCATAGGCTAGCCACCCAGATCCGCGATCCTTTCAATCGCTACATACATCGGATTCTTGCGTGCACCTTGATTCCCCGCCATTCTGGCAAGGACAAGGTTAGATACTTTGACCTGTTTTGCTTGTACTGCATTCAGGGTCGCCGCTCGGTGAACCTCGCCACCATTCGGTTGACATCTCTTGCGAGGCCTCGTCGGGGAGGCCACACTGCACGCCTGGACATAGGGCCATACATCTGTCGTTTGGCACAGCGTCTGCGTGTGTTTGCCACATATCCTGTGGAGCATCTTACACTCGGCCCTAAGACGACGCCGTACGCGTTATATGACATACAGACTTCGGGGATGGTGACACTTGACACAACACCCCGTTGGATGCCTCTGTTGGCGGCCCCTGACCTTCTTGACCCGGCACCTGTCGTTCCTCCGTCATTGACACACCATATTATGCACCGAGGGGATGTATTTTTATTTTCTTTTTATGTATTTAGAGAGACTTTGTATATTACTATTTATTTTGGCATGTCTGGTTTTTTTATGTGTTTTTTGTGGTTGTGTTTACGTTTTTGTTGTTATTATGGTTGTTTGTATATTAATTTGTGGATTGGTTGCTTCTGTTGAATTAGTGTAAAGTGTTTGCAAATTTGTGGTTGTTGTATAATTGTTTAATTTTGTATATCATTGGTTGTATTATAATGTTGATGTATAAATTGTAAATCTTTTGTTGATTATATGAACAATTGTATATTTGAGTTGTGATTTGTATATTGATAGGCGCGCGACTCCACGCACGATACGTCTATATTATATCAGGTAGTTCGTCGCTAACCTTATTGTAATTTTAGTTTTCATTTTCAATCGCCAGAGTCCGCATCTAGGACAATGTGTTGTTCTAAGTGTGGGTATCTCATGCTGGCGCCTTTTAATTTTTGTAAAATCAAGTCATTGTATATACCAAGTCAAACTTTTAATAAAATTTTTAAATTTTGAATAAAATTTTTGAAATTTTTGTAAAATAAATTAGAAATTGTATATAAATAATACAAATGGTAAATATTCAAAGTTAAAAACACAAAAAATAATTAATTAAAAATTGAAAAATTTACAAAAAGATTTTTCTTTTAATTGAATCAGCTGTAAATAGTAAATCAAGTCAGTATTTGAGTCTTTTTATTTTACAATTGATCTTGTTGGTTGTTTGAGATATTAATTGCAGTCTGGTCCTAACCACTCGTACTCAATTTCCATTCAGGTGGCGACTACGTAGACTATTCCATATGCAAACGGCCGGCATTGTAGATTGACTTCTTTTCGGATAAGACTCGCGCTTGCTGATTCTACGTTACCAGCTAAGTCTTTTCCACTTTTTACCTTATGTTTTTCTTTTTGTAAATATTCTTTTATTTGAATTTTGTATATTCTGATTGTGTCTAGGGTTTTAGGTTGTAAATAGCTAGAGTCTGCAAAGTGTCATTGGTTTTGGCTTGCACCTAATAAATGGAAGATGGTCGGATTATAATTAGGATTTTGGTTTTTAGAAGGCAACTTGTGTATTGATTTGGGATTTGTTGGTAGGCCCAGCCGATAGAAAGTTCCTTAGGATTGATAGAATAAACCTAAGTTCATGATTCTTGTGGGATTAAGACTTGGGAAATTCGGGAAATCTGAAACCGGGTAATCGTGAATAAAGGAACCTATGTAAACAAGCAACCTAGAGTTTTTAAAATTTAAACCTGGCACATATGTCCTCTTTTTATGGACATAAATCCGAGGTTTATGGTGCCTGCTAAATAAAAGAAATTCCACAATCTACTAAGTGAGCTAAGCCTGTGCAAATAAAAGAAAGAGAGAATAAGAGCTATAAAGCAGTTGTCATACCCCGGCTAGCAACCGAGTGAAACAGTGCTGTAATACGCTTAAGTGAGGTAAAAAAAAAAGAAAAATGAGAGAATGAAAAAGCAAAATGCTCACACCTTGATCCATCTCCATCATCAGGTTGAATTTTGGTTATCTTTAGGTAGTTTGCATATAGAGGTGGGTTTAAGTCATTAGATTTAAACATGTGCCTTGAAAGCTTTTGCTTGGGATTAGGATAACTCGTTTTGACCAAGGGATGGGGCCCATAGGAAGAATGATTGCACTTGAACAT
The DNA here is from genome assembly GCA_009363875.1 of Mikania micrantha. NCBI lineage: Eukaryota > Viridiplantae > Streptophyta > Magnoliopsida > Asterales > Asteraceae > Mikania > Mikania micrantha. The sequence continues at coordinate 102,748,231 of CM018691.1, forward strand.
AAAGAATCATGGTTAAGGAACTTGAAATTGGTTTTTGGGTTTAGATTGGACCATTATACCAACAATCACAATTAATACACAAGGATTTAGGAATGTTAAATATTTTGCAAATAAAAGCCAAGTCCCTGATCTATGATTCTATTTTGTAAGCTTTTTCGAGTACGAAAAAGGTTTAACTGTGGGTATTTTTGATGTGTTAGTTTAACACATCCGTTTTTGCACATAATCGAGTCTGTTTTCGTAAGTATTGTTTATATTTTGAGTCGTTTTTCGTTCCTTTTTACATTTTCTTATTTTTATGCAGGATTGTGTCCCGGGGAAGTGGAAACGAAGGCAAACGGGCATCGGAATCGAGTGCAGTTGATCGAGCGAACAAATTGACGAAAAAACCCTAGGCGGTACGCCCCGGGCCGAGATTTGATCCCAGGCGATGTGCCTGGGAACATTCTCTGATTCCCATGATTCCATATTTTGTGACTTGTCTCTTGATTTCCACCACCAACACCTAGTTGCAATTCACATGTATACAACTAGTTTTAATACACCCTACACGCATACATATTGATTCAAACTCATTTGAATCTCATTCATCATTATGTGGCATTTAGGAGTCAAATTACCACTTATACTTAACAAATTTGTGCCAAAATCATTAACTTTCAAATCTCAAACATTTAATCGTTCTTGAATCGGATCTACCATTCCAAAGAATGATCCACATCCATCATAACCATGATTTAATCATCCTACTAGTTATCAAACACAATGATATGGATTTCATGATGTCCGGACATTATAACGGATCAAAACAAATATTTCACCGTTAAAATACCGAGTTCTTCATTTCTAATTATTCCTAGCCGTCATCTAGGCAAAAATCGACAACAATAATAATTGTATTATGTTCAAAAACTCGATTTAATCCATACACTGAATTGTTACCCTTTTGAACGGATTTCTGGTTGCAATATGACGATCCGATAACGTAGAATCAATCCTCAGCATAATCTGGGTAATCCTGTAGCTTTAGATCAAGATTTGGATGATCAAAATCGACCATATGATAGTTTGGGAAGTCTGAGTTCGAAGAGAAAAAGAAATAGATAAGTTTGCATGAAATATGTGGAATTTTATCTGATTCTGCATCGCCACACTCGTCGCGTACCGCCAAGAGGGGTTAAAGATGTCACACCCCGGGCCGGCGGGGTTGGATCTGAGTCCCCGTCGGGCGGAAGGTTCCCGGAGCGCGATATCGTGAGTGATAATCGGGTTGATCAGATTGTTTACATAGCATCAATGTTAAGAATATCTAAAGCACAATAAAGCATTAAGATAGGATTACAAAGTTAAATTACAATGTTGATGTTTGATAATTTAACCAAGTAAACCTTTCCAAAAGAATCAAATGTTTCTATCTTGTATCTATACAAGATATCAAAAGAGATTCGTATTAACTACAAAAGATGTGCTTTCCAAAAATCTGCTGGGTCCTCTAATTGGGCTACCTAGCATGCAAAGTTCCGAGCCCTAGCTTATACCTGTGCGTCACCTGAGAAAGCATGTAAGAAAACAAGGTCAACACAATGGTTGGTGAGTTCATGTAGTTTTAGTATGTGAAAATAGATTTTGTTTATTGATTCAAAGTTTCCAAGTCTATGTTATTTGTATGTATTAGCTTCAGTATGAGTTTAACAAGCATCGTGTTTAGAAGTTTATGAAAATCCCCCAAAAGCATTCCTGTATCCCCTAGGTAACAACCCTAATCTCATTAACACCACCTGTATCATCCAACTCGGTATGCTTATATATAGGGCATACCCCTGGGTCAAGCCTACGACCCGCCCAGACGACATCCCACCACATACTAAGTCACATAGGACATTGCTGTTAATGATAATTAAGCTTCTTACCTAACATTCAACCTGCACAAAGTAGTATATGAGTATCAAGTTTGAGAGGCACCATTATGGACAGCTTAATACCCTAGGGAATTTAGCATCCATCCATAACGGACCTGATGAATAAATCAAGAAGAACACTGAATGACTAGTAGGGCTTGACCCCTGTCAAGGCGCGGCGGTCACTCAGTCTGTCTTACAAGATTCTAACACCGAAGAGCACTGATGACTAGTAGGGCTTGACCAATGTCAAGACGCGGCGGCCATCAGTCGGTCTTACGATGTCCGACAAGGAGGAACACTGATGACTAGTAGGGGTTGACACCTAGATCAACACGCGGCGGTCAACAGTCTGTCCTACGATGTCCTATAGCTTAAGCATACATGTTTAAAGCATCCACGTAGTTTTACTGATGACTAGTAGGGCTTGACAAATGTCAAGACGCGGTGGTCAATCAGTCTGTTGTCTGAGCCTTCCCAAGTATATCAAGCATTCACATTAGCATCATCAGATAGCAAATACCCTTAGCACTTGGTATTAATCAAATAGCATTTAGTTTGAATAGTGTCTTAAGCATTTATGAGTATCAAGACTTCCACCGTGTCAAGCATCCAAGAGTTTCAAGCAATTGTGTGCTTTAAGAATTCTAAGCATATAAGTCTCTTTGAGTTCAGTTCTCGGGTTTAAGTTTAAGCAAATAAGTGTATGTGTAAAACTGACTTTAACACCTAGATTAAGAGTGTAAGAGATTAACCTTTAGAATAAAGATATAAAGTATTAGTGTTTAGAATATGCGTTCATAGTATTAGTTTTCGAAGCGAGTGTATCAAGTGTCAGCATTTAGCTTAAGTGTTTCAAAGCCTTAGCATCGAGTATGTTGTCTAAGTATCGAGTTTATAGCATAACATCAAGCGTATAGTTTAAGCACCTAGCTTTTAGCATAGACATTTAGCCTAAATTTTGAGAATGAAGTTTATAGCACAATCATCAAGCGTATAGTTTAAGCCTAAAGTTTCATAGCATAAGTGTCAAACATAAAGTTTAAGTATAAGCAATAAGTCATAAGTGTCAAGCATATAGTATAAGCACCACGAATAAGTGTAAAAGCATTTCTTTAAAACATTTCAATATTTGTTTAAAATGTATACATGCTCCCCAGTCCCGAGGTAAAAACAAAATAGTTTAAAAAGGGACAATGAACTCACCTTGTAGCTGTTAGGGTTGACTTAGCTTAAACAAAATGCACGCGCTCTTGATTGTAGTGGTTGTGTATTCACGTTCCTGTATTGATTTCACGTTGTTGTAACTTATAAGTATAAGTTTTTGAATGTGTGTTTGTGTGTGTGTTTGTGTTAGCCCAAAAGTTGGCTAACACTCGTGAGTCTTGGTCATGATCCTTGTTCGGTCCCGTATATTTGATTTAAGTCAATAATATTATAGGTTATCATCTGGTAGGTTTGAACTTGATTCATCCTTGAAATTTGCACATCTTGTCATTACTCATAGTCTATTTGCTTTGATAAAGGCTTAGTGCTTATTTTCCAATTCCACTTTGTTGATCTTGTACATTTTGAACATTTATTGCATAATTATGAATTAATTAACAAACATTCTTTTGACATATATTGTTTTGATCTTGTGAAATGTATTAAACCCATGTGGGCCTAAAATGGAATGTGGACCGAACAATATGACCAAGTTACTTGTTGGGCCTCCGTGTAACAAGTTGGGCCTTGGGCCCAAACCTATGGGCCTTGGAATAGTCTTGAACGATTGAGAGTTGTTAGGTCTATTTGGAATATGTGGCCAATGATATGGGCTGTTGAAATACAAGGGCCCGGCCAAGTGTTACAAGGCCTAGTAATCATGTGGCCTTGTGGGCCTCTATTGGGCCACGAGGGTCTCGTTAGGCCAGAGGTGGGCCCAGGAAAGAATTGTTGGGCCTAAAGTTATAATGGGCTGTAGGAACCATAATTGGGCCATAAGTAGGCTATTGGCCAAGCCAATTGCAAAGTGGCCCCAAAGTTAGAACAAGTGTCGTAAAAGTAGGCCTTGGGTCAATTTATGTGGGCCTCGGCTGAATTTTGCTGGGCCCCATGGATTTCATCAAGGTCTGAAGTAAAATAGGTCTTGGGCCAACCTGGGCCTGGTTCTTGTGGGCTGAAATTGAGTGTGGGCCTAATGTATAAGGATGTTGGGCCTTGATGTAGAACATGGGCCAACAACCACACTTGATTTGCTTGAGTTAAAGTAAATATGTTATGGGCCAACTGTGGAGTTAACCCAAGTAGGGTGCTATTGGGACGGTTATTGGGCCCAGTGTGCCTAATCAGCTTCATGGGCCAATAGCAGTACTTTGGGCCAAGCAAGAATATGTTGGGCTTGGCTGTTATGTTTGGTTCAGGTGTTGGGCCCAGGAAATGAGATGACCGAGTGTGGGCTAAAGCAAGACATCTAAGGTATATTTGCCCACATTTGGGCTGAGTGAAATGAGTCTTGGCCGGTTACACTAAATGGCCGAAGATCCAAGGTGGGCCTACTAAGTCACAGTGGGCCGACTTAACCATGTTTTGGGCCGGCTAGCAACTGTGGGCTGGACAGCCTGCGTGGGCCTGCTACATGGTCTCGTTTTAATTAATGGTGTTGGGCCTGGAACATTCCCATGAACTGGTTGAGTCAAAATGGCCCACTAACTATGTTTGGGCCTTATTAGTTGTTGCTGGGCCATGTAGTGTTCTGCATTAGGGTTCTTGACCGCATGATGCCACTGGGTAGAACCAAATTATTCAACCTCGTGGAACTAAGCTTGGCTGGTGATTTGGTCGAATGGTGTGTGGGTGGCTGGAAGAATGAGAGCCGAATGGGTCATAGCCGAGTGAGGTGGCTCCCAGCGAATGGCTTGGTCCCGACCGAATGGCCATGGTGGCGAATGAAGCTGTGGGGTCGAATGAAGCTGTGTTTCAGGCGAATGGCTTGGTTCATTCGGCCTCCCCTTGTTCTTCGGCCGAATCACTAGGGGAGGAGTCATTCGACTCCTAACCATTCGGTCGGCTGTAGTCAGCCGCCACTGTGGGGTTCAAACCGAGTCACCAGCTCAAGAATCATGGTGGTCTTCAGGTTTCATGTGTGTTAGAGCATGTTGTCGTGGTGGTTTGTTCACTGAAAGGGTTTTTAATACCGGTTAAAGGTGGTGGTCGGCCAAGGGTTGTAAAAACCCTAATTCTCGCTTCATGTCTTCACAGATTACCTCGTTTCAGGGGGTTCTTGTTCCAGATCGGTTGTACTTTCGTGTAGAGGGTGATGAGAGCTTCGTGTGGGTTCAAAAATGGCTCGATTTCGTTGAGAGATGAGAGAGTTAGAAGGGTTTGAAGGTGTGAAAACCCTAAAAATGGTGGTGGCCGGATTTTGAGAGTAGGAGAGAGGGTGTGAGGGTGTTAAATGAAAGAGATGAACTCTTTCATAGTATTTATACCCCGCGTGTATTCGGGTTCGTTTCGGTTGCTCGGTTTCTGATTTCGTCGCGTTATCGGAAATTAAAACGCGTATTTTAAATAATTAAAATAAAAGAAAGTTTAATTTAATTATTTGATGAGTTTCAAAATTGTAAAATTTTAATTATTTTATTTAATTAAATTTATTATCGTTCGTGTCTGTTTTCGTTTTCGTTTCGTCAGATCGCGTCACTTACGCGCGTCTTCGTACAGAGCGCTAACTGTACGAACACGATCGTACGTTTCACTTTCTGATTCGGTTTTCTAATTATCAGCTATCGTTCAGAACGTTAAACTCACAGATATGTTTGTGCGAATCGTCACCCACGCAAACACGCTGTTAGTTTAATTATTCTAAAACAACACTGCAATATAATTTGAATTGTGTTTCCTCACTGTCGGACTCAACTGAACGTCCTGTTATCACTTGGTTTTTCGTATTGAATTGTCGGTCATCTGATTCCTGTCATCTATGGATATCAGATCGCAACCGATTCGTTATTGTTATTCGTTTAAACACTGTTGTTTCTCTTGAGTTGTTGTATTTAATGTATTTAAGTTTTCACTTGAACACATACAAATGTGGTTTGTTTTCTGAGTTCTGTTGTCACGCACTGTTTACGTACTGTATTTACACACAGTACGTGGTGAAAGTACACGCACTGTACGAACTTGCCGTACGGTTTAGTACTGGTTGTCACAGTCTCCCCTTGTTAAAGAAATTTCGTCCCGAAATTTAAGCGTATTTATCGGGTACTACTTTTTCCTTGCATAGGTGGAGATGCTTTGATGTCACTTGTGTCTCATGTTTTCATGTTTATGCTAAGTTGCATTTAGAGTTCCCTCGAGTCTGTTCGATGTGATACAGATTCGCTTTCAGTCTCTCGACCGTTCAATCCAAAATGTTTATGTTTCTTGAAAGAACATTGTTTGTATGTGACCTAATCCTCCTTAGGAGCCTAGGGTTTTGTGTATAGTCATAACATGAGCAAACTTGATTTCATTGTCCTTATCAGTCTAAAAACATCAGGTCTATTGGAAGTGTAAGGTAGCTTGGCATCATATTCCATAGCTGTTTGTATACACTCCCATAGTGGTATCTCTTGGTGTTACATATTTTTATGATCTATAATGTTCACTATGATTCTTACGCTCGTGTGTTATTTCTGTCAGGAGAAGCCTCTCGTTTCTCCCCTTGTTAGAATGGATTCGTACATCGTCAAATAAAACAACATTGACGGATCCACTACTGAGACTTATGAATGTATCTCAGTCGTTCATTGTAATGACATGAAAAGGTTTTATTGGATTAGATGACTCTGTCCCTATCAGGGACAAAGCATCAGTTCCAATGATGGTACTGACACCCCTCGTGTCCATCACTTTGAATCTCATGGTATGTGTTTGTTCACTAAGGTAAGTGAACACTAAGTTCGTGTCATTTAGTGTATAAAATGCGCGAATGTTGCCCCAATTGTGAGTAAGTTACGAACTGACTCTAATGAGGTCAATGAAAATCCATGCTAGTATAAAATATACATCTGCAAAGATTTTAAATAAAAATGTACCAGTGTTGATGTTGGTGTCAGTGTCTTGGCGTGCAGCAGCAGCTCCAATTTGAAATGCACGCCCCCTCGGTGCTTGCCCTCTCGGTAGCACCCTTTTTGGACATTCTTTGGAGAAATGACCTAATTCCCCACAGTTATAGCATCCCCGATTGTTGTTGTTGTAGTTTCCAGGGTTTTGTGGGGGTGGCATTGCCATGGCGGCGTTGTTTACCGCCGGTGCCGGTGTGGTTCGGCAGTGTTGAGCCATATGACCTTTTCGGCCATAGTTGGCACACTGCCTACACTGCATTGTGGCAGCATGATGAAAATGACATTGTGCACATTGAGGATGTACGCCTGAGTAAGGTTTGCGTGCAGCTTTAGCAGGCACTGTAGCAACTTGATGAAGAGTCACGGGTGTCGCGTAGTCTTGAGTGACCTTTTGTTTCTTCTTCGGTTGTTCCTCTTTAGTCTTGCCCGAGTCGTCTTTCAACTCTCCTGATTTCACCATTACTTTGGTAAGCTTGGCTGAGAGGGAGATAGCTGACTCCAGTGTAGCAGGATATGAAGCCAATACAATGCTTTGAATACAGGAAGGTAATCCTGCTACATATCGATCAATCAACTTTTCCAATGTTGGCACCATCTCTGGCACCAGGGCTACGAGTTCATGATAGCGGTTGGTAAAAGTCATATGATCGGCTCCCTTCATCACATGGTTCGAGAGCTCAACCTCTAATTGTTGCAGTTCATGTTTCGGACAGAACTCATTCCTCAGTAGGAGTTTGAACTCTGCCCAGGGCATCGCCATTGTTTCATCTCTCCCCTTTGCTCTAATTTGAGCATTCCACCATGTCAATGCTCGCTTGCTAAATGATCCCGCTGCATAGCGAACTTTGTGGTGTTCTGGACAACCGCTTATGTCCAGTGTATTCTCCATTTTCTCTAGCCATTGGATCAGTCCAACAGCTCCTTCAGCACCAGTAAAGCTTGGTGGTTTGCATCCTACAAAGGATTTGTAGGAGCAGTCAGAAGTATGACTAATGTTTCCACTAGCCTCTCCTGTAGTATGGCCAGAGGTGTTTCCATGGCCTTGAATCCGATTTATCATCTCTGGGATGACATCTTTCAGTTGGCTTGTCAGTTGGGTACTCAGCAGTGTCGCCGAAGCGATGGTAGCAGGATCTATCATCTGAACAGTGTTTGAGCCTGGCGGTGGGAAGTGTGGGGGAGGAGGAGGTGGCGGTGGCGGTGGTGAATCTGGTGGTGTAGGAGTAGAAGAATGTGGTGCAGAAGTCTGAGTAGTAGGCTGTTTTCTTGGCGGCATTCTGATCATAACCAAAAGAATTTGGTTAGTGCAGTGATCGAATGCAGAAAACATAATGCAAACATATTCCTAAGTTCTCTACATGAGGGTCCCTAAGTTATAGTCTAGGCCAAACCATTTAAGTAAATGACCTATTATTCTCTATAACCTTGAGCTCTGATACCAATCTGTCACACCCCGGGCCGGCGGGGTTGGATCGGAGTCCCCGTCGGGCGGAAGGTTCCCGGAGCGCGATATCGTGAGTGATAATCGGGTTGATCAGATTGTTTACATAGCATCAATGTTAAGAATATCTAAAGCACAATAAAGCATTAAGATAGGATTACAAAGTTAAATTACAATGTCGATGTTTGATAATTTAACCAAGTAAACCTTTCCAAAAGAATCAAATTTTTCTATCTTGTATCTATACAAGATATCAAAAGAGATTCGTATTAACTACAAAAGATGTGCTTTCCAAAAATCTGCTGGGTCCTCTAATTGGGCTACCTAGCATGCAAAGTTCCGAGCCCTAGCTTATACCTGTGCGTCACCTGAGAAAGCATGTAAGAAAACAAGGTCAACACAATGGTTGGTGAGTTCATGTAGTTTTAGTATGTGAAAATAGATTTTGTTTATTGATTCAAAGTTTCCAAGTCTATGTTATTTGTATGTATTTGCTTCAGTATGAGTTTAACAAGCATCGTGTTTAGAAGTTTATGAAAATCCCCCAAAAGCATTCCTGTATCCCCTAGGTAACAACCCTAATCTCATTAACACCACCTGTATCATCCAACTCGGTATGCTTATATATAGGGCATACCCCTGGGTTAAGCATACGACCCGCCCAGACGACATCCCACCACATACTAAGTCACATAGGACATTGCTGTTAATGATAATTAAGCGTCTTACCTAACATTCAACCTGCACAAAGTAGTATATGAGTATCAAGTTTGAGAGGCACCATTATGGACAGCTTAATACCCTAGGGAATTTAGCATCCATCCATAACGGCCCTGATGAATAAATCAAGAAGAACATTGAATGACTAGTAGGGCTTGACCCCTGTCAAGGCGCGGCGGTCACTCAGTCTGTCTTACAAGATTCTAACACCGAAGAGCACTGATGACTAGTAGGGCTTGACCAATGTCAAGACGCGGCGGCCATCAGTCGGTCTTACGATGTCCGACAAGGAGGAACACTGATGACTAGTAGGGGTTGACACCTAGATCAACACGCGGCGGTCAACAGTCTGTCCTACGATGTCCTATAGCTTAAGCATACATGTTTAAAGCATCCACGTAGTTTTACTGATGACTAGTAGGGCTTGACAAATGTCAAGACGCGGCGGTCAATCAGTCTGTTGTCTGAGCCTTCCCAAGTATATCAAGCATTCACATTAGCATCATCAGATAGCAAATACCCTTAGCACTTGGTATTAATCAAATAGCATTTAGTTTGAATAGTGTCTTAAGTATTTATGAGTATCAAGACTTCCACCGTGTCAAGCATCCAAGAGTTTCAAGCAATTGCGTGCTTTAAGAATTCTAAGCATTTAAGTCTCTGTGAGTTCAGTTCTCGGGTTTAAGTTTAAGCAAATAAGTGTATGTGTAAAACTGACTTTAACACCTAGATTAAGAGTGTAAGAGATTAACCTTTAGAATAAAGATATAAAGTATTAGTGTTTAGAATATGCGTTCATAGTATTAGTTTTCGAAGCAAGTGTATCAAGTGTTAGCATTTAGATTAAGTGTTTCAAAGCCTTAGCATCGAGTATGTTGTCTAAGTATCGAGTTTATAGCATAACATCAAGCGTATAGTTTAAGCACCTAGCTTTTAGCATAGACATTTAGCCTAAAGTTTGAGAATGAAGTTTATAGCACAATCATCAAGCGTATAGTTTAAGCCTAAAGTTTCATAGCATAAGTGTCAAACATAAAGTTTAAGTATAAGCAATAAGTCATAAGTGTCAAGCATATAGTATAAGCACCACGAATAAGTGTAAAAGCATTTCTTTAAAACATTTCAATATTTGTTTAAAATGTATACATGCTCCCCAGTCCCGAGGTAAAAACAAAATAGTTTAAAAAGGGACAATGAACTCACCTTGTAGCTGTTAGGGTTGACTTAGCTTAAACAAAATGCACGCGCTCTTGATTGTAGTGGTTGTGTATTCACGTTCCTGTATTGATTTCACGTTGTTGTAACTTATAAGTATAAGTTTTTGAATGTGTGTTTGTGTGTGTGTTTGTGTTAGCCCAAAAGTTGGCTAACACTCGTGAGTCTTGGTCATGATCATTGTTCGGTCCCGTATATTTGATTTAAGTCAATAATATTATAGGTTATCATCTGGTAGGTTTGAACTTGATTCATCCTTGAAATTTGCACATCTTGTCATTAGTCATAGTCTATTTGCTTTGATAAAGGCTTAGTGCTTATTTTCCAATTCCACTTTGTTGATCTTGTACATTTTGAACATTTATTGCATAATTATGAATTAATTAACAAACATTCTTTTGACATATATTGTTTTGATCTTGTGAAATGTATTAAACCCATGTGGGCCTAAAATGGAATGTGGACCGAACAATATGACCAAGTTACTTGTTGGGCCTCCGTGTAACAAGTTGGGCCTTGGGCCCAAACCTATGGGCCTTGGAATAGTCTTGAATGATTGAGAGTTGTTAGGTCTATTTGGAATATGTGGCCAATGATATGGGCTGTTGAAATACAAGGGCCCGGCCAAGTGTTACAAGGCCTAGTAATCATGTGGCCTTGTGGGCCTCTATTGGGCCACGAGGGTCTCGTTGGGCCAGAGGTGGGCCCAGGAAAGAATTGTTGGGCCTAAAGTTATAATGGGCTGTAGGAACCATAATTGGGCCAGAAGTAGGCTATTGGCCAAGCCAATTGCAAAGTGGCCCCAAAGTTAGAACAAGTGCCGTAAAAGGAGGCCTTGGGTCAATTTATGTGGGCCTCGGCTGAATTTTGCTGGGCCCCATGGATTTCATCAAGGTCTGAAGTAAAATAGGTCTTGGGCCAACCTGGGCCTGGTTCTTGTGGGCTGAAATTGAGTGTGGGCCTAATGTATAAGGATGTTGGGCCTTGATGTAGAACATGGGCCAACAACCACACTTGATTTGCTTGAGTTAAAGTAAATATGTTATGGGCCAACTGTGGAGTTAACCCAAGTAGGGTGCTATTGGGACGGTTATTGGGCCCAGTGTGCCTAATCAGCTTCATGGGCCAATAGCAGTACTTTGGGCCAAGCAAGAATATGTTGGGCTTGGCTGTTATGTTTGGTTCAGGTGTTGGGCCCAGGAAATGAGATGACCGAGTGTGGGCTAAAGCAAGACATCTAAGGTATATTTGGCCACATTTGGGCTGAGTGAAATGAGTCTTGGTCGGTTACACTAAATGGCCGAAGATCCAAGGTGGGCCTACTAAGTCACAGTGGGCCGACTTAACCATGTTTTGGGCCGGCTAGCAACTGTGGGCTGGACAGCCTGCTGCTACATGGTCTCGTTTTAATTAATGGTGTTGGGCCTGGAACATTCCCATGAACTGGTTGAGTCAAAATGGCCCACTAACTGTGTTTGGGCCTTATTAGTTGCTGCTGGGCCATGTAGTGTTCTGCATTAGGGTTCTTGACCGCATGATGCCCCTGGGTAGAACCAAATTATTCAACCTCGTGGAACTAAGCTTGGCTGGTGATTTGGTCGAATGGTGTGTGGGTGGCTGGAAGAATGAGAGCCGAATGGGTCATAGCCGAGTGAGGTGGCTCCCAGCGAATGGCTTGGTCCCGACCGAATGGCCATGGTGGCGAATGAAGCTGTGGGGTCGAATGAAGATGTGTTTCAGGCGAATGGCTTGGTTCATTCGGCCTCCCCTTGTTCTTCGGCCGAATCAGTAGGGGAGGAGTCATTCGACTCCTAACCATTCGGTTGGCTGTAGTCAGCCGCCACTGTGGGGTTCAAACCGAGTCACCAGCTCAAGAATCATGGTGGTCTTCAGGTTTCATGTGTGTTAGAGCATGTTGTCGTGGTGGTTTGTTCACTGAAAGGGTTTTTAATACCGGTTAAAGGTGGTGGTCGGCCAAGGGTTGTAAAAACCCTAATTCTCGCTACATGTCTTCACAGATTACCTCGTTTCAGGGGGTTCTTGTTCCAGATCGGTTGTACTTTCGTGTAGACAAGTGATGAGAGCTTCGTGTGGGTTCAAAAATGGCTCGATTTCGTTGAGAGATGAGAGAGTTAGAAGGGTTTGAAGGTGTGAAAACCCTAAAAATGGTGGTGGCCGGATTTTGAGAGTAGGAGAGAGGGTGTGAGGGTGTTAAATGAAAGAGATGAACTCTTTCATAGTATTTATACCCCGCGTGTATTCGGGTTCGTTTCGGTTGCTCGGTTTCTGATTTCGTCGCGTTTCCGGAAATTAAAACGCGTATTTTAAATAATTAAAATAAAAGAAAGTTTAATTTAATTATTTGATGAGTTTCAAAATTGTAAAATTTTAATTATTTTATTTAATAAATTTATTATCGTTCGTGTCTGTTTTCGTTTTCGTTTTCGTTTCGTCAGATCGCGTCACTTACGCGCGTCTTCGTACAGAGCGCTAACTGTACGAACACGATCGTACGTTTCACTTTCTGATTCGGTTTTCTAATTATCAGCTATCGTTCAGAACGTTAAACTCACAGATATGTTTGTGCGAATCGTCACCCACGCAAACACGCTGTCAGTTTAATTATTCTAAAACAACACTGCAATATAATTTGAATTGTGTTTCCTCACTGTCGGACTCAACTGAACATCCTGTTATCACTTGATTTTTCGTATTGAATTGTCGGTCATCTGATTCCTGTCATCTATGGATATCAGATCGCAACCGATTCGTTATTGTTATTCGTTTAAACACGGTTGTTTCTCTTGAGTTGTTGTATTTAATGTATTTAAGTTTTCACTTGAACACATACAAATGTGGTTTGTTTTCTGAGTTCTGTTGTCACGCACTGTTTACGTACTATATTTACACACAGTACGTGGTGAAAGTACACGCACTGTACGAACTTGCCGTACGGTTTAGTACTAGTTGTCACAAAAGAGCTCTTGACGTACCACGAAGAATCGCCAAGGAACCTCCGAATGTGACACCCAAAAACATTTACACGTTTACACGTGTCCAAATTAGGTCCCAGTTAATACTTAACTAAAAAAAAACTTTATCTATAGTTATGCGGAAGCGTCAAAAATATTTACAGAAGTAATATGACCATGATAAGATACTAATTACATCCCAAAATAATCATACTTAAATTCGTTTGAAAACACCACAACCAAAAATTATATAACGTTTGAGATTTTCCAAAATACACGCCCCGATCATAAGCTTCTATGCACATCTAACTCCGACCTGCAAACACCACATATAATTTTACCATTAGTTTATAAGAACTAAGTAAGATTATCCAAATATAAGTTATGGTTCGAATCGGAAGGGTTATAGGCTTTAAAACGCGTTTAAAACATCAAAACGGACAAATTGGGATTTGCCCGGACCGTAAGCTACGGCCTGGCCATAGCTTACGCCCGCTGGGACAGAAACCTTACACCGTAGCTTACGCCCAGGCCGTAACCTACTGCCCTGGGTGCAGCTTTCTTCCATATCGCGCGTTTTGACCATTTTTAACCACTTTCGATCATTCCAAACCACCGAAACTAAATCCCAAGTTCCCAATACATATTATATGGATTAGCAACTCCTCAAATTCAAATCATAACATATCCAAACATAATTGGACAACAAATCATTTAATTTTTAGTCAAAAGTCTCAAAACTAGTCAAAGTCACCAAAGAGGTGTTTCATTCACAAACTTCTATTTATATCAATAAATTTAGTTATACAAATGATAACCAAACATAATTCATCAATAATTACTATAATGTTCACCCTCAGGTACTTCCATTATAGACTTTAAAGCAATTCAAATCAATTAATCAATTACAACCAATTATCCACACTTAGGTGGAAGCTTGCTATTCAATATAGTTATGATGTTCTCTCCCAAGTACATCCATCATAACTTGCCAAAGTTTACTTCCACATTCAAGTGGTGAAGTAATCAACAATTATCAATTCAAATTATGATGTTCACACTCTAGTCCTTCCATCATAGTTTTCAATTCCAACCAACAATTCACATGTTTATAACCAAATATAAATCATGCTTCTATGATATATATATATATATATATATATATATATATCCTATGATACTTCTATCATAGAACTACATAACCAATTTGCATTTAACTCGATTGCATCTAGTCACAAATCAAAATTTTCAATCTAATGACAGTTTGACTTTTAAATAGTCAAACCGCATAATCAACTCAACATCATCAATTACTCATACATTCATAATCAATCCAATACGAGTAATAGGCAATTACTACTACATATATATGGTGTTTAGTAAGTTAGATAACTTACCTTAGCACCTCTAATCACGGGTTAACAATTGGTGCTTTGCCTTCCCGTTGACTTCCTTTTGAAGTTCCACTATCACCACCTAGTTACAACAATTCAATACTCTTAACTACCATACTAGTTAAGATTGAAATAAACTTATCAATTCAACCATTTTACTATCAAATGACCAAGTTCATAATGATAATCACTTTTTAAACCCATTTCATGACCAAATTTCCAATAATTGACTTGAAAGTCAATTATTGGCATTTTAACAAACAACATATGTGCAAGCTTTTACCTACACACTATCTCATTAATTTCAATTTATCCATATCCCCTTTCTATGTTCAATCTCAATCAACTCATAGACTTAACATTTTTGTTGAGTTTTGACCAAAAACTTGCATTCAAAACATCAACATAGCATTAACTTATAATCAATTTCACCATGTTCATTTGCAAACTTAAACCCTCAAGATTTACCCGACATCCAATTTTACCTATTGATTCTTTATGTAAGAATCATGTGTTTGGGTGTTTAGAACATGATTACAAGATCAAGACAACAATCTTTTGCTAGTGATAACAACCAATTTAAGATTTGATGAAAACCCATTCAAGTTCATTTTCCAAATTCTTCCAGAACTAGAACAAAACCCTCAAATTCACTTACCTAGTTGTTGAAGATCACCAAATAAAGTGATTTAGCTATTCAAATTTGGATTAAATCTCAAGATCACCACCAATTTTGAAGGTTAGTTCACGCTTTCCTTCTTATCCTTGGCTTCTCACATACAAAACACACACATACACATAGTGAGGCTATCTAAGTTTTGACCAAAGTCAATTACTTATCCTCCAATTTACAAGTTTGAGTAATTGACAACTATTACCCCCAATCTTTCAAATAATATAACTAAGTTAATTAACTTAGTTATTAACTTTACCACAAGTCACTCAATTCAAATACTAGTTAAATAAATATTTAACTAAAATTTCACCCGATCAATTATAGTATAATATTTAAACAAAACAGGTCGTTACAATTCTCCCCTCCTTGGAGAGGTTTCGTCCCCGAATCCAAATTACATGTCAAACAAAAACGGGTAAAATTTCTTCATTTCTTCCTCCGACTCCCATGTAACGTCGGATCCCTTTCGGTTCTTCCATTTTATTAATACTTGGTTAATTGACTTATTCCTAAGTCACTTAACCTTCGATCAAAAATTGCCACCGGTTTTTCAACATAATTCAACTTGTCTACAATTTCAACATCTTCTAATGGCACATAAACCGTTTCATCAGCCAAACACTTTCTCAAATATGACACATGAAAAGTGTTATGTATTCCATCAACTCATCTGGTAACTCTAGTCGGTAAGCAACTTCACCAACTCTTGCCAAAATTTTAAAAGGTCCAACAAAACGTGGACTCAATTTTCCTCTTTTGAGAAAACGAACAACACCCTTCCATGGAGAAACCCCCCACTTGGAACTCAATTGGTCTTCTCCTTATCTGCATAGGATTTCTGTCGGTCTTGAGCATCTTTCAAATGAGCTCGTATTTGATCAATCTTTTCATTAGTGGTTTTCACAACCTCTTTACTAGCAAGCTCGCGTGGACCGACTTCCTCCCAACAAACATGAGTACGACATTTCCTCCCGTAAAGCATTTCATATGGAGGCATACCGAGGCTAGAATGATAACTATTGTTATATGAAAATTCAGCCAATGGTAAATAATTATCCCAATTGCCCCCAAAATCAATAATACACGCACGCAACATATCCTCCAACGTTTGAATGGTACGTTCACTTTGTCCATCCGTCTGAGGGTGATAAGCCGTGCTCAATAGACGTTTAGTTTCTAATTCCTCCTGGAATTTCCTCCAAAAGTGTGAAGTAAATCGAGTGTCTCGATCAGATACTATACTCACAGGAACTCCATGACGTGATACAATTTCCCGTATGTACACTTCTGCCATTTTCTCTGACGAATAAGTCTCACGAATAGGAATGAAGTGAACACTTTTCGTCAATCTATCAACAACAACCCAAATCGTGTCATGCCCCTCTTTTGTTTTAGGGAGTTTGGTGATCAAGTCCATAGTAACGTGTTCCCATTTCCACTTGGGAATTTCCAATGGTTGTAACTTGCCATACGGTTTTTGATGCTCAGCTTTAACCTGCATGCAAGTTAAACACTTTTCAACATATTTAACAATGTCTCTTTTCATCCCCAGCCACCAATAATTGTTTCGAAGATCTCTATACATTTTGGTAGCCCCTGGGTGAATCGAGTATTTAGATTTATGAGCCTCTTCTAACAATGTTACTTTAAATGGACATGTAGGTGGAATCCAAAGTCGACCCCACCTAGTTTTTAAACCCCGAGTATCCTCCTCCAAATTATGGATTTGGCCTTTGATACGATCTCTTTTCCAATTTTCTTCTCTGAGCGCTTCAACTTGAGCCTCTTTGATTTGTTTGACAATATCTAAAGAAACCACAATCTTCATTGCCTTCACCCTTATAGGTGAGTATTCCATCTTACTTAAAGCATCAGCAACCACATTTGCCTTTCCGGATGGTAGAGGATTTCACAATCATAATCTTTGATTAACTCTAACCACTGTCTTTGTCTCATATTCAACTCTTTTTTAGTAAAGAAATATTTGAGGCTTTTATGGTCAGTGTAAATGGTACGCTTGACACCATAAAGATAGTGCCTCCAAATTTTAAGAGCAAAAACTACCGCCGCAAGTTCAAGATCATGAGTTGGGTAGTTTATATCATGTATCTTCAATTGCCTTAAATCAACGCAATCACTTTTCCCCGTTGCATTAGAACACAACCTAAACCCGAATATGATGCATCAGAATAAACCACAAAATCATCGGGTCCATCAGGTAATGCCAATACGGGCGCTTGAGTTAATTTTGTTTTCAACTCAATAAAAGCTTGTTCTTGTTCTTCTCCCCATACATATTTCACTCCCTTCTTTGTCAACTTAGTCAAAGAAGAAGCGATTTTAGAGAAATCTTGAATAAATCGTCTATAGTAACCCGCTAGGCCAAGAAAACTTCTCACTTCAGTAGGAGTTTTAGGTGAACTCCACTTCGAGATAGCTTGAATTTTAGAAGGATCAACATGGATGCCCTTTTCATTAACAATATGCCCCAAAAATTGTACCTCTTGCAACCAAAAGGCACATTTAGAAAATTTAGCATATAGTTTCTCCTTTCGAAGAATTTCAAGCATCTCACGCAAGTGAAAAGCATGGTCATCCTCATTTTTAGAATAAATGAGAATATCATCAATAAACACAATGAAATATTTGTCTAACATCGGATGACATACACGATTCATTAAATCCATAAACGTCGCTGGAGCGTTTGTCAATCCAAAAGACATGACGAGAAACTCGTAATGACCATATCGAGTACAGAAAGCCGTCTTTTCAATGTCATCTTCTTTAACTTTGAGTTGATGGTAACCTGAACGTAAATCAATCTTGAAAAACCATTTGGCTCCTTGCAACTGGTCAAAAAGGTTTTCGATTCGTGGCAAGGGATACCGGTTCTTCATAGTCACCTTGTTCAACTCTCTATAATCAATACACATTCTCATACTCCCATCTTTCTTCTTGACAAAGAGTACCAGAGCACCCAAGGTGAAATGCTAGGACAGATAAAACCTTTATCAAGAAGATCTTGGAGTTGAGACATCAATTCTTGCATTTCCGTTGGTGCCAACCTATAAGGCGTTTTAGCAATTGGCTTAGCCCCGGAAATTAAATCAATACGAAACTCCACCTCTCTTTCCAGAGGTAACCCGGGCAATTCATCCGGAAAGTCTCTGACTATTGGAACATCTTCAATTGTCTTTACTTCTTTTCCCATATCAACCACGTAGGCTAAGTAGGACTTGCCCCTTGGTTTATATATTTCATTGCTTTGACTATCGAACATAAAACAAGTCCATGTCTTCTCTTTCCGCTTATACAAACTTCACGACCATTTGGTGACTTCAATTGAACCACCTTTCGATCACATATAATATTGGCTTGATATGCAGACAACCAATCCATTCCTACCACAACATCAAATTCTCCTAGTAGCATTGGTATCAACTCTATCTCATAATCCTCATCTTCAATGGTGATTTTACAATTTTGATAAACATTAAAAACTAGGAAGCTTTTAGAGTCAGCTACTTCAAAGTTTTCCAACAAAAATAATGAGTTATGTATAAAATTAGTTGACACAATTGATCTACTTGCACCAGAATTAAACAACACATAGCCGGTAAAGTGTTGAAAAGAAAAGTACCTGTCACCACATCAGGATTCGCTTTAGCCTCTTCAGCAGTAATCTGAAAGGCTCTCCCTTTTGGTTTAGGGCTCTCAGGTTTCTTCACACTAACACTTCCTGATCCAGCTCCTTCAACTCCGGGAAATCACTACGATTATGCCCAGGTTTGTAACAATGGAAACATATGCTTGGAGTGTTTGTACAATGAGAGGCAAGATGCCCCAGTTTCCCGCACTTGTAACACGTCAAATTTTTAGCATAACATTCCCCCAAGTGATTCTTTCCACAACTACTACATTTCTTCAGCTCTTTCCCGGAACCAAATTTCTTTTAAGAGCTTGTGAATTTGCCCTTCTTTGAAGTACTATCAACATTCTCAGCCTTTCTCTTTTAACCACGTTTTCTTGTCTTTTCAACTCCATCTCACGTTCACGTGTACAATCAATAAGTTTCGAGAGTGTCTCACATTTCGATGGGGTAAGAAACTCACGATACTTAGCATTCAACATGTTATAATATCTATTAATCCACATCTTCTCAGTCTGTAACAAGTCTGGGCAAAACTTAGCTTTATCATAAAAGATAGCTGTGATCGCATCAATACTTTCATCCTTGTGCCGCATGTGGAGAAACTCTTTCGTGATCCTATCAATAGCGGCTTGTGGACTAAATCTTTTAAGGAAAAGTTCCTTAAACTGCCCCCAAGTGAGGCTTGTAACTCCCTCACGACCCTTCTCCTTACGAAGAAGTTCCCACCAATCTTTAGCACGTTCTTTCAGTTGGTTGCCAGCAAAGACAACGTCATCCTTGGGATCACAATGACTTGTTTCGAATATGCTTTCCATATCTGAAATCCACCTTTGACTTAACAAAGGATCGACCTCCCCTTTGAACACGAAAGGTTTACAAGCGATAAACTCTTTATAAGTGACTTTCTTTGTTGGTGGTCCAAGATTGTCCACCGTTTGACCAAGTTCCGCTTTTAAAGCCACAAACTCATCCTCGATGAATTTACGCAATGATGATTGCATTCCATCCATGTGTGTAGGAATGGTAGCTTCAAATACTTTTGCTATCTCCTCTTTCACAATACGCCTAGTGTTAATAAGAACGAATTCTTCATCCTCAGTTTCCCCAATGTTATGTTCATCAGCCATAATGACTGAAATTTTAGCATAATGACATTAGTTATTTGCACCCAATTCTTACTTAGGCACTCATAATTATTTAGTGACTCTATAATCATCTTTCCAACAAATTCCTAACACTTTACATAATCTCAATGACCTTAATACAAAATGGTTTCCATATGGCTTCGTTTATATCATGTGTGCACTAATACGTTGGCCAGACGTAATAATTCATACACCATATATTCGTATCCTTATTTCTCCCATTTCGTACTTAAGACAAGGACTTAGGTTCCATACAACGAGTAATTATTAATTCAAATTCAACATTTAACAATCAATCAATCAAATAATGCAAAAACTTAGATATGCAAACCTCATGAATTCAGCTTCATGATCGGGTCTTCAATTCAAACGTTATCAATTCATATCAAGATCACTAGAGTTTGAGATCAAGTGTTCGCGACGCACTTGATTCACTCAAACCATTGGCTCTGATACCAACTTGTGACACCCAAAAACATTTACACGTTTACACGTGTCCAAATTAGGTCCCAGTTAATACTTAACTAAAAAAAACTTTATCTATAGTTATGCGAAAGCGTCAAAAATATTTACAGAAGTAATATGACCATGATAAGATACTAATTACATCCCAAAATAATCATACTTTAATACGTATGAAAACACCACAACCAAAAATTATATAACATTTGAGATTTTCCAAAATACACGCCCCGATCATAAGCTTCTATGCAAATCTAACTCCGACCTGCAAACACCACATATAATTTCACCATTAGTTCATAAGAACTAAGTAAGATTATCCAAATATAAGTTATGGTTCGAATCGGAAGGGTTCTAGGCTTTAAAACGCGTTTAAAACATCAAAATGGACAAATTGGGATTTTCCCGGACCGTACCCTACGGCCTGGCCGTAGCTTACGCCTGCTGGGACAGAAACCTTACACCGTAGCTTACGCCCAGGCCGTAACCTACGGCCCTGGGTGCAGGCGCGCGTTTTGACCATTTTTAACCACTTTCGATCATTCCAAACCACCAGAAACTAAATCCCAAGTTCCCAATACTTATTATATGGATTAGCAACTCCTCAAATTCAAATCATAACATATCCAAACATAATTGGACAACAAATCATTCAATTTTTAATCAAAAGTCTCAAAACTTGTCAAAGTCACCAAAGAGGTGTTTCATTCACAAACTTCTATTTATATCAATAAATTTAGTTATACAAATGATAACCAAACATAATTCATCCATAATTACTAGAATATTCACCCTCAGGTACTTCCATTATAGACTTCAAAGCAATTCAAATCAATTAATCAATTACAACCAATTATCCACACTTAGGTGGAAGCTTGCTATTCAATATAGTTATGATGTTCTCTCCCAAGTACATCCATCATAACTTGCCAAAGTTTACTTCCACATTCAAGTGGTGAAGTAATCAACAATTATCAATTCAAACTATGATGTTCACACTCTAGTCCTTCCATCATAGTTTTCAATTCCAACCAACAATTCACATGTTTATAACCAAATATAAATTATGCTTCTATGATATATATATATATATATATATCCTATGATACTTCTATCATAGAACTACATAACCAATTTGCATTTAACTCGATTGCATCTAGTCACAAATCAAAATTTTCAATCTAATAACAGTTTGACTTTTAAATAGTCAAACCGCATAATCAACTCAACATCATCAATTACTCATACATTCATAATCAATCCAATACGAGTAATAGGCAATTACTACTACATATATATGGTGTTTAGTAAGTTAGATAACTTACCTTAGCACTTCTAATCACAGGTTAACAATTGGTGCTTTGCCTTCCTGTTGACTTCCTTTTGAAGTTCCACTATCACCACCTAGTTACAACAATTCAATACTCTTAACTACCATACTATTTAAGATTGAAATAAACTTATCAATTCAACCATTTTACAATCAAATGACCAAGTTCATAATGATAATCACTTTTTAAACCCATTTCATGACCAAATTTCCAATTATTGACTTGAAAGTCAATTATTGGCATTTTAACAAACAACATATGTGCAAGCTTTTACCTACACACTATCTCATTAATTTCAATTTATCCATATCCCCTTTCCATGTTCAATCTCAATCAACTCATAGACTTAACATTTTTGTTGAGTTTTGACCAAAAACTTGCATTCAAAACATCAACATAGCATTAACTTATTACAATTTCACCATGTTCATATGCAAACCCAAACCCTCAAGATTTACCCGACATCCAATCTTTACCTATTGATTCTTTATGTAAGAATCATGTGTTTGGGTGTTTAGAACATGATTACAAGATCAAAACAACAATCTTTTGCTAGTGATAACAACCAATTTAAGATTTGATGAAAACCCATTCAAGTTCATCTTCCAAATGCTTCAAGAAATAGAACAAAACCCTCAAATTCACTTACCTAGTTGTTGAAGATCACCAAAGAAAGTGATTTAGCTATTCAAATTTAGATTAAATCTCAAGATCACCACCAATTTTGAAGGTTAGTTCACGCTTTCCTTCTTCTCCTTGGCTTCTCACATACAAAACACACACACATACACATAGTGAGGCTATCTAAGTTTTGACCAAAGTCAATTACTTATCCTCCAATTTACAAGTTTGAGTAATTGACAACTATTACCCCCAATCTTTCAAATAATATAACTAAGTTAATTAACTTAGTTATTAACTTTACCACAAGTCACTCAATTAAAATACTAGTTAAATAAATATTTAACTAAAATTTCACCCGATCAACTATAGTATAATATTTAAACAAAATGGGTCGTTACACCGAACCACCTTGGCGTACCGCGAAGGGTCCCGGAACAAGGTATCTTTGTACTTTTCTTGTTTTTACGATTCCGGAGAATTAGAAACTCCGTTTTTCACACGGTTTTCACCCGTAGTTACAATTTTCCCTTTTTTGAGTAGTACGAATACACACATACACATGACCATTAAAACAGGTCGTTACACTTTATTGGCCTTGATTTTTTTTTCCTATGTACTCACAAATAACTAAAATTACTATCTATGCATTTAGAAGTGAAAGAAACAATAAAATTATTTTTTTATTTAATTACTTTCTAAATAAAGATATTATATAATACACAATAAAACTAGTGATATGGCTAGATGAATTGGTAAGGCTTTAGTAGTATATTTGTTTGCCCCATGTTCAAATCTTTCTTAGCCTTAATTTTTTTTCCTATGTAATCACAAATAACTAAAACAAAATTTATTTGCCCCATGTTCAAACCTTCTTTCAGCCTTAATTTTTTTCCATGTACGCACAAATAATTAAATCAAACTGATTCAATAATAATAATAATAATAATAATAATAATAATAATAATAATAATAATAATAATCATCATCATCATCACATCATCATCATCATGCTTTACTCACATATTTTTATTGTTTAAATGTTTTTAACACCTTTGTACGTCATCGGATAATAGTTATACTTATATTTATTTGATCACAATTATCTCACAAAGGTTTATATAAACTTTGAATCCAAACAGTCACAAATATATTGCTCGTTATTTGCAAGCCTCATTCTCTCCAAAGACACGTATGAATGCATATTCGAAAATCATCAAAAAGTTGCATTTTTTTTTTTGTAAAATGGAGCATTACATAAAGCACAATATGAACCAAACTATAAAACATGGAAAATTGTCATAAAAAAGAAGTAAAAATATACTGCGTTTGACCTATCATGATTTGAAATAAAATTTACGATGAAATGAAAAACAGGCTCGTTTTAATATAACATATACTGAAACACAAATAAAAATAGGTATGTCGGAAATGTATAAACAAATAAACATAATCAGTAAAGTTTCACTTATCTACAAAGCTTGAGAGAATGAGGCGAAGTCGCAAAGACAAATTTGTCTCTATCCCAATGAAATAAAAAGTTGCTTATAAAAAGACTTCTGGCTCATACGTTGTAAAGGTGTATTGCATCTAAAATTTTTAAGTTTAAAAGGTTATAAATAAAAAACCAAGTGTGCCTAAAATATATTTATTAAAATAATAAAAACTAAAACAATTAACTAATTAAGGAAATAAAAGGAAAAAAAGAGGCAATGTATGTGGTGTGTGGCCGTGTACCCGTGAGGTGTCAGCCACAAGAAGACCAAATTCACAAAATTGGTAGGGTGACGCTCGGAAGTCCTCGTGTTGGAACCCATTTTAGACAATGTAAAGTAGCCTATTTGGTAGAGGCTTTTCTTTTAGAATGAGATATCATGAGTTTAATATCATACAAGGGTGTAATTATGGTGTAATTTAAGTGGAGAGTAAACTTAGCCGTTCAAAAAAACAAAATTCGTAGGGGCCTCGAGCCTAGCTTTGGCGGTGAAAAAGGAATCAAGGAGTGAATCACAATGGCATGCCTAGGGTTTAATTTTTATGGGTCGCTTTTAACATTATTATTTTTACTAATATTAGGTTATTATTTTTGGATTATATTTGGATCATGAGGTAGGGGTGTTTAGGGTGTTCAAAAAATTTGTATTCAAATACGAACATGAAATATCATCTGTATTCTAACAAAAAAAATCGTCAATTTGAGCATCCTTGTAATTTTTTATTTATCATACTAAAATACAAAGCATGTGTACAATCATAAGCCGAAATTGCATTAGACTGTGTAATTCTTAACTAGTTTTACATTAGTGTGAAAGTATGAAAAAATTTAAATGCATATAGAGTAAAATGTTTTATAATACGCGATCAACTGCAATAGATGTGTATAAAAAGTAATTATAATTAACTTTTAATTAACATATAGATTAAACAATATTGTCAGACCGGATTATGCACTTGCACAACACTTAATCAATGTTTCTTTTTGAGTTGATAGATGCGGAATATTGTATCAACAAGATCTCAATCACACTTGAACATGCAAGTGGAAAGAAAGAAGTTTACAGAGTAAATACTTCTACTTCAAGCTTAAAGCATATTTCTTTCACAAGAAAAGTGTACAAGACTCTTCACAAGACAACATGAGTTGTTGGGTTATAAATGAGAGGTTGAATACTAAAAGCTAAAAGTTACAGCAGTATTCTTGTATAAATACAAGGTTGGACAAAACACTATAAACAAACTAAAGTTAATTCTAGCATTCTATTATATATTGACATGCCAAGCAATTACAATTAATACAAATGACTCTATTGAATTTATATTAATTACCTAGACTACAAAAGACATTAATGAAGATGTCTTCAGAGAATCTTTTGCTGAACTAATAGTTGTCCCCTGAAACTGATTATCACAAGAATGTCTTCTGATCTGGTTCTGAGTGTGTAAAACAACTATGAATCTTTTTTCTATTGGAATTCAGCATCAGCGGTTGAAAGTCTTAGGAATTGAAGTCTCCACAATGGAAACTGTTGAACAATCTCTAATCTTGATCTTAAGAAGAACATTGGTAAAGTATCGGAAGGTCTGGTTGGCTTTTAGCCCTTCGTATCTTCTTGTTCATCGGAAGACGTACATTAGTAAGATATTAATCATCGAAATGTTAATGTCTTCCGATGTGTTGCACTATTTGAAAGCTTTGTCAATAGTCTGACCATCGGAAGGATAGGGTTATTTTTCAGAAGTATTCAGTTTTCCAAAGGTTAGTAATTTATTCCAAATGCTCATGATTTCTGAAGGATAATTTTATCTTTCGATGTCTTCTTGGGCTTGTAGGAGATGGAATTGGTCAAGAGATTTAGTGTTTTGGTAAATACCATCTTATTAAGATCTTACAAACATGAACATCATTACTATTTAATTCTTGCTTTAAATTAATTAATTTTAATATTTCATATAGTTTTACAATATAAGAAACAACAACTACTGTTCAAATATAAATTAACTTTAATAATGGAATGATAAAATTAAGAAAAATAAATCGAATTCAAACAAAGGATTGATGGATAACAAGGTTTTCAGATCCTTTAATTCTAGACAGATTGTAAAAGTATGAACATTATATCATTTTTTAAAGATATCCAAAGGGGTATGATATGAAATTGCATTTGGTAATACCGACACAATTGAGTTGGATTTTGTTTAATTGCATGGACTTGCAAACTTCTCTTGTAGTGGGACAAACCCAAATATGAGGCTTACACTTGAATGTCCATTTAAGTCATATCATGTTTTTAAAGTCTAAATCATTATCTTATCGGATTATTAATTTCTATCCAAACCAATCTTTAAACTGTAGTTAGTCACCATCACAAAGCTACACCTTTTAAAAGAGGGCCAAAACCACCAGAGATAGAGAATCAAGATGGGATTTGAAAAAGATATCAAATACTGAAAGTTTTGTTATCTTGTCAATAATGTATTTATTATAACTTTTTGGGTGACATGCACACGTTGATTTATAATATTAGAATATATAAGGTGTGTCACATAATTAAACAACTTAAATAGTTGGCTAGTTTTTCTATCATATTTACATGTAATAATTTCTTAGTAAAATACTAGCTTGTTTCATTTATACCAACAATGAAACAACTTAGAAGCACTGCTACCTTATGTTGCTTCATATTATGATCAGACAGCCTTGCTATGTCACATTGCAACAAAATGGAATGCACACCCTAATGAATATGAAAATGACAGAAGAATCCCCTTGTATTGGTACTTCATAAAAAATTATACTCAAAACTAAATCTTTTTGCCTATACAATGTTATTATATATTTGAATGGAAAAAGACGAAAAATCATTAACATAAGTTTTAAGCAGGCCGGTCTTGTCTTTTAGATTTGTATATGTATGTTTTGTTGTTACATTTATGTAACTAATAGTGTTATACATGTAATTAGATTATTTAATTGGTTTTTTCATCTTTTATTATTATTTTTTTTTTCAAAATTTCATATATATAACTCAATAATTGATGAATTACACACACACACACACACACACATATATATATATATATATAACTAGGTATTTAAAAAGAGATGTATGTTCATATACAAAATAAGATTTTTTGTAAAAATGGTAGTAACCAACCAAATGCTAATACGTGTATTAATAATTAATTATAATTAAAGGGTATTTTAGTCAACTTAAGAAATAATGTAGATTTAGTAATCCTTTAATTAGTGAAAGATCGTTATACTGTTACATAAGATTATATTATTTCAAGAAATTCATCGATTGACAATCGATTATCAAGTTTTACCTCAAAGAAATCGTTCATAAATCGATATTGAGTTACACGATTCAATCATAAATTGAATGTATGATTCGTATAAAAAAGGGATACAAATGAAGGTCACGAAAATAGTGGTATTTGTTCATATTTGAGTCAATTTTAAATTTTAATTACTGTTTATGGAATGAATATTCATAAATCATTTCTAAGTATTTCGATTCAAAACAATTTGTTAACAAGTATATGATTGTGTATATGTGTTGATATATGCTAACATGTGCTAATAACACATATTAACACATAGTAAAACAAGCAAAAAAGATTGCTTTAGGTATATAATTATGTACATGTGCTGATATATGTTAACATATACTAATAACACATATTAGCACATAGGAAAACATACAAAAAAATTTGTTAACATGTATATGATTATTTGTATGTGCTGATATATTATAACATGTACTAGTAACACATACCAGCACATAGCAAAATAAACAAGCGCCTTATTCCTAAATATTCGTAATTAATTCTCTCATATTGAAATGGAGAGTGACGTCAGCAAATTAATTAGCTTAATAGAAATCCCTTTTATACCCTTATTTCCATTTTAATTAACATATTAATTACTATCATGCCATTGGTTCATTTATAACCATTGATGATAACACATCAATGGTCCAGATAGTTTCTTATTGTTTTTATAAAACTAGTCATTTGTATAAAAACCTTACTTTTTAAAAGGAAGTTCTTGTGTCACATTTTTAGTGCATGTGTAGATAGATGGTTAGAAGATTCGGTTATCGTTTCTTTTGTTATCTATTAACATGTAACTACCAAAGCTACATATATGTAATATATAGTGTTAAAAAAAATTTTCTCTCTTCATTTTTTAAGATTATATATATAAAACTAAATGTTAAGTAATGGTTTCATTATCATCTTCATAAAATTATTTAAGAGAGTGAAGGAGACTAAAAAGATTAAAGAGGAGAGATAAACACTATCTTCAGAATTTTATTAATAAAAATTATATAGTTATATAACTGTTGAGCTATTATAACGTTAAAATCTTATAATTATATCTCTTGATTATCATTTATTTACAATCTTATCATTATATAATATCAACTGTAAATTACTTACATCAATAGTGTAGAAGTAATTTTTTCGGTTTTCTAGAAATGCAGAGTTTCCTTATGAATGTCTCTCTCTCACACACATATATGTTTGTATGTATGTATGTGTGTACGTGTATGTATGTATGTATGTATGATTTGTATAATGTGATTATCCAATCTTATATAATTAATTCTTAAACTTTTTTTAGCCATTCATTAAATGATAAAAAAAAATGTATGGTTCACATAAAATTTGAATTAAAAAATAGGTATAGAATATAAAATTAACTTTAATATGGTTTAGTGTGTACAACACGTAAGACATTTTCTTTAGTATTTAAAACGGCTAGCGAGAATATGACTTATATCATTTGATAACTAAATCTTAAATAGTTAATTATTATAAACCTATTTTTATTTAACTTTAATATAAACCGTATCTATTTTTTATAATATATAATGGAAGGCTAAAAATATGTTTGAGAGTTAACACATTAAAGTTGAATAAATAAAATGAGTTTAAAATTAAAAGAAATTAACTTTAATAATTATTTAATGTGGACCAAACATTAATTTTTATTAATTAAAAATGGTTGCCTATTTATATAGTTTGTATCATAAGAAAACTTTATCTTAAATATAATATCTTTAAACCCTATAGAGGGTCTTTATTTGAAATCTCGAAAATGAACAAGTGATCCATGTTAAAGTTGAATAAAAAACAAGTTTTGAATAAAAAAATCAATTTCAATATGTATAACATATTGATTTTTAAGATTTCAAATAAAATGTTCTATGTATTGCTTAAGAGCTTTTCTTTAAAATCGAGTTTTCACGTGATACAATCCTTATATATATACAAGCAGGGACGGTTCTTTATAGGGGCCCGGAGGGGCCCCGGCCCCCCAGTTTTTCCTGTCAGAAGGTCGATTCAGTAGTATTTTGTCGGAAAATCATTCGATCCCCCTCGTTTTCTTCCTAAAAATCCTTCGGCCCCATCCTTTTTTTCCTAAAAATCCTTCGGCCCTCTCCGTTTTCTTCCTAAAAATTTTTCGGCCCCCTCCGAGCTTTTTTTCAAGCTCCGTCCCTGTATACAAGTGTGTCTGAGCGTGTGTGTGTATATATATATATATATAAAGGGTTTGAACTTAAAGTCTCAAACATGTGACTGAGTTTACTACTTCCATCAAACATAATATTCTCTCTAGTGAACTACTTTCATCACACACAACTCTCTATCACCATACTGTTTTCTGAGATATGTCACCGATGATGACCGAGAGCAAACGAGGCCAAAGATACATGAGGAGAGGATGGAGTTCATCAGTTGGCCGGAAATGTTGCCGGTTAATTAAGGAACATAGAGCAAGATTCTACATTCTCCGGCGATGTGTCACAATGCTTCTTTGTTGGCAAGATTAATAATCTTTATATATGTAAGCTTAATTAATTAAGAATGAAACACTCGATATTAATTAGTATGCAACGTTCCTCTTTTTTTTCTTTTCTTTTTCTTTTTTTTTTAATTTTGTTGTTGTGTAATTAGATTATAATATATTTCAGATATATATGTTAAAAAGTTCAAATATATTAGTATATATGGCATCTTCCCACTTTATGATAATCTTAACTTGTTTCTCCAAGAGTGACACTCAATGCTCTCACTTTTTGAATTTCATTTGATGCTAGAAATATATATGAAATAGGTTTGATTTCTTTCTAAAATAAAAAATTATTATTATCTAATTGCCTAGATGGAAAATAATAAACTGATTTTGAATTTAAAAAGTGAATTTAATTAGTTTTTATTATTTAATTTATTGGAACAAGATTAAATCATCATTGTATGAAAAGGCTAGCTAAGTCTTATCTAACATCTTAACATCATTATATTTAAAGTTATTTGGTAAAGAATTAGCTTTCAAGTATTTGGCTTGATAATGTCTATAAAAGTAAATCGTGAAATAAACGATGTATTCTTCTCATTAAGTGGCACATTAAGTGCCGGTAAAAAAAACAGCCTGTCAAAGGAATTAAGTTTGCAATATCTTTCATATATGATAACCAAATAAAATAAATAAACTATTGAGAGTAAGTTAGACTATGTGTAATGTGACGTGAGCACTCGGGTGACAGGGGCATCACACTCAACACACCAATACACAAGGGGCGTGACCAGCGACAGGTTGGAGGTGACCATAGTCACGAGCATAAGAGGAAGCTAGAGCAGGGGGTGATGGGTGGATCATGATGGGTGACGGGTGTGTTATGTGTATGTGAGGAAAGAGTGATTGTTACACATGTGTATATAAAGAGAGGGTGATGTGAATATTAATTTACGTGACGTCTATGTGAAATGAAGAGGGAGTAATGATTACATGTAGTCTTACTTGAGGTTGCACTACAGGAAAAGTGACATTTAGTGGCAACAAAAATCGCCACTAAAAAGGGAAGGGAAATCGTTGCTAATACCAATAGCGGAGTTGGGTCGTCGCTAGTGAGTCACCACTAATAAAACCTTGCTATTGAGAAAAATTGTAGCTAATAGTCTTCCATCGCCGCTAATAGTGTCGCCACTATTGATATCCTTTGATCACCTAAGTTTATCATTAGTGCCGATAGGCCTGTCACCCCTAAAAGCTAAATGTCACCGCTAATGGTTAAAAACCCATTTGAAAGGTGTTGTTTTAATATTCACGTTTCCTGGTTTTGCACCACCTAAAAATACAGAGACTAGAAATTGCATTCAAACCATTCAAATACCCAATTAAACATTCAAATCATGTTTACAATATGCATAAAACAAGTAATCCATAGTTTTAAAACATTCACTAATTAAACAAAAACCAAATACTTACGAGTACATAAACCAAAAACTTGTAATCATTCGTCGCCTTCATCCGAATCATCTTTGTCATTTGCATTTGGTTTCTTCTTTTGTGAAGCAAAGAATTGTAAAAGTTGTTCCATAAAACTTGGATCTTGAAACAAACTTGTAATTTGAGCCTATAAAAGAAATTATAAATTAAGTTAAACCAAAGTTGGTTTAAAACTATATCAAATGAGTCAACATGAAACAAAGTTTGCTAAAACCTTACCAAATAATCAAACCATAACAAAATTATCTAACACTTTCCAAATGGTTAAAACATACCGAAGTTTTCTAAAACTTATATAAATGTGTCAATACGTACATAACAAAGTTATCTAACACTTTATCAAATGGGTCAAAACATAACAAAATTATCTAACTGTTTACCAAGTCAAAACATATCAAAGTTATCTAAAAATTGTCTAAATGGGTCAGAACATACCAAAGTTATCTAAAATTTGTTTAATTGGGACAAAACATAACAAAGTTATCTAACAATTTAGTAAATGAGTCAACATCGTTTGTTGGTATAACATCGTTTGCAACTACAATTGCTGGAATTAAACTTTCACCATGATGAATCCATTTTCTGTATGCCCGACATATTCCATACGCATGCATATGATATTTCATTTTTGTGAAAGTCATCAGTGTATATTTTGCACAAGCACATCTAACATAACCTCTGATGTCATCATAAGCTTTGCGCATCTCGATAAAAGAGATGAGTCCTTGCTGGTACTCGTCTGATCTACGGTTTGGATTGGTAATCCAAAGCTTACCGATAGAAGACACGAAGTTGTTGTGCATCTTGATAAACCTTGTTTTCTATAGATGAGTTTGCTTTCATATAACCAAATTAAAATTAGGAAAACATGTATTGATATATACATTGAAACTTAACAAACTGATAACAATTGGATCTATTTTTCTCATATCTAAACATAAACAACGTGTAATTATCGTTAATTAATTAATCTCACGAGCATACACATACACATTAATTATATTGTAAAACAATTCAATAATATGCATACAACATACATAACTTATATTGTAAAACAAATCAATTATATGCATACATATACACATACACACATACTCATATACACATTCTAGCTTGAAGATTCAAGAAATAAATGTAACTAGAGGTTTTTTTGGTTTGTAGTTAATTTTGTGATGCATTCAAATGACAAGATTTGAATAAGCTAGTGACATAAATTCATAAAATGGCAAAAAGGTGTCATCTTTCCTTGTTGGTAACCATCATGAATTCTCCAAGCAGTTCTTCCACTCGTTATTATGGTCCCGTTAATATGTGGATCACAAAGCATAAATATATATGTCAAACAATATAAACACATAAATACTTGCAATAAAATTTTCTCAAAGATTCTCGCATACAAATGAAAAACTTTAGGGTTGCGAGAAGAACCAAACGATCAAACCATAACTATTTAGGGTTGAGAATGATGGGAGAAACGAAAAACCTTAGGGTTGAGAGGGATACGTGGAAGCAGCATGGGCAGCTGATTAAGTGCAGTGTGAGCAACGGGGCTGCAAGCAGAAGCTGAGATAGGTGAGAGCAACGCACAGGGTGGCAGCAGTGTGAGCAAGCAGGGGAGAAGCAAGCGCTCAGCCGAGCAGGGGCTCGATCCGCAGTGGTAGCAGTTGGCAGACACCGGAAGCAGCCTGCTAGCGGTGACAGGTGTTACACAATGGTGAGAGAAATCGAGAAGGATGGCAAGCA
>CM018691.1:103386390-103607312 GCA_009363875.1 Mikania micrantha
GTGAGAGTGGGCGCGGCACACCGCCCCCGGGTGGGCGTGGGTGGGCCGGTGTGGCGCATACGTGGCGCATATGTGGAGTGAGTGAATCATAGGGCATACCCCATGGTCTAATAGGATAAAGATATTACTTCTAAAAAGATTTATACCTCAATAATTATATAAATAAAAATATATTATTTTACAAATAATATTTATAAAGAAGAAAAAATGAGTGAGAAAACAAAAATCGGATGCATGATATGTTGATTGCCATTAAATATATTTATTTATTACAATTAAAACTAAGATATAAAGACATAAAGTTAATTATACGGTTGCTCCCCATGATAAGTAAATTTTCCAGTGATGGTCCGAGTTATTATAATGAGCATCTAAAAGTTTTCAAAAATGTAATAATTAATATAAAAATTAACTATTGATTGTAAGAGAATCCATAGTGGTCACAATAGTCGTCTCATTAAAAAACCTTTCCTATCAAAATTTTTTCCATACCATCCCATAGAAAATATTAAAATCTTACAGTAGTCATCTCACTAAAAAACATTTTAATTTGTGCCACATCATCACCACTATATAATTTTAATTATTCTTTATTTTTAATTATAAACAATTTATGAATACATA
The DNA here is from genome assembly GCA_009363875.1 of Mikania micrantha. Classification (NCBI taxonomy): domain Eukaryota; kingdom Viridiplantae; phylum Streptophyta; class Magnoliopsida; order Asterales; family Asteraceae; genus Mikania; species Mikania micrantha. The sequence continues at coordinate 103,387,015 of CM018691.1, forward strand.
AATTCAATTAAACATTTTAATTTTTAATCAACTTAAAATTAAATAAAAAATTACATTAAATAAAAATAATATAATATTTTGCACCGGGCATGCCAAAATATGCATGCCAAATCCATAAATCTTGTGAGGCAACGACTTCAAGAATATAAAATTAAAGGGTGTGTATAATCACCTCTCATGAATTGCTCTCTCCATGCAATCGGCCAATTTTCCTAATCTCTGTGCATACAATTAATACTACCAAGTATACGGGGAAACCCATGATAGTTTTCATGGTTTTCATAGAACTTCATTACATCATTATAATTAGGTTTACATAAATATTTTTTTTTACCATAGAGTGGATGAATATTCTTAAAGAAATTATAGATGCATTCTCTAGAAGTGTTGTCTAACATATGCAAATAATCATACATTGAATTTGTCATATTTTCATATGCTATTTGTCGCATAGCCAATGTTGTAAAAGAGTAAATTCTCGCTTGCCTCGAGCATCTCATTTCAACTAATTCGTTGACGATATATTCAAATAACGGTTGGTGTATCCTGAAACGCCTCTTGAAAGCTTTCACTTTATTAGATTAGAAACTTATGTATTACACGTGATTTGATCAATAAAACATTAAACAATTAACATAAATAGTAAAAAAGAATAGTTGAAAAAAGAAATATTATATAACTAAAATACTCTAAAAATATAATTTTTAATATCATTATTATATAAATGAAAGAAAAAAATAAATTATAATCTAATACAGTTTTCTGATAAGAGAAATATGAGAAAATAAAAAATGTTATTTCCATTTATTAATATAAAAATACGTGTTTTTAATGTCATAAAACATAAAAAGGGAAATGTTGAGTCCTCACACTACGCATGAACCTTATGCCATAAAACATAAAACATGTGCTTTATTAATACAATTTAACGTGACTTAAAACACAAAATTTATCAGTCATATCATATATATATATAACAAAAGGATATGTTGACATCTCACACAAATTTAATGTTCATTTGTTGCAAGTTTCGCACCGGAGAGTACAAGTCATTAATTGAACGCAGTTAGTTGCTTTATTTATTTATTTTATTTAAAACGATTTATTAACCAAATGGCTTCTAACCTAGTGGTAACCCTTTAACTTATCTTATAAGAGGTCTTTGTTTGGAGTCTCACGTATAACAAATATTGCTCTGCGTTGATCCAGAAGATTTTCCTAGTTATAGGTTTCTTCCTGGACGGGTAGGTCAGGTCACCACACTCTGTTATTTGGACGGAAGAGTGATCTATTGAACAGAGTGATCACAGGTGACCAGACGTTTGATGTTCAAAAAAAAAAACGATTTATTATAAATTTAAATAGACAACTTGTATCTTTGTAATCAACCTCCAAATGTTTTTTTAACGTTTAAATAACAAATGTCTAACTCATACATGTTCTCGTTAAAAATTACATACATGTTAGTTAAAATATCATGCATTGTTTTATTTTAATACATGTAAATTTTCACGTACACGTAAAAAAACTAAATTACTTTATATGCATAATACTGATATAATAAAAAAAATTTGGTTCTAAAACCGAAACTGATTAAATAACTAAAATCAGTTACCCGAACGGTTATCCACCAAATAAGCGATTTTTTATTTAGGTAGATTGGTTAACCGATTTGAAAAACTAGTTGTTTCTTCAAACCTCAATCTGATCCTAAGTCGTTGGTGTTTTCAAAAATCTAAAACCGATTTAAAAAACGGTTAGAAACTGGTACCGATTATGTGCATCTCTAATTGTCATGACCCTCACACTAGCACACACACATATACATATTCCTTCATATTTATCTTTCTTGCGATCATATTTTTTAATTTCTTTGCCAATTGGCTCATCAGAGCCACTCAAGCTTTTTTGTGGCCTAAAATGAATGATAAAAATAGGTCATTTTCCTACCTATTATAAAAATCATCCTTCTTTATCCGGGCTTAATACCAGTAATAATAAACTTGAAAGCTTATCATTGGCAGAGCTAATATTTTTTTATTGTTTATACATTTATATATATACTTACAATTTAACTTATTTTTTTCCTATCTTTATTAGATATGGTTTATATTAAACTTATTTTTCTAGATTTATTAGATGCAAACTTTTGAAGAACCCGATCCACATTTATGATTTCTATTTGACATTTATACTAGAGTCTAAAGGCAAACTAAGTTTCTAAGGTTAACAAACTACTCAAACCAATTAACCAAATTAATAATATAACAAATCAGAGAAGTCAACTATCAAAATGTCAAAAACCAAAGTACCAAACTACCAAGCATAGAAGCACTAAACCACTAAGTTGTAAGCTATATGAATAATGAACTATTGTCAGTGAAATGAAGGACTTGATCGGATCAAGCATTTAAGCCAACTAGTCGTCTTGCACAGTACTACAGTAGCACTCTAGCCAACTAGCCAAGTATGAACTATGAAAAATTAAAGAACTTGAACTCTTGAAGTACCTGAGAAGATTATCTAGCTAGCAAATTAGATGAAACGCTGAAATATGACTCCTGAGATGAATCTTCGATTGATGATTTGTTAAGATTTGCGAACCTAGCATCTGGATCTATCGCCTACATACTCGGCTTTCTCCTTCATCTTCATATTTGGTGTAACATCAGTGCCGGAACAGTAGTTGTGAACAGTAGAAAAGTACTGTAGATACTGGTACGGAAAGCGTTCGTGTAATATTATGTGTTAATATTATATGAAACAACTGATGCTAACAATGTAGAAACTCAAAACTGACAAACAACATACATAGACACAATACTAATATGTCTAAACATGTTAAACTAGGACAAGATACTATGTACGAATATTAGTTAGGACCTTATTATGTATAAACGTACGTGAGGAAATCCAAACTAAAACCATAACGGATGTTGTTAAATGAATATTAAAAATACGGTATATTCGTGTGAGTGACGATTTGCATGAATATATTTGTAAGTTTAACGTTCTGAACGGTATCTTATAATTAGAAAATCATATTGGAAAGTAACGTGTTCGTCGTGTTCGAACGGGTGACGATTCGTTTGAATACACGCGAAAACGATACGATCCGATGAAACAATAAAAATAAACGTTTTTGAAATTTAAAAAAAATAAATAAATGAAAGATAATTAGTTAATTTATTAGGAATTACCACTTTAAAAAAGTTTTAAAAAAATTTCTATCCTTATAAGTTACGTAATATTACGATAAACGTCGAAAACGACGCGTGAAACCGAAATCGAACGAAACGGAACGCACCCGAACATACCCGGACTATTTAAACCCTAAAACCCACCCATTTTCCTTCACAATTGCAGCGTCCATCTCCTTCTTCCCCAAGATTCCCGTTTTTTTTCCGTCACCCCATACCACCTCAACTTTAAACCACCATATCTCCCTCATTTCTCCACCAAATTTCGATGTTCTAGTAGTCAAAAAGACCGTGAGAACGAGGAGAACACAGAAGTACAGAAGATCGGAGCTGAAAGGAGCTGATGTGGTCGCAGTTTTAGAGAGAAGCTACGGTTTTTGAGGGTTTTCTACTATTCTGGCGAGGTAAGCTTCAAATCCGTCTTTATCACTTCAAATCAGTTAGGATAAACACTAAAACGACTCTAGAAACATGTAGATAGTGAAGAGATGAAGAAATAGAGCTTTCAATCACCAAAAACGGACCAAAAACGAGCTCAAACGAGCTGATTCTTGGCTGCTACTGTTTCAGTAAGTTCATCTCGAACAATAGCAGGTTTCTATCCGATTTTGAAGCCTTAAAACCCCTAGGACTTGCACCAAATCGATTTAGGAACCTAAGGAACATGTTAGATTGATGTTTGGGTCAGTTGGGAATCGAATTGAAGATGGAATTTGGCAACAATCGAGCTAAACATGTGCTGCTCGTGATGCAGACCCAGTTTCACGACCTGCACCTTCACAGCCAGTTCCTTTGTATTTTTAACATAGCAAACGTTCAAGTTAACTCACGAAACTTTTCAGCATACTAGTTCAATATGTTAGGAACAACTTTCATTAAGACAAGTTTCATTGGTTCGGACTTAAAATGGTTCAAAACAGTGTCCTAAGTCAGAAGGTACTGAATGGAGCACTGATTTTATACCAGCTGTTTGGAGCCTCATTTGGATGAATTAGAAAGCTTATAAATAATGGATAGAAAGCTAACATCCCAAACTTGATCATGAAGCTTTAGTTTGCTCGATTTGGAGTTCCTATGATCAAGCTATGACCTGTAGAAGTAGGGACAGCCTACTGCCCGATTTCCAGATTTTGGGTTAGTTTAAGAAATCTTATGTTTTGACATGTTTTGCAAGCTACCAGCTATGTGGTATGTGTTTATGCATAATTTCAAAAAAAATAACTATATGAACATTCAGCTATGGTGGTTTAGTTTCTGGTTACCTTTGTTTAAGTTAGGTGATTGGGTGTTAACCGATTTTTAGAACCATGGATATTAAGATTTTACTAACACCAAGACTTTCTAAACTATTTTAACCCATAATTGTAACATCAGTACCGGAACCGTCATCGGAACAGTGATATCTACAGAACATGAACAGTAATCAGGTACAACTTTTATGCATTTCAGTGTGAATTCATATTCATATCATATACTATTATCATTTCATGAATCAAACAGTGAATTCATAATCAATTCAGAGAAACAAGTTCAGAACAATGATTCTTGAGTCAGATAATTATCTGGCAACACAGAACCATCATGGGATTTATTTGTTAGGATGTTATTATGTATAAACGTATGTGAGGCTTTACAGAACAAAACAATACGGATGTCGTTATGTGAATGCTAAACCGACAGATTATTAGTATAGGTGACGATCTGTACGAATAAATCTGAAAGTTTAACGTTCTGAATGATATCCGATAATTAGAAAACAATATTGAAAAGTATGGTTATCGTCGTGTTCGTACGGGTGACGATTCGAACGAATACGCGCGACGACTGTACGATTCGATTTTAAACCGTAAATTAATTATTTCTGAAAATTTTAAATAATTAAAAGATATTTAGTTAATTTATTAGGAATCACAACTTAAAATAATTTCATAACTTCTATTTTTAAAACCGAGTCGTTTCGTAACGAAAACGACGAGAAACCAACGTTTCTACGCGAAACCACGCGAAACCGAACGAACCCGAACGAATCCGGGTATTTTCACCTCATTTAATGAGGCATTAAATGCCTCATACCATCTCCACCAACCAGCCACCATCACCAAGAACTCGTCACTTTCTCTCTCTAAGAGCTCTCCACCTTCTCTCTACGATTTCTTCACGAAATCGAACCATTTTGGTGTCTACACGACCACCATCACTTGTAGATCATGAAAGTACAACCGATCTAAGCTTTTCTCCGTCTGATTCGAGGTAAAAATCCGATTTTGTCACGGTTTTAGGGTTTTGAAAACCCTAATTTCGAACCCCCTTCATGTACCGGTTTTAACCTCTCTCGAACCTTAGGAAACACACTACAACACCTTAGGATAATGTAGGAACAAGTGTTAGAACAAATCAGGGCGATTAGCTCGAAACCCTTGGCTGCCCTTGGATTGTTCGATCGGCCGAATGGCCAAGAACAGCTCAACGAATGAGACCAACCATTCGGCGAATGGCTAAGGCCCTTCGGCCAGTCTTCATTCGATCACTAGGCTGCTCATTCGACCAAGCTTCCCCCGAATGAACCTTCATTCGACCGCACCTATTCGGCCGTAGGAGCAGCGAATGAAACAATCCTCATGTGTCCAACCTTCATTCGGCCAAAACACAAACCTCCGAATCAAACACAGTCGGCCAACCACATTCGCCACTAGTCCCATTCGCCAAATTGTTCTCATTCGCCGAACCAAGGTCATTCGACCCACCTCCCTTCGGCCAAGATGCCATTCGATCGGCCAACTCATTCGGCCATACTGCTTCGGCCTAGCCTCATTCGACCAGCCTCATTTGATCGCCAAATGCTCATTCGACCAGCCCACTTCGCCAACAGCTATTCGATCGGGGCTGTTTTGGTTAGGGGTGTGGATTAGAACTATCATGTATAATTAAGTAACCTTGGGATGTATGGTATACATGGGGGGATAACATGTTATGTGTGGGCATGCACCTTGTGTGTGTGTGTGCATGGAAAAAGGGTATTAGGGTTTCTATTCCCATAAACTTAAAGTTGAGTGAACATGGTTTCATCATGAGACATTATACTAAGGAATGATCTTAGTAACAATGAGGAATAAAACTACAATATATGGGGCCTTGAGTGTTGATTTAATTATTAACACTTAAACCCTAGGATGTTCTATAAAACATGTGACTAACCTAGATGGTATTTAAACTATCAAGGATAGTTAATCAAAGAAACTAGCAGGAAATCATTTACATGATCAAAGCTTAATGTTGGGCCCAAGGTTGGCCCAATGGGCTTAACCCAAGCCCATCATGAGAAAGCTCACTATTTTCAAAGTAATTATGTTTTAATAAAAGTAAATGATTCCTAAACTTTATTAAATTATACTAAATAATGTTTTCTAAATAATTAACTTAGAATGAAATAATTTGACACGATTTATGAATAATCATGGGAGAAGGGTTATTAACGGGTAATAAGTTAGTTTAGATAGAAAGAATTCTAGAAACACACTAGTAGTCTAGGACACATAGTTACACACCGAGACCAAACTGTAACATCTGTGCCGGAACCATCACCGGAACAGTACTTTGCACAGTAAAGTGCACAGTAACTTAGGTACACGTTACGTGAAACTATGTTGATACTATTTACACATGTGGCATAACATGAAACTATGATGCGATTGCCTGAAATCTAATTTAAAACCTAATGGTTTAACAGTCAGAAACATATCAGACAACACAAACCTGACACACAGGTACTTGGTTTGATGCTAGTATGTATAAACGTATGCAAGGATAAACAGAACAAAGCTATAACAGTTGTTGTTACAGAATGCTAAACCAACGAATAATTCGTATAGGTGACGATCTATACGAATAGATCTGAAAGTTTAACAATCTGAAATGATCACTGGAAAGTAGAAAACAAAAATCAGAAAGTGAAACGTACAATCGTGTTCGTACAGTTAGCGCTCTGTACGAAAACGCGCGTAAGTGACGAGTTCTGACGAAACGAAAACGATGAACGATATGAACGATCTTAAATTCAAGGAAGTAAGATATTTCTTATTTTACAATTTTGAAACTCATCATATAGGAAATTAAACGAATCTATTTTGATAAATCGCGAACAAGTACACGAAACGCGTAAAAATATTAAATTCGATAAATAAATTAATATACGGTATTTAAAATAATTACTGAAAATATATTTGTATTTTAAACATCATGGAATAATCTTTTAATTTAAATGACGTAATTTACGCGATATGAATCCAGAAACGACGAAAACGCGAACCGAGCAACAAAAACGAACCCGAACTCACTCGTAATATAAATACTTTGAGTGAGTCCATTTTACTCACTTTTTCACTTCATCTTCTTCACCCACACCCAATTCCCGGTTTTGAGAAAACCCTCCTATCTACAACCTTCAAATCATCATAACTTCCTTGTTTCTTAACGAAATCGAGCCATTCTTGAACCTACTTGAAGCTCTCATCATCCTCTACACAAAAGTACAAGGGATCTGCCCTGAAATCCTCTAGATCGCAGGTAAAATGAGCTCAAAAAGGGCGATTTTAGGGTTTTCTAACCCCTTTGGCCGCCCCACCCATTTAGCCGGTTTCCAACCCCCATATTTGAGCCTAATGACCACGAGAACCACCCCTAACCAACACCATAACCGAAAGACATCATGGGCCTCGGATTTGGGAGCTGTGACTTAGCCATGGCCGAAGGAGCCCAGTTGGCCGAATGACACTAGGCCGAATGGCCTCATTCGCTGGCCACCCTCCTCATTCGACAGTTTCTTTCGCCAAGTCTCATACGGCCAACATCCATTCGAGGCTTGCACATTCGGCTGAAGCCTTGGGTCGAATGTCCTCCTTCGGCAGTCACTCTACTTTCATTCGGCCAAGGCCTGCTGTGGCCCAAACCTCATGTGACAGGCCCAACAGCTGGCTCGAATCAACCAATGGCCCATACATGACCAGGCCCACTTCTCATGCAGCCCAGTGTATACAACCAGCTCAGTAACCACTTCTGGCCCAACTCAGTGCATTAGGCCCACTTAAACCTTAACCTGGCCCAACAGCGTTCTACATGGGCCCACCCGTTTTGCATCTAGGCCCAAGGACCTACTTAGAGATCTCACTGGTTCAGCCTCAGTTATTCGGCCCAAGGACTGAAGTGGCCCAAACATCATTAACTAGGCCCAGCAAGACTTGACCCAAGACCTACTCCTAAGGCCCATGGCCTAACTCTTGAGGTCATTATGCAAATATTTTGGTCAATGGTTTAATCTTGGCTCAATTAGGATTTCTTACAACTCAATTCCACTCCAGGCCCAACATTTCTTAGTGGGCCCACATCTAGCCCAACAATACCCACGCGGCCCAATGAATGCCCACAAGGTCAATGGTGTACTAGGCCTTGTAACATTTGGCCGGGCCCTTGTATTTCAACAGCCCATATCATTGGCCCACACATTCCAATAGGCCTAACAACTCTCAATTGTTCAAGGTTATTCCAAGGCCCATGTGTTTGGGCCCAAGGCCCAACTTATTACACGAGGGCCCAACAAGTAACTTGGTCATATGGTTCGGTCCACATTCCATTTTAGGCCCACATGGGTTAATACATTTCACAAGATCAAAACAATATATGTCAAAAGAATGTTTGTTAATTAATTCATAATTATGCAATAAATGTTCAAAATGTACAAGATCAACAAAGTGGAATTGGAAAATAAGCACTAAGCCTTTATCAAAGCAAGCGGACTATGACTAATGATAAGATGTGCAAATTTCAATGATGAATCAAGTTCAAACCTACCAGATGATAACCTATAATGTTATTGACTTAAACCAAATATACGGGACAGAACAGGTATCATGACCAAGACTCACGAGGGTTGGCCAACTTTAGGGCTAACACAAACACACACACAAACACACATTCAAAGACTTGTACTTATAAGTTACAACAACGTGAAATCAATACAGGAACGTGAATACACAACCACTACAATCAAGAGCGCGTGCCTTTTGTTTAAGCTAAGTCAACCCTAACAACTGCAAGGTGAGTTCATTGTCCCTTTTCAAACATATTTGTTTTTACCTCGGGACTGAGAAGCATGTTATACATTTTAGATAAACATTGAAATGTTTTAAAGAAATGCTTTTACACTTATTCTTGGTGCTTATACTGTATGCTTGACATTTATGACTTATTGTTTATACTTAAACTTCATGATTGATACTTATGTTATGAAACTTTAGGCTTAAACTTTACACTTGGTGAGGATACTATAAACTTTATTCCTAAACTATAGGCTAAAGTTTAAATGACTATGCCAGGGGCTACGTGCTTACACTATACACTTGATGATTGTGCTATAAACTTTATGTTTAGACAACATACTCGATGCTAAGGCTTTGAAACACTGACACTAAATGCTAACACTTGATACACTCGTTTCGGAAACAAATACTATGAACGCATATGCTAAACACTAATACTTTATATCATTATTCTAAAGGTTAATCTCTTACACTCTTAATCTAGGTGTCAATTCAGTTTGTCACTTACACTTCCTTGCTTAAACTTAAACTTGGAAACTTAACTAACGGAGACTTATATGCTTAGAATTCTTAAAGCACTTAAATGCTTGAAACACTTGAATGCTCGAACAGTTGAAGGCTTGATACTCATAAATACTTACTATACTTGGAATGCTTGAAACAATTGTTTTAAACTTAGCAAAATGCTTTTATACTATTGATTATGTCAAGTGCTAAAGGCATAAGACACAACTAAAACTAAATGCTAATGATTATGCCCATTGCTAAAGGCATAAAACACTATTCAAACTCAATGCTATTTGATTATGCCAAGTGCTAAAGGCATAAGACACAACTAAAACTAAATACTATTGATTATGCCAAGTGCTAAAGGCATAAGCTACTTGCTAATACTAAAGCTATGTGTTAATACTAAGTGCTAAGGGTAATTGCTATATGATGATGCTAATGTGAATGCTTGATATACTTGGGAAGACTCAGACAATAGACTGATTGACCGCCGCGTCTTGACATTGGTCAAGCCCTACTAGTCATCAGTAAAACTATGTGGATGCTTTAAACTTGTATGCTTAAGCTATAGGACATTGTAGGACAGACTGTTGACCGCCGCGTGTTGACCTAGGTGTCAACCCTTACTAGTCATCAGTGTTCCTCCTTGTCGGACATCGTAAGACCGACTGATGGCCGCCGCGTCTTGACATTGGTCAAGCCCTACTAGTCATCAGTGCTCTTCGGTGTTAGAATCATGTAAGACAGACTGATTGACCGCCGCGCCTTGACAGTGGTCAAGTTCTACTAGTCATTCAGTGTTCTTCTTGATTTACTCATCAGGGCCGTTATGGATGGATGCTAAATTCCCTAGGGTATTAAGCTGTCTATAATGGTGCCTCTCAAACTGGATACTCATATACTACTTTGTGCAGGTGGAATGTTAGGTAAGACGCTTAATTATCATTAACAGCAATGTCCTATGTGACTTAGTATGTGGTGGGACGTCGTCTGGGCGGGTCGTAGGCTTGACCCAGGGGTATGCCCTATATATAAGCATACCGAGTTGTATGATACAGGTGGTGTTAATGAGATTAGGGTTGTTACCTAGGGGATACTAGAATGCTTTTGGGGGATTATCATAAACTTCTAAACACGATGCTTGTTAAACTCATGTTGAAACAAATGCATACAAATAATATAGACTTGTAAACTTTGATTCAATAAACAAAAGCTACTTTTCACATACTAAAACTACATGAACTCACCAACCATTGTGTTGACCTTGTTTTCTTACATGCTTTCTCAGGTGACGCACAGGTATAAGCTAAGGTTCAGAATTTTGCATGCTAGGTAGCCCAACTAGAGGACTCAGCAGACTTTTGAAGAGCACATCTTTTGTAGTTAATACGAATCTCTTTTTATATCTTGTACAGATACAAGATAGAAACATTTGATTCTTTTGGATAGGTTTACTTGGTTAAATTATCAAACATCGACATTGTAATTTAACTTTGTAATCCTATCTTAATGCTTTATTGTGCTTTAGATATTATTAACATTGATGCTAAGTAAACAATCTGATCAACCTGATTATCACATCCGATATCGCGCCCCGGGAACCTTCCGCTCGACGGGGACTCCGATCCTACCCCGCCGGCCCGGGGTGTGACGGATTGGTATCAGAGCTCAAGGTTATAGAGAATATTAGGTCATTTACTTAAATGGTTTGGCCTAGACTATAACTTAGGGACCCTCATGTAGAGCACTTAGGATTATGGTTGCATTATGTTTTCTGCATTCGATCATTGCACTAACCAAATTCTTTTGGTTATGATCAGAATGCCGCCAAGAAAACAGCCTACTACTCAGACTTCTGAACCACATTCTTCTACACCGACACCACCAGATTCACCACCGCCACCGCCACCTCCTCCTCCTCCGCACTCTCCACCACCAGGCTCAAGCACTGTTCAACTGATAGATCCTGCCACTGTCGCCTTGGCGACTCTGCTGAGTACCCAACTGACAAGCCAGCTGAAAGATGTCATCCCAGAAATGATAAACAGGATTCAAGGCCATGGCAACACATCTGGCCATACAACTGGAGAAGCTAGTGGAAACACTAGCCATATTTCTGACTGCTCCTACAAGTCCTTTGTAGGATGCAAACCCCCAAGCTTCACTGGTGCTGAAGGAGCTGTTGGACTTATCCAATGGCTTGAAAAGATGGAAAATACTTTGGACATTAGCAGTTGTCCAGAACACCATAAGGTACGCTATGCAGCTGGTTCATTCAGCAAGCGAGCTTTAACATGGTGGAACTCTCAAATACACGCTCGAGGCAGAGATGAAGCATCAGCCATGCCTTGGAAAGAATTCAAAACCCTCCTGAGGAAGGAATTCTGTCCTAAACACGAACTCCAAAAGCTAGAGGTAGAACTGTCAAATCATGTGATGAAGGGAGCTGATCACATGACATTCACCACTCGCTATCATGAGTTGGTAGCCTTGGTGCCTGAGATGGTGCCAACTTTAGAAAATAGAATTGACCGATACGTAGGAGGATTGCCATCCTGCATACAGAGTATTGTAATTGCTGCAAACCCCACAACTTTAGAGTCCGCCATTTCTCTGTCCGCTAAACTCACTGACGTGATGGTGAAATCCGGAGAATTGAAAGACTACTCGGGCAAGACTAAAGAGGAACAGCCGAAGAAGAAACAAAAGGTCACTCAAGACTACACGACACCCGTGGCTCTTCATCAAGTTGCTACAGTACCTGCTAAAACTGCACGCAAATCCTACTCAGGCGTACATCCTCAATGTGCACAATGTCAGTTTCATCATGCTGCCACAATGCTGTGTAGGCAGTGTACCAACTGTGGTCGTAAAGGCCATCTGGCACAACACTGCCAAACCACACCGGCACCGGCGGTAAACAACGCCGCCATGGCAATGCCACCACCAAAAAACCTTGGCAACTACAACAATAACAATCGGGGATGCTATAACTGTGGAGAACTAGGTCATTTCTCCAGAGACTGTCCGAAGAAGGCACAACAAGGAGCTCAAGTGCCTCGTGGGAGAGCATATATGATTGGAGCCGCTGCAGCACGCCAAGACCCGGAGACGGGTACTGGTATGTAGTATCTCTTTACTCACAAGACTTTATTTCATTTTAATACTAGTATGAATAAGAAATTTATCTTATTCTTATTAGTATAAACACATGAGTATTCCATGGAACTTAGAAATCCTTTTATTGTGATACAAACAATGAAAGAGTGCCTAGTTAATACACATAACATACGAAGGAGACAATAACCAACACTAAGATTGTGTAACAATTGATGCTCAAAGCATCAACTAGTTTGAGCAATAAGGTGTTGGAATCATACATAGACTTAGTAAGCCGTAACAGTAAGACACTGATGCACAATAAGATTAGCGAAACTTTGAGGTCATACAAAAAGAATCCCAAACACAACCCAAATTTGACTTGGGAGTGTAGGGACAACACACAAAACAAAGTCTTTCCACTTGTTTACAAAGAAAGTCGTACCGATAATAACTTTTAAATTTCGGGACGAAATTTCTTTAACAAAGGGAGACTGTAACATCTGTGCCGGAACCATCACCGGAACAGTACTTTGCACAGTAAAGTGCACAGTAACTTAGGTACACGTTACGTGAAACTATGTTGATACTATTTACACATGTGGCATAACATGAAACTATGATGCGATTGCCTGAAATCTAATTTAAAACCTAATGGTTTAACAGTCAGAAACATATCAGACAACACAAACCTGACACACAGGTACTTGGTTTGATGCTAGTATGTATAAACGTATGCGAGGATAAACAGAACAAAGCTATAACAGTTGTTGTTACAGAATGCTAAACCAACGAATAATTCGTATAGGTGACGATCTATACGAATAGATCTGAAAGTTTAACAATCTGAAATGATCACTGGAAAGTAGAAAACAAAAATCAGAAAGTGAAACGTACAATCGTGTTCGTACAGTTAGCGCTCTGTACGAAAACGCGCGTAAGTGACGAGTTCTGACGAAACGAAAACGATGAACGATATGAACGATCTTAAATTCAAGGAAGTAAGATATTTCCTATTTTACAATTTTGAAACTCATCATATAAGAAATTAAACGAATCTATTTTGATAAATCGCGAACAAGTACACGAAACGCGTAAAAATATTAAATTCGATAAATAAATTAATATACGGTATTTAAAATAATTACTGAAAATATATTTGTATTTTAAACATCATGGAATAATCTTTTAATTTAAATGACGTAATTTACGCGATATGAATCCAGAAACGTGACGAAAACGCGAACCGAGCAACAAAAACGAACCCGAACTCACTCGTAATATAAATACTTTGAGTGAGTCCATTTTACTCACTTTTTCACTTCATCTTCTTCACCCACACCCAATTCCCGGTTTTGAGAAAACCCTCCTATCTACAACCTTCAAATCATCATAACTTCCTTGTTTCTCAACGAAATCGAGCCATTCTTGAACCTACTTGAAGCTCTCATCATCCTCTACACAAAAGTACAAGGGATCTGCCCTGAAATCCTCTAGATCGCAGGTAAAATGAGCTCAAAAAGGGCGATTTTAGGGTTTTCTAACCCCTTTGGCCGCCCCACTCATTTAGCCGGTTTCCAACCCCCATATTTGAGCCTAATGACCACGAGAACCACCCCTAACCAACACCATAACCGAAAGACATCATAGGCCTCGGATTTGGGAGCTGTGACTTAGCCATGGCCGAAGGAGCCAGTTGGCCGAATGACACTTGGCCGAATGGCCTCATTCGCTGGCCACCCTCCTCATTCGACAGTTTCTTTCGCCAAGTCTCATACGGCCAACATCCATTCGAGGCTTGCACATTCGGCTGAAGCCTTGGGTCAAATGTCCTCCTTCGGCAGTCACTCTACTTTCATTCGGCCAAGGCCTGCTGTGGCCCAAACCTCATGTGACAGGCCCAACAGCTGGCCCAAATCAACCAATGGCCCATACATGACCAGGCCCACTTCTCATGCGGCCCAGTGTATACAACCAGCTCAGTAACCACTTCTGGCCCAACTCAGTGCATTAGGCCCACTTAAACCTTAACCTGGCCCAACAGCGTTCTACATGGGCCCACCCGTTTTGCATCTAGGCCCAAGGACCTACTTAGAGATCTCACTGGTTCAGCCTCAGTTATTCGGCCCAAGGACTGAAGTGGCCCAAACATCATTAACTAGGCCCAGCAAGACTTGACCCAAGACCTACTCCTAAGGCCCATGGCCTAACTCTTGAGGTCATTATGCAAATATTTTGGTCAATGGTTTAATCTTGGCTCAATTAGGATTTCTTACAACTCAATTCCACTCCAGGCCCAACATTTCTTAGTGGGCCCACATCTAGCCCAACAATACCCACGCGGCCCAATGAATGCCCACAAGGTCAATGGTGTACTAGGCCTTGTAACATTTGGCCGGGCCCTTGTATTTCAACAGCCCATATCATTGGCCCACACATTCCAATAGGCCTAACAACTCTCAATTGTTCAAGGTTATTCCAAGGCCCATGTGTTTGGGCCCAAGGCCCAACTTATTACACGAGGGCCCAACAAGTAACTTGGTCATATGGTTCGGTCCACATTCCATTTTAGGCCCACATGGGTTAATACATTTCACAAGATCAAAACAATATATGTCAAAAGAATGTTTGTTAATTAATTCATAATTATGCAATAAATGTTCAAAATGTACAAGATCAACAAAGTGGAATTGGAAAATAAGCACTAAGCCTTTATCAAAGCAAGCGGACTATGACTAATGATAAGATGTGCAAATTTCAATGATGAATCAAGTTCAAACCTACCAGATGATAACCTATAATGTTATTGACTTAAACCAAATATACGGGACAGAACAGGTATCATGACCAAGACTCACGAGGGTTGGCCAACTTTAGGGCTAACACAAACACACACACAAACACACATTCAAAGACTTGTACTTATAAGTTACAACAACGTGAAATCAATACAGGAACGTGAATACACAACCACTACAATCAAGAGCGCGTGCCTTTTGTTTAAGCTAAGTCAACCCTAACAACTGCAAGGTGAGTTCATTGTCCCTTTTCAAACATATTTGTTTTTACCTCGGGACTGAGAAGCATGTTATACATTTTAGATAAACATTGAAATGTTTTAAAGAAATGCTTTTACACTTATTCTTGGTGCTTATACTGTATGCTTGACATTTATGACTTATTGTTTATACTTAAACTTCATGATTGATACTTATGCTATGAAACTTTAGGCTTAAACTTTACACTTGGTGAGGATACTATAAACTTTATTCCTAAACTATAGGCTAAAGTTTAAATGACTATGCCAGGGGCTACGTGCTTACACTATACACTTGATGATTGTGCTATAAACTTTATGTTTAGACAACATACTCGATGCTAAGGCTTTGAAACACTGACACTAAATGCTAACACTTGATACACTCGTTTCGGAAACAAATACTATGAACGCATATGCTAAACACTAATACTTTATATCATTATTCTAAAGGTTAATCTCTTACACTCTTAATCTAGGTGTCAATTCAGTTTGTCACTTACACTTCCTTGCTTAAACTTAAACTTGGAAACTTAACTAACGGAGACTTATATGCTTAGAATTCTTAAAGCACTTAAATGCTTGAAACACTTGAATGCTCGAACAGTTGAAGGCTTGATACTCATAAATACTTACTATACTTGGAATGCTTGAAACAATTGTTTTAAACTTAGCAAAATGCTTTTATACTATTGATTATGTCAAGTGCTAAAGGCATAAGACACAACTAAAACTAAATGCTAATGATTATGCCCATTGCTAAAGGCATAAAACACTATTCAAACTCAATGCTATTTGATTATGCCAAGTGCTAAAGGCATAAGACACAACTAAAACTAAATACTATTGATTATGCCAAGTGCTAAAGGCATAAGCTACTTGCTAATACTAAAGCTATGTGTTAATACTAAGTGCTAAGGGTAATTGCTATATGATGATGCTAATGTGAATGCTTGATATACTTGGGAAGACTCAGACAATAGACTGATTGACCGCCGCGTCTTGACATTGGTCAAGCCCTACTAGTCATCAGTAAAACTATGTGGATGCTTTAAACTTGTATGCTTAAGCTATAGGACATTGTAGGACAGACTGTTGACCGCCGCGTGTTGACCTAGGTGTCAACCGTTACTAGTCATCAGTGTTCCTCCTTGTCGGACATCGTAAGACCGACTGATGGCCGCCGCGTCTTGACATTGGTCAAGCCCTACTAGTCATCAGTGCTCTTCGGTGTTAGAATCATGTAAGACAGACTGATTGACCGCCGCGCCTTGACAGTGGTCAAGCCCTACTAGTCATTCAGTGTTCTTCTTGATTTACTCATCAGGGCCGTTATGGATGGATGCTAAATTCCCTAGGGTATTAAGCTGTCTATAATGGTGCCTCTCAAACTGGATACTCATATACTACTTTGTGCAGGTGGAATGTTAGGTAAGACGCTTAATTATCATTAACAGCAATGTCCTATGTGACTTAGTATGTGGTGGGACGTCGTCTGGGCGGGTCGTAGGCTTGACCCAGGGGTATGCCCTATATATAAGCATACCGAGTTGTATGATACAGGTGGTGTTAATGAGATTAGGGTTGTTACCTAGGGGATACTAGAATGCTTTTGGGGGATTATCATAAACTTCTAAACACGATGCTTGTTAAACTCATGTTGAAACAAATGCATACAAATAATATAGACTTGTTAACTTTGATTCAATAAATAAAAGCTACTTTTCACATACTAAAACTACATGAACTCACCAACCATTGTGTTGACCTTGTTTTCTTACATGCTTTCTCAGGTGACGCACAGGTATAAGCTAAGGTTCAGAATTTTGCATGCTAGGTAGCCCAACTAGAGGACTCAGCAGACTTTTGAAGAGCACATCTTTTGTAGTTAATACAAATCTCTTTTTATATCTTGTACAGATACAAGATAGAAACATTTGATTCTTTTGGATAGGTTTACTTGGTTAAATTATCAAACATCGACATTGTAATTTAACTTTGTAATCCTATCTTAATGCTTTATTGTGCTTTAGATATTCTTAACATTGATGCTAAGTAAACAATCTGATCAACCCGATTATCACATCCGATATCGCGCCCCGGGAACCTTCCGCCCGACGGGGACTCCGATCCTACCCCGCCGGCCCGGGGTGTGACACAAACCCTAGTTACGACGACTACCGTATCTACTTATCATATTCGAACTTTCTTAAAACAACTCAGGTGCTAAAGATACATAAGCAACAGACAAAGAGCGCGCGTTATCTTTTGTGATCTAATTGCACATCAACACAGATGAGTTCATTGCCCCTTTTCCAACATTTTTGTTTTAAAACGCGGGGCTGAGGAGTATGCGTAAACTGTTTATTTAAATTGTTTACTTAAATGCCTTAAAATTTATATGTTTTACATATATATAAATGTTATCCTAGACCATGTCTAGGAAGGTTTTATGCAGGTTTACTAACTGATTTACTTATAAATTAAGTGAATAATCAGGTTAAACTAAACATTTCAACAGATCAAAACATTTCAAACGAATCAAACTAAACATTTTGACAAAACAAGTGTGTGAGTTCAAGGAATCAAACGAAACATTTTGACGAATCAAATGGGTGGTTTCAATGAATCAAACGAAACATTTTGACAAATCAAGTGGGTGAGTTCAACGAATCATACGAAACATTTTGACGAAACAAGTGTGGGATTTCAACGAATCAAACGAAACAATCTTTGCAAAGACAATATTCGATGTTCTACAAATCAAGTGTTTGTTGAACAACGAATCAAGTGTACAATTGATCAAAGAATCTAGTGTTCTATGATCAACGAATTAAGTACATCTTGAAACAGAATCAGACGAATCAATAAATCATTTTCAAGGGAAAGCCTGGGAAATATCAGAGATAACATACGCCAAAACAGACGAAACATAAAACCCTACATTTCAAAGACTAAAGTTTCAAAGGGGATTTTATATTAGTCAAAGACTACTCGGGGTGTGACAATAACATATGTTTTAAACAATCAAAGGGGATTTTATGTTAGTCAAAGACTAAAGTTTCAACATCAAAGTTCTCTAACTACATTAACACAAGTCATGGGTGACAAGGAATCAAGAACCCAATCTAAGTATCTAAGTGTTAATCATATAGTTAACACTTACTACTCAGAAATTCCATACAAACATACAACTAAGTTAGATAGTTCAAATTGAACTTTCTAGGCTAAGTTGTACACATGAGCGATCAAAGAACCATGGGAAACAAAGATCTAGCAACGGACTTAGAGTTAATCGAATGGGATTACCTAGGTCTAATCAAGTTAACTTATATTTTCTTAAAATGATTTATGTTTTTAATAAAGAAAATGGTTTATAAGATTCTTATTTAAACTGTTTTTGAAAATAAATGAAATGATTTCTTTTATAAGATTCTTATTTAAACTGTTTTTGAAAATAAATGAAATGATTTCTAACTTAAAGATTTAATTTAAAATAAGTTTATTTAAGATGTTTTGCTTAAAAGACTTTGAATGTAACTAACACAAACCTTACATAGCTAAGGTTTAATAGTGATTATTCACAGGACAAGGGTTGATAAACGGGTAATACGCCTAGATTAGTTAGAGAAAATCATAGCAACACATTAGTAACATCTAAGACACATAGTTGCACACCGATACCAAAACCCTAGATACGTCTATTATAAATACTTATAGTATTCGAATCGTAATGAATCAACTCAGGTGCTAAAGATACATAGTCGGCAATCAACGAGCGTGCATACCTTTTGTGGTTCATTTGCACAGCAACACAGGTGAGTTCATTGCCCCTTTTCTAAACATTTTTGTTTTCAAACGCGGGACTGAGAAGCATACGTAAACCTTTTTATTTAAATATGTTTTACGTAAATGCTTTTACTTATTGTATGTTTTATATATACATGCTTATACTCCTAGACTCCTATCTAGGTAAATGTTATGCAGGATTAACTAACGAATTAATTAATTACTCTTATGAGTAATACCATAATTCTAAAACTCTAAAACAAACATTTATTCTATCAAATTCAAATCCAAAGAATCTAAACTTATAGTGTAACCAAAAGAACTAAAGCTAAAGATCAAATTCAAGGAAATCTAATTCAGTGTGTGTTAAGTAAGACTAAGGATCAAATTCAACAATCTATAATAATTGTGGTAGTCATGGAAATCTAAAGATCAGAATCAAGAGAATCAAGGGAATCATATCCGTGTGTGAATCAATGAACTAATGAAATCATTAAGATCTAATGAAATCATTAATGCTTATGTTAAGGTAGATGTCAGTTGTATGTAAATCAACACCACATGTAACACACGAAAAGTCCCGTCATAAATAGTAGACTCTTGCAGTCAAGCTATATGGGCATAACTAAAACGATCAAACGAAATCAAGAGAACAAAGACGATCAAGAATCAAAGGATATCCTAAAGTCCCAACATGTACAGTAGGCCTGAGGGTCAAGCTGATATGGGCACATCATGAAAGTCCCGATGCATACAAATAGACTCATTTGGGTCATGCCTGATATGTGCCACGTGTGAGACGGTACAACTTGGACACCACCAACAACTAAGTCTAACTGATTGAGTCAAATAAGGCTCAATCATCAAGTCTTAGTTGTATTTAAATGATTAATTATTTATTTAATTAAACATTTAATATTATGTTTCTACAAATACTATGGTTGATCATGAATACGTTATGAACTCAAGAAATCAGTAGAATTTCAATTGTGGAACTTAAAATCTATTATGTCAATGGTGTGAAATGGAACGCTTAATTATCATTAACACAATATATTATGTGCTTCGATATGTGGTGGGATGTCGGCTGGGGCTTGTTCCCCTACGTATGCCCTATATATAAGCATATTTGATCGGATAGTATAGGTGGTTGTTAGTGAGGTTAAGGTTGTCATTTCGGGTGTTTAAGGGTAATCATTTTCAAAACAGTATAAGTATGGGATTCAGTGTATGAAATGAAACGCTTAATTATCATTAACAATAATATATTATGTGGTTCGATATGTGGTGGGATATCGGCTGGGGCTTGTTCCCTTACGTATGCCCTATATATAAGCATATTTGACTGGATAGTATAGGTGATTGTTAGTGAGGTTAAGGTTGTCATTTCAGGTGATCAATGTTAACAAATTTTCAGGTTATTCAAACGTTGTGAATCAGTGTATGGAATGAAACGCTTAATTATCATTAACAAAAATATATATTATGTAGTTCGATATGTGGTGGGATGTCGGCTGGGGCTTGTTCCCCTACGTATACCCTATATATAAGCATATTTGACCGAATAGTATAGGTGGTTGTTAGTGAGGTTAAGGTTGTCATTTTGGGTAAGAATCAGAAAACAAAATGCATGGGTCAAGTGTATTTCACTGAGAAGCCAACAAAACTAAATGTAAATAGCCACGAATCAATGTCATACAATTATCGGGTGAGGAAAACAAGTATCAAATGAAAACAAGATCATAATGTTAAGCTGGCGTTATATTTGTATGAGTCACGATTCATACAAAGATACACGTCGGATTTAATGTTCCGAGTAACGGAACAAAACATAGATAACCAAGTTAGAACCTTGGGATGACAATGTGTTTGTATGATTGACGATCCATATAAAGAAATATGTTGGACAAATATTCTGATAAACGAAACAAAATGTATAAATGTTTTCGTAATTAAATAATAATAAAATAAACGATTTATTTTACGAACGAGTAAAACTAAATAAACTTTTCGAAATATAATTTTAAACACATTCATAATATTTTTATGATAAACACAATAACACGAACGTACAGACACGAACCTCGCAAACATTTAAAGGCCACATAAAATCCAATCTTCCTACTCTCCTTCTTTCTCTCTAGAAACACACACAGACTACAAACGTACACTCATCGTATCCATCATCAAATAGCAAGAAACAAAGCAAATAACCACTCCAAACGAGTTCACGAGATAGATATAAACCCATTTGGGTTTTCAAGCAAAACATGAGTTATTTCCACAAACACCCCTTCAAAACTTCATAAAACACTATTATAAACCTAAGACATTGGTGGATCTAAGTCAAAATTCATTTCAGTCAAATTGCAGGTCAGCTAGAGATTGAAGATGATCTGCTGAGATTAGCATGATCGGTGCATTTTACTGATACTGATAGTATCGGCACTAGCCTCGTCGATAATGATAGTATCCGCCATACATGCATCCAAAATTCTAAGTTCAACTTCAAGCCACCGATAGTTATAGTATCGACAATAGTCTCGGCGTTACACACAAGGCAACTCCAACGATTCTAAGGCAATATGTACCCACCAATACTTCTAATTTTGGTAACAAAACTAACAGTATTAGTAGGGCTGATACTTAGCAAATTTTCAATAGTTTTTGGGATAACTAAAATGCAACACGTACACTTACTACATTTAATCAGATTCAATGCATGTGTAAACAAAGCCAACTAAGTGTGTAAAACACGACCCAACACGATTCCAGTCAAGTGATAATATCGAGCACACGTTCCAAAGATAATCCAACACTTAACACATAAGTGAGTTCATAGACCCTTTTCAATAATGCTTTGTATTTCAAAATGTGGGGCTGAGAAACATGCAAACATACTTATTTGTTGTGGAAATCAAATGTCGGTTCAAAGATCATCATAGTGTACTCTAAGCTATTTCTTAAATGATCGGTACAACAATTACAAAAACTATTTTGGGGATTTCAATGACAAGTCTTGAGAAAGACAAACACTTTATGGGGAAGCATCAATACTATGGGAAGAAACAATGGCGATTTCCAAAACAAGTACGAAACAATCAATAGTTTAGTAGGGTATATGTCGCAATAATTCACTAGACATGTGCATGATGAATCAAGGCCAAATGAATAGTAAGCCTCATTTTGTGTCATTTATCATTAATTAGCAGGGTCTAAACCGATGGTAACGTAGATAGTAATATTAGTTTGACAAAACTTGTAGTGCTGAGGTCGGAAGTTACGAGCAACATCATAACAAATCAAGTCTCGGGTTGGATCTGTGTGATCCAATCAACAAGGGAAACTCAGTCAGGCTTGGTAAATGATCACTTGTATGATATTATTGACAGATGACACTAATAAACTAACATCAATGAAAGCTGACTTATTTGTGAACCAAAAACTCTCGAGTTCGTCGAGTGGGGACCAACCAACATACTTAGGTTACAAAAAGTTGTTCACATGTATACAAATTTCAAACATTAGAACTGGAGTAGTGTCACACCTCCAGATTTCCACTTGCAATGTGAGACCGCTGGGTGTGACGTGGCCATGATCAAAATTCTAGTCATATAGAACGACTTTATATGAGTTTGAAAATACATGTATTATAACATCCAACACCAAAATAGTTTGACAAAACATGCAGTGGAATGTTGTAAATTATCTAAAGTAGTGGAAATAAAAATAGTTCATGCAGCGGAAAGTAAAGTGTTAGACACTACATTGTTTAATACTAAACAACAATATAAATATTGTTTTCAAATGTTATGATATGAATGCATGCGACTCTTATGCTTGATCCCTTAAGTGCATTCCTATCCATGTTCGAGCTAGTTACTTGTGAATACATGTTAAGAAAAAGTGTCAACACACGGTTGGTGAGTTCACAGGTTTTGATAAGCAATACGTAGGCAAAAATAATGTCTGTCACGGGTCATGCTGTTTATTAATGTTTATCGAGCCCTAAGCTCCAAGTGTCAGTTGCGTCTCTACCGAACTAAACTTGTTTGCTCTTGCCTCCGCCATGTCTATCGTAAAAACAATGGTGCGATGGGTCGAGATTACACGCGTCCTGACATCCAGTCAGTATTGGCGCTGCGTGGGGTTCGTCACACCTAATAGTACTATCTAAACTCACCTCGTTGTATATACATTAACGGTAAGACTGTGCTAGGACTTTGTGTGACAGTTGCGTACGAAAAATTCGGCATTAATGACGTGAGCACATTTGTTCGTGCTTGAAATCCACGAGGATTTAGCAACTTTGGTTATTGGAGATTGATAGAATGTGAAAAATGATGAACGTGGGCGAAAACCGTGCGCAAAACGGAGTTCGTATGCTCCCGGAATCACGAAACGAAGTTTAAAATCAACAAATCGCAAGAAAACACGTGGGGCGGTACGCCCCGGGCCAAGCCCCCAGTTGGGGCGATGCGCCCCAGGTCCTATGTCGGCCAAAACTGGTTTAAACGATCAGAATGCGTGGAAACCATCAAAAATCGCATTTCTTCGTTCTTACTCGACTTCCAGGCGAAAAACCACAGTTCTAACACCCCAAATCTTCATATCTGAGCCTCTTGAACATCCAGATCATCCCAGGGATCATATATACAAGTCCTGATCGCTGTTTTAACCGCAGAAATTCGTCAGAACAGGTAACGGTTCGTTTTAACCTTCTAGTTTGATTTTGATTGATTAGATCTTGATTTTGAACGTAATGAGATAGTTAGGATTGTTGATTATTGCCTAGATGATGGCTAGGATTGATTATAAATGAAGAACACGATGTTTTAACGGTTAAATCCTTGTTTTGATCCGTTGTAATGCCCGGTTTGCGTGAAATCATACCCATGATTATAATGGTTTAAACCATTTGATTATGACAATGTAGATGATTAGTTTGATTAATCTTTGAAATGCAAAGGTTAAATCTAAGTGTTTCAAACTAATCACAATCATTAACATACTCATTGGAACAATTATCTGACGCTTATGATAACAGTCAGATTAGTATGTTAAACATGGTTATTACACCTATCCTAATGCTACATTGTGATATTTCATGATATTTGGGTAATCAATAACAAGGATTAATCATTTCTAAGCCATTAAACCATCTAGAAACTGTTTTAGCATTATAATCAACAACATTAACTATCTGGTTAATCAGAGATTATTCTGATTAATCAAGAGTGTCATCAACTTTGAATTAGGAATCTAATGCAATGTAGGTTCCTACATTATCATACATTGTATGATATAACCTTAAATTAACTAAATACATAACTAATATCGAGTTGATGATTTACTAAGCAATGTCTTTGACATTGAACGTTCAGAAGGATCTAATCAGTAAACTAGAACATAAATAACTTATTAAAGATAACTAAATGCAGAATCATCTCTGTACTATCAGTTTGGTGATACTCTGCTACCTTTATATCATCAGGTGAGTTTCGCACAACCCCTTTTCTTTTTAATCTTTTATAAACATCGGGGTAGCGTTGTAAAACTTTTCAGAACTATATGATATGTATCATTGTTATCTGCGTGATTTCATGTGATTGTTGAGAACTTTTGGATTTCATGGGATTTTGCCTATAGAACAGAACTCTATCATAGAACTCAAAAGTCCTCATTCCTTGAACTGTATCTAGTGAATCCATGTGTGGCCGAACAAGGAACAACGATAGTACTATCGGCTGACAACTCATTCACTGGGAGGTTTGTTTCTCCCCTGGTGTGAATGTTTACTGCTGTTTTCAAAACACCTTCTTAATGTTAGTGATAGACATTAAGATAATGAGGCATTAAGATATTTCCAGTGGGTAGTGTCTTCAAAAATCGTAGAGTCTCGTCTGAAAGGAAGTAGATACAGGTCCCATGGTTGTCTTGAACTGTATATCTATTGAACAATTGCATATCATATCATACTATTGAACTTGAACTTTACGAACTCACCAGCTTTGTGCTGACCTTTCCAAACTCAAAACTTTTGCAGGTAGACAGTGACTCTTGAGGTGAGGCAGCACGCTTAAACACTTGTAATTAGATAACTTGGTATACGTAATAAGTTGTTCCTAAACTAAAAGTTTGGTTGTGATAACGAAAACCCTTGTAATATATTTCTTTTAAGTTAATCTGTGTGCTGTGATATCGGTTCAAGTAAGTCACACCTCATCTCTGAGACATCACCACTATGCTTCCGCAACCTTCTCAAAGTGACAAATGACATCATCTCAGGTGACGAGAGGTGGGGGTGTGACACTTTGTTACGATACACAACACTTAATGTTTGTTCCCAATAAACCAGCATACACAAAATGTTCATACAATTAGTTTGACTCTAATAACATGTATTCTCCCCCTAGTTTGAAAACTTGTAAAATAGTTTGAGAAAGGGGCCATAAAATCACCTGATTGTGCGCGCGTAGATAATACGAAGTAGATCGGCGTGCTTGCTACCGGTTACCTATATCACATAGTGTACATAAGTTTGTGTTCGAGTTTGTGTGCGTGTTTGTGTTCGTGTTCGTGTTCATGCTCAACAACTCAAAGTTGTTATGTTCGTCCGTGCTTGACTTAGTTTGACCGGGTTTGACCGTGTCAATTCAACGACCCGTTGGTGAACCATTTATTTGTCATAGTTCGTTCAATGATCGTTATTATGCACGTACTGCATGTAAAGTTACGCTAAATGGACAACTTACTACTTATAGTAAGTTTCCATTTTAGTAAGTTTGCATCATGATTCATTTTAATAGTTCTAGCATGCTCGTTTAGCATAAGTGATCATGTTAACACTTAGCACATTGTTATACATTATCAAATAATCACAAAGTCCATTTTTAGTATTTAAAGTTACTAAGTATAGGAAGTTCCTACGTTTGACATAATTAGCAACAAAATCATACAACTTTTCATATCATCATAATAATGCATCTTAAGTCATTTATAATTATCAAAACTAAACTATTAATCATATTTCATGAATTTCCCAAATAAAGTTTCTAAAATTAGAAAGTTTTCAATAAATATCATTCTAAATCAAAATCAACTATACACATATTCATATGATCATTATTTTTCTCAATAACACTTTATCAACAATAAAATCAACATGCATGTATAAATCTTACTATTAAAGTTACTATTTTTAGAAACTAAGATAAAATCATCCATTTCATCAAATCTAACCAATCTATTTGTTAATAATATTATTATTAACTACATATCACCACTTTAACATGTTCATTTTACCAAAATCATCTACTAACATATTTTTGCATAAATAAAGTTACTATATATAGTAACCATTTCGAATAATCACTATATTGACAAATCTAATCAATTTTCTTGTTATCATTATCAATAATAATCTCAAATCACCATTCAAAGTCACATGCATGGTCCTATTTCATCATCTAGCATAGTTTATGCAATGAAAGTTACTATTTATAGTAACTATGCTCGAAACAACATCAAATGACCATTGATATCAATGATTTTTATTGCAAATAATCCCAATATCATAATAATCACTCAACCATAACCAAAATTAACTAAACCCTTATAGATTGTCATGGCATGTAAATAAAAGTTACCATTATTAGTACTACTCACAAATAACACAAGAATCACATCAAAACTCTCAATAAATCATCACAATGACTCAAATCAGTCATCAAATCAACAAATCTCAGATTTATAAAGTCAAAAATTCATGCATGCATCATCTATTGTGTTACATGTGTGTGGTTTGAGTTGCATGTGTGATTTAGTATGTGTTTAGTGTATGATAACTTGTAAAACTACCTCCAAGAGTTCAATAACACTGAGATTCGAGATTGATGACTGCAATGGTCGCTCCAGAGGCTGTTCTTGTGGATTTCCCAGCTGCTACACAAGAAGGTTGATGGTGGAAGGTCTCCAAATGCTCTCCCTCAAGCTCCAATGGTTCCCAAGTCTTCAAATCAGTCCTTGATGCCTTCTATTGGTGATGAGTGGCTTCAACAACGTGTTTGTGGTCGAGAGTGTCGAGTTAAGAAATGGGGTAGGGGCTTGTAAAATGATCTAGTATGGTTTTTATAAAGTTGTTGCGAATTGGGGGTGGTCTCGTACCTCCAAGCATGCCCCCATGGGTCTTGGCGTACCGCGATGAATATTTTAATCGGGTTTCTTCCCAAAACACGCCGCGTATCACCGAGTGGAAGTTGATCGGTCATGGCGTACCGCAAAGAAATTCGGGGAATTCAAATTTGCTCGCCTCACCTTCGCGTACCGCTAAGTAGTGGTGCACAAATCGGTTAACCGGTCGTAACATGTTTTTAAATTACCCGAACCGGTTAACCGGTATTTAGGGTTTACCGGTTTTTCCTAAAAACTGGTTCGGTTAATAACCTGTTTTTTTAACCTATATATTCTAACCGATGGAACCGAACCGGGTAATAACCGGACCGGTTAACCGGCCAAACCGGTTCAAAAACCGGTTTTTATACTTTTTTTTCGTTTTTCTTTTATCCGTTATTCCGTTTGATCCGTTTGACCGTTTTGAACCGTTTTTTCTATTAGACGTTTTGAACCTTAAAGTTAAATTAATAAAACCTTAAACTTATCAAACCTAAAACTAATAATTACTAAACCCTAATAAAACCTTAAACTAATCAAACTAATATTAAACTAATAACCTTAAACCAATCAAATCTAAAACTAATAATTACTAAACCCTAATAAAACCTTAAACTAATCAAACTAATATTAAACTAATAATTAATAAAACCTTATTCATTTATTCAAACCTTAAACTAATAATTAATAAACCCTAATAAACCTTAACCTAATCAAACTAATATTAAACTAATAACTTATAAAACCTAATCAAACCTTAAACCAATCAAATAATAGTGTAAGGTTTTATTAAATAATAGTATGTTTAGGGTTTTTATTAAATTATTATGTTTGATTAGTTTAAGGGTTTATTAGGTTTTATTAATTATTGGTTTAATATTAGTTTGATTAGTTTAAGGTTTATTACGGTTTATTAATTATTAGTTTAATGTTTGATTGGTTTAAGGTTTAAATAAATAAATAGAGTTTTATTATTTATTAGTTTAATATTAGTTTGATTAGTTTAAGGTTTAATTAGGGTTTAGTAATTATTAGTTTTAGGTTTGATTGGTTTAAGGTTATTAGTTTAATATTAGTTTGATTAGTTTAAGGTTTTATTAGGGTTTAGTAATTATTAGTTTTAGGTTTTGATTATTTTAAGGTTATTAGTTTGATTAGTTTAAGGTTTTATTAAGGTTTATTAATTGTTAATTTAAGGTTTTATTAGTTTTTATTAATACTACTTAACAAACTTAATTTAAATAAAATTAAATGAACTTTATTAAGTAAGAATTTAAAATAACAATATTTCATTAAAATAAGTTAATTACACAAGCTTTTAAGTAAAAAAATAAATATAAAATCTAAATCGAAAATCGAAATTAGTCTTCGGTTTGTGCTTCGGATTGTAGTTCCGGGCTATTGTTCCGCATCCATTCATCCATTGCTTGTCCTTCGTCGGAAAGTGGGAAAGTCATTCCTTCCCCAACTTCAACCTCGTGTATTGTTTCTTCTACCTCAAGCTCGCCTTCAAGTAGTGTGTCGTTTTGTAAACGTTCCATTGCGCCCAAATGGTCTTTCAAGCAAATGCACATCTCCAATGATGCAGGAGTAAGCCTCGTCATTCGTATCGATAAAACCCTGCCACTAAGAGAAAAAGCAGACTCCGAAGCTACCGTAGAAGCTAGGACGCTTAGTAAATCACGGGCCATGGCAGATAGAATCGGAAATTGGGTTTCCTTTTGTTTCCACCAGGCCAAAATATCAAAGTTTTCAAATTCTTCCGGATTAACACCGGAAATCCAATCTGTCCCTAGGTACCTTCCAAGTTCGTTACTAGCGCTAGTACCTCGGGCCCGTTTAGTTACATTTTGTCTTAAAGTGTTAAATAAATCAAAGTTAACATCTTGGCTTCTACTCGAACTAGAAGCCGCATACATTGTTTGTTGTATGTTAGATGTTTCACCATACTTTTGTAAATAATGATCAAACATATTTTGAAAATAGATGTTAAAGTTATTTTTAGTGTTTGTAGCAAAGTTTGGGATATCCAAACCCAAAGCACCAACAATTTCATCAATTAATGTTTCAACGCCGGCACCATTGAAACATGGGTTTAATGTCGTCGCACAAGTAAAAACGGCCAGCATTTCTTGAAAGTATTTCAGTAGTTTTACTTTCATTGGAAGTAACATTCCTCTATATATCTCATTATTCTCACCAGTCGATGGAAAATCGTTAATTTTTCTTGTCATTATAAATAATTGTTGAAGAACCAAACAAGACGTGGGATAATAAACACCCGATAAAATTGTTGTTGCATTTTTAAAAGTTCCAAATAAATTAGTGAATTCTTGTATGGCGTCCCAACATAGGGTATTAAAAGATTTAGCCTTACGTTGTTGGACTAAATTGGTATGAAATACTTCCAAGGTTTCCCTTTGTCGTAAGACGTTGTTAAACATACGCCAAGTCGAATTCCATCTTGTTGGTACGTCCCAAGACGGACCTAAAAAGAGGGAGTTCATATCCTCACAAAATTTTTGATATTCCGTATATCTTCTACGGCTTTTCATAAAAACATCCTTTAACATTTTTTTAAACTTTTCTTTTAACATATTCATTTCAGAAACCGCAGGAGCATTACTCACAACCAAGTTAATGATGTGGGCAACACATCTAGTATGAAAAAAAGTACCGTTGCATATCGGTTTATATTTAATTTTTAACTTTTAAACCACATTAGTATTATTTGAAGCATTATCAAAACTTATTGAAAGTATTTTATCTTGTAAGCAAAATTTTTGTATTATTCCATCTAACATGTAAAACAAATGATCCTCCGTGTGAGGATACGGAAACATTTCGAAAGCAATCGTATGTTTCATCATTTGCCATGAATCGGGATCAATCCAATGCGCGGTAACGCAAAGGTACGATTCAGGAAAACCGTGAGGTGCCGACCAAACATCCGTTGTTAAGTTAACCCCGGTTTTTAAATTTTGAAAACCCAAAATTAATTCTTGTTTCGCTTGACACCAACGTTTCAAACAATCACATCTAATAGTGGAACGACTTAATTGATGATATCGTGGTTGTAGCTCCTTTTGAATCATCATCGTCAATCGTGGGTTGTCAAAATGATTGAAAGGCAAACTTTCTTGAATTACTAAGTTTCTCATCATTTCACAAACCATGTTGGGATCGAAATTCCAAACACCACACTCGGTAGACATTTGTGCTTGATCGTTTGCCGGATTATTTTTGACCACAACACAATGCTTCGTCAAATGGCTTCTTAAAGTAGAATTTGATTCCAGTTTAAGAAAAGTACTGCAACCTTTTGACATTTCGCATAAGTCGAAATGTTGAAATAGATCTTTGTTCCTCGTTGTAGTTTTGATTCTAACAACGGTTGGTTCAGTTGAAGTGGATGCACCAACACCAACGGAACTTTGAGCACTTCGTGAACTTGCCATGGATGGAATAGAGATTGAATTAAGATTTAAGAACGTAATAGAAGAGGAGATCGAACCGAGATTGAATCGAGAAGTAGGGGATCGTTTTTTGAGCGTTTTTTATCGTTTTCGAGCATTTATGAAGAAGAGATATTATAAGATGTTGTGTGATTAAACCAAAACCAAAACAATCCCCATCTATTTATACTAACGTTTAGGGGCAAAATGGTCCAAAAAAGGTTAAAAAGGCTAGAAACGGCTATAAAACGGCTATATTTTTTTTACATGACCAGTGAACCAGTTAATACCCGGTTGACCGGTCCCAACGGCTATATTCTTCCCCCTAACGGCTATAACGGCTAGATTTTTGAACCCTATAACCGGTTAACCTGTTTCTACCCGGTCAGAAAAACCGGTTTTGCTTTAACCGGTTAGCTACCGGTTTCTCACAAAAAACTCCGAACCGGTTCAAAACCGGCGGTTTTTGCATTTGGCCCAAACCGGTAGGAAAAACCGGTTCAAAAACCGGTTTCTAACCGGTCCAATAACCGGTACGGTCCGGTTCGGTTAACCGGTTTTTTTGTGCACCACTACCGCTAAGGCCCAATCCAAGGCCCTTGGCGTACCACGAAGCTTACCGAACCAGCCCAATGGCCCAATCTTAATTGTTTGAAACGTTTTTGGTTCATCTTTCGTTATAGCTTATTGTTTCTCGACTTTTGTTACCATTTTGTTCGTTGTTTGATCATATATTAGTTAATTCTCGTTCAATTGGTTATATTGTTCGACGTTGACCAACATTTGTGAGTTTTTCGACACGTGTGCGTTTCTTGATAATTCACCGAATTATCATGCTTGTGATTGTGTTTGTACTATCGTGCCACGTGTCACACTAAATTAAACTAATTCTAGTGTCACGTATATAAATATTAATTAAATCAACATTTAGTTAAATTAATTGATGACCTGGAATTCGCGAGGTGTCATAGCTAGCAGTTAAAATTTTTTATACTACATATCATATATACATACTCATATCATGCCGTGCAAGGGGAACATATTTCATTTTAAACATACATACTTACATCACATATCTATTTTGTGAGTTGGGTGATGACAAGTCTAACAAGGAGAGGCACGAGGCGAACCGTAATTTTTATTAAAACTCATGATCGCGAGATATTGAAGGGGTGCCGGGATGCCGGGATGCCGACTAAGCTTGAATATACGTATGCCCTATAAATAGGCTTCATTCGATACTTTGGGAAAGTGTTAGTGATGAGGTTTGGGGAAAGAGCCTATGTGAACATTCATAAACTTACATTTTGGGATAACAATGATTTTATTTACAAGGCATCATGAACTCACCGACCTCGTTTTGACTTGAAATTTCGCATGTTTTTCAGGTGACGAACAACATTAGGTACATAACAAAGGAACAAGCTAGGACTGCTAATTAGTGAACCTTGCATTTTTGTAAATCAAATTTTATGATACCTTGCACATATACAAGATAAAATGACTTGGTTTCTTTTGTAATAATGTTAAATTATTGTACTTGTACAAGTTTGAATTATACAATCAGATCACTTCGACAATCGCGCCCCGAGACTATTCCACCCGACGGGACATCGATCTACCCTGTTTGCCTGGGTGTGACAGTTGGCCCTAACCACCTCAAATCATGTGACATTCTTCTTTCATTTAACCTTTCATACTCATCCAAGTGGGAATAGTTGAGGTAGAGGTATTGCCTTTCAGATTTGAAGTCTCTAGTTCAAATCAATGTAAAAATTTATTATTTGAGGTAGTTTAAAAGTGGTATATATCAATCACTGTAAAAAAATAAAATAAAGAAAACCTTTCATCATAAGGGGTTGTTTGTTATCATCTTTATGGTTATTAAGATGTTGCATCTTAATGATTTGCAATCATATAATTATTAAAAGGTAACCTTATGTCTGAATGATTAAAATGTAACATTAAGAATTAGGGTTGTTTGTTTACCTCTTAATGGAACCATTCAGCACTTAATCATTCAGCGTGCTTGGTTTAAATTAAATTACCTCTTAATGACTCAGTTCAACACTTAACCTTTCAGCACCAATACCATGCTGAATGGAAGATATATACCATTCAGCACTTAACCATTCAGTTCAGCGCTTAATTGTTCAGACCCTCTTAACCATTCAGCACTTAATGATTCAGATC
The DNA here is from genome assembly GCA_009363875.1 of Mikania micrantha. NCBI lineage: Eukaryota > Viridiplantae > Streptophyta > Magnoliopsida > Asterales > Asteraceae > Mikania > Mikania micrantha. The sequence continues at coordinate 103,420,562 of CM018691.1, forward strand.
TACCAAATAGTCCCATAGTCTCTTAACCATTCATACATAAGTTTACCTCTTGCTCTTACTCTTAACCTACACCACCAACACTTGTCACTCTTGACTTACTACGTGTGACTCTCACCCCCTCGATCCCATGTCTCATCCTTCTCACCCATGATCCCATAACACTAGACTATCTAAACACACAAGTGTCAATGTGGGACTAGTTTGTTTGGTAGAATTTTTCTTATTATAATAGAAAGTCATGTGTTCAATTTCATGTAATAATGTAATTAATTTAGCTGGATAATAAACTTAGCTGTTAAAAAAAATAATCTAAACATATACGCGAAGCACTTGAATGGATTTGTTTTTTTTTTTTTAATTTCTTGTTCAAAGTTTATTTTGAAAAGATTGATTAGTAAATTCGTTATTGTATCAAAATATTGATCTTAACACTCCTGAGTTGTATTTAAGAAGAGAAATGAAAGATGAAAATTAAAAGAACTAAAAATTATATATGTTTGTTTGTGAGTTGTTAATGATATTTCCTTCCAATTTTTCTTTCATGAAAGAAAAATGTAAAGTTATACCATTTATAAATTATAATTTTTCATTTAACTTATAATAAAACCTAATAGAGATATAACAATAAAATTATACATTTTTTTTTCTTTTTCTTTCCACCAAGTAACACTAAATGTTGTTTATTTTGTCTTCTTTCAAATTATTAAACATGAAATAAAATTATATATATGTTTTGTTTTCTTTTATCTTTTTATTTTCTTTCATTTCTTTATTGAGTTGATAGTGTTAGTTCTCGTGATAAAACGATGAGAAGTTTCATATGACATATGTTACACACAAACATCATAATCACACACTTATCTCACTCATCATCCATCTCCCATGCATAATACAACAAAGAAACCTAAACACAAATTCTTCTTTCTATATATACACACATACATATACATATATATATAGACACACACAAACACGTATCTATACATATATAAATATATATAAATCTTGATCTTCAACTTCGTCACACCTCCCATAAGTTCTCACCTTCTCTACAACGTACCACCACCTTCTTAATTGCTTGTGGGCTCAGCAATGCTAAGAATAATGGCGGATGGTTCATCGGACTATGCCCGAGGGGAAGCCAAACCAATGGCTTCCCCAACACTCGGTGAGCTTTTGAAGTACGTAGGAAATGTTAATAACGACTATGAAACTTCAGCTCACCGGGTTTTGGAGATGAGTGAAACCAGCAACCAGCCGGTCAGGTCATTTCCATTCGTGTTGTCGTTCAACAATCTTACGTATAGCGTCAAGGTTCGAAGCAAGATGGTGATTCCGGCGGTGTTTGGTGGACGGAAGGGGTTAGGCGGTGGTTCCGGTTACAAGGTGTTGTTGAATGATATCTCCGGTGAGGCGAGGGACGGCGAGATACTGGCGGTGTTGGGTGCTAGCGGATCGGGGAAATCCACTTTGATTGATGCGTTAGCGAACCGGATTGCTAAAGGAAGCTTGAAAGGGACGGTGACTTTGAACGGCGAGCAGCTGGAATCAAGATTGTTGAAGGTGATATCTGCGTATGTGATGCAGGATGATCTTCTGTTTCCGATGTTGACCGTCGAAGAAACCCTAATGTTCGCCGCTGAATTCCGGTTGCCTCGAACGTTATCTAAATCGAAGAAGAAGCTTAGAGTTGAAGCTTTGATCGATCAGTTAGGGCTCCGAAACGCTGCTAAAACTGTGATCGGAGATGAAGGTCACCGAGGAGTCTCCGGCGGAGAACGCCGTCGTGTGTCGATCGGAATTGACATAATTCATGACCCGATTGTTCTGCTTCTGGACGAGCCGACGTCCGGGCTGGACTCCACCAGCGCTTACATGGTGATCAAAGTGTTGCAACGTATTGCACACACCGGAAGCATCGTCATCATGTCGATACACCAGCCCAGTTACCGGATTCTCGGTTTGCTCGATCGGTTATTGTTTCTATCCGGTGGACAGACGGTTTACAGTGGTTCTCCGGCGAATCTTTCGTCATACTTTTCCGAATTCGGTCATCCAATTCCGGACAAAGAAAACCGGACGGAATTCGCACTCGATTTGATCAGAGAACTCGAAGGATCACCGGGAGGAACCAAAACCCTAGTTGAATTCAACAAATCATGGCTGTACAAGAATCTGCAGGGATCTCGAAACACCAACCAGATACCAACACATGACGGGTTATCGTTAAAAGAAGCCATCAGCGGAAGCATATCACGGGGCAAGTTAGTCTCCGGCACCGGCGCCGGAATCAACCCAAGTTCCTTGATTCCTGCATTTGCAAACTCAATGTGGATGGAAATCTTGGTTTTATCAAAACGATCGATCACCAACTCACGCAGATTGCCTGAACTATTCGGGATCCGATTAGGTGCTCTTGTGGTCACAGGATTCATACTCGCCACAATCTTCTGGAACCTCGATGATTCCCCAAAAGGGGTGCAAGAACGATTAGGGTTCTTCGCATTCGCCATGTCTACAACCTTCTACACCTGCTCAGACGCACTACCCGTCTTCCTCGAAGAACGTTACATCTTCATGAGAGAAACAGCTTACAACGCTTACAGACGATCATCATACGTTCTTTCTCACACAATCGTCGCAATTCCGTCGCTTATCCTCCTCGCATTCGCCTTCTCCGCCATCACTTTCTGGGCCGTCGGACTCACCGGATTCCCGTTCTACTACTTCATCATTCTGGCGTCTTTCTGGGCGGCAAACTCGTTCGTCATCTTCCTCTCCGGCGTCGTCCCGCACCCCATGATCGGATACACCGTCGTCGTCGCCATTCTCGCTTACTTCCTTCTCTTCAGTGGCTTCTTCATCAACCGTGATCGAATCCCCGTTTACTGGGTCTGGTTTCATTACATTTCACTTGTGAAATACCCATACGAAGCAGTTCTACAAAACGAATTCCAAAACCCCATCAAATGTTTCGTTCGTGGAACCCAGATCTTCGATAACAGCCCGCTCCGGGACATCGATGACTCCATGAAAGCAAGATTGCTTCAAACCATGAGTGCGTCGCTAGGAGTCAACATCACCGGAACCACCTGTTTGACCACCGGCGCCGATGTACTGAAACAGCAGGGGGTGACGGATCTATCCAAATGGAACTGCTTGTGGATAACGGTTGCATGGGGTTTCTTCTTCAGGATCTTGTTCTACTTGGCGTTGCTGCTAGGAAGCAAAAATAAGAGGGGGTAAAGTGTAAAAACTTGAAAGTTGATGTGCTTCTCTGCAAATTTAATAGTTTTAATTACTTGTGTTTTGGAGAAAGAAAATATAACTAAAATAATAATATTAATTAAATTTGGTTAGGTGCAAAACTGTTAAGACTTTGCAAAATTAATTGTGCTAATCAAAGTCTAGATCCTTTAGGTTGCCCGCAATCTTTAAATTGTCTTTCATTTTCAATAAAGATTAATTTTTTTTTAACGGCTTGGTACAACGACACCCAAGACGTGATTTCAATCGTCCCCTCGGATTTGACGCTCTGGGGCGTATGCCCGAGCCCACCCTAGGAGGAAACCCAACAACTGGGTAAACCCCCTGACCTTGCTTCAACAAATATGCCTCAGCCCGGATTCGAACTCAAGACCTCCCATAGGGAAGTCAATGGGGTAACCATTAGGCTAGAAGCCCTTGGTTTTCAATCAAGATTAATTAAATTTATTTTTCTTTTTCTCATTTATTTTTTCTTTTTTTTTTATTAATTGCTTTTCTCTGGATTTTTTTGTGAATTATTACAAAACTAATTTAAGATGAAAATTTGTTAGCTATTTATTTTATGCATTAAAACAAGAAAGTATATTTATGATGGATTTATTTTGGTGTTACATTAATTACTTTAGGAAACTTGTTATTTACCTTTTGTTAACGTGCAATTTTATTTTTGTAAATTTGGGTAAAATATGTTGAGAATTGACATTAAAATGATAGCGATCTTTTCAATTTACTACAAATTTTTAGTGAAAAGTTAGGCTCGCAAGTCTCAAAACAATTAAAGAATAATATATACATTTTTAAAAAGAAAATTCACGTAATATTAATCAAGTTTTTCTAATGTTTTATTAAAATTATTGTACTTATTAATCTTTTAAAGTTACTTAACTTTTGTTAGGTGTTTCATATAAACTTTTTTTTTAAAAAAAAATTATCTAAATTTTTTTGATTAATCGAGGGCCTAGGATGTACATGAGCCGAGCCGAGCCGGTCTCGAGCTCGTTAAGACTTGTTAAAAGTTTTATTTTAAGGCTCGAGCTTCGCTTATTAGAAGTTTTATTTTCAAGGTTTGAGCTCGGCTCGTTATAAGTTTTTTAGGCTCGAGCTCGACTCGGCTCCTTTATATTTTAATTATTTAATTTATTTACTTTAATTACTAATTTAATATATATTTATAATTTTACTTTCCAAATTTAACATAAAACATAAGATTTAAATAAATTTATCATATTTTATGTATAAAAATAATTAATTTTATAAATATACACTTAAAATAATAAATAAAAGTTGTAAAAATAAAAAGCTCGTTCAGGCTCGCGAGCCGGCTCGAGCTCTAAACTGGATAACTAAACGGGCCATATTTTTGGGCTCGGGCTCATTTAGGCTCGGCTCGTCTTAACTTTTTTCCGATCCGATCCCGAGTATTTTACGAGCCGGCTTGATTCGTTTACACCTAATTGAAGCAATGAAATGTATACGCTTTTTATTAATAAGAAGTGATTTTTTTTTCAAATTAACTTGAAATAAGATAATCGTGAAGTAAATAAATTCACAAACTAATAACAAAGTTTTCATCATTAAATTTAAGTCAAATTAAGAAAAATAATATTTAAATAGTATTATATATTTATAAATATTTTATTTAGCTCGATTAATTTCAAAATTTTGAATATTGATATAAAAAATAGTGTATATGATTGGAACTCTTAAAGAAATGTTAAGTGACTTTAAAGAGGAAAAACATTTAAGGACTTGATTAAAATACTTGAAAAACTTGGTTAATCCCTTTATAAAATTAACGCAAACTTTAAATAAAATAAAATCCGAACTACCGTTTATGTGGTAAATTACAAATGAGAAGATTATGCATGATATATGCCTTATAGACATAACTAACAATAACTACACCATGAAAATAGTAGGTAATATCTGAATTTATTATATTTTTAATATGAAAATGATTTATCATAGAAATAGCAATGGTTTAAGTTACGTGCTTTCAATTAATATAACTATGACGATAATGGCGTCAACAAAAACTTGATGGGAAGAAGGGTGTTCTAACAAATCTAATTCAAATAATTTGAATCAATTAATTTTAAATTTTTAAAAATAATAAACGTTTAAAAATTATTCAATTTTTCTAAAGGTAGAACATGAATTACCCACAAAAAAGTTAACAATGCATGTTATTTCTTTTTACCCTTTAAGTTTTAATCCATGTAAGTTTTAAAAGAAAAGTGTGAACTACTAGATAAGATTAGGTTCAACTAAATAGTCCTCTTGTCCTAAAAAAACTAAAAAGGATATTGATCATTAGATCTAGAGATGGCCATCCAACCCGGTTCAGGACCCGAACCGGTTCCTACCCGGTAAACCCAAGAACCGGTTGGTACTCGGTAGTACCCGAAAGATAGTAACCGGTTCCACACTTTCACATTCGATCGGTTAGTACCCGAACCCGAACCCGTTCCTACCCGGACCCGGTTGGAACCGGTTATAGCCGTTATAATCAATCTGAACGTTGGAGACCCATTTTTAGCCGTCTTTTGACCGTTTGGAGCTCGAATCTAGCCGTTTTTAACACCCTAAATTAGTATAAATAGGTATTGGGTGATATGGAGTGATCACACAACTCGAAACTCAATCCTGAACGCAACAAAACGCAAAAAAAACGCAAAAAACGCTCTTTATATGTGCATGTTTAGTCTCCAATTTCCATCTCTCGTTTTGGTTTTTCGTTTTCTTGTTTCCTAAAGTCTCAATACTCTTTTACTCTTCTACATTTCTTTTTCTTACCATGGATGCTTCACATTCTTCGGTCGGACAAGGTTCCAACACCGAACCATCATTTGTTCGTGTTATTGAACACAATCGGAACCCGGAAATTTGGTGCAATTGGAATTTGGTCGAGCTTAGTGATGAGCCTCTAAAAGCCCGTTGCAAATTTTGTGAAATATATTTAGGGAAAGAATCGAAATCGAATTTGAAAAAACACATCAACAAACCGTTTTGTAAGGTTTGATTTGTTTAACGTTTATTAATTATTAGTTTAAGGTTTTATTAGTTTAAGGTTTTATTAGGATTTATTAATTATTAGTTTAAGGTTTTATTAGGGTTTATAAATTATTAGTTTAAGGTTTGATTAGTTTAAGGTTTGATTAGGGTTTAGTAATTATTAGTTTAAGTTTTAATTAGTTTAATGTTTTATTAGGGATTTAGGGTTTTACTAATTATTATTTTAAGGTTTATTAGTTTGAGGTTTTATTAGGATTTTGTTCACGTCTAACGTTCAACTAGGTGTAAAGGAAAAAGAAAGTGGAACCGGTTCTTAACCAGGAACCAGAACCGGACCATACCCTAACCGGGTACACCGAATAGGGTTTTTTGTGAGTGGAACCGGGTACGGAACCGGTTGGGTCTTGGGTGGAACCGGTTTGGAGGAACCGATGGGTCTCAGGAACTGGTTTGGAACCAGTTCCAGTTCTTGAAAAAAAACCGGTTTGGCCAACTCTAATTAGATCATTAGATCAAATTTAAGATGGAAAATTTAAAATTTTAGAGGGAAAAGTTGTTAGAGGGTAATTTAATCATAACCACTTTTCCCTCATGTATTTTAAACGTTCATCACTTTTACATACGATATTATTTTTTTAAATATATATCATAAGAACAAGCATTTTTTTATCTTTAAAATGACTATAATATTGTTATAAAAAATGAATTTTTTTCAGCTCATTGTGTATAATTATCGTCATTGTGTCTTACTTAAACATTTGTGTATAATTATCTTTTTGTGTTTTTCTTACATGTAATTATGTCTTTTTAGAGATACTTGTGTCTTTTAATTTTTAAAGATAATAGTGTTATTTATAATAGTTATTATGTTATCCTTATTTAACATTATATATTCTACAACATTTGTTTAGAAAAACATAACATTGAGCAAACACAAAAGACACAATAACCTGTATAAAAGACACATTGACCAATACAAAAGACACAATAACATGTACAAAAGACACAATGCATATACAAAAGACACAATGATTTATACAAAATTGTTCATACTCATCATTATGTCTTTTTACAGTTAATTGTGTCTTTTTTAAAGATCATTGTATTATTTATACTCGTCATTGTGTCATCCTTGCTTGACATTATGTATTTTACAATATCATAGTGTCTTAAATTGTTTATGAAAACACAACATTGAGCATAAACACAAAAGACACAATAACATGTACTAAATACACAATATCATATACAAAAGACAATCCACGTACAAAGGAGACAATGACTTGTACAAAAGACACATTGAACTAAAAATTTAATTTTTTTTCTGTAGAAATATTATACTAATTTTGAAGATAAAAAAGTGCTCGTTTTTATGGTATTTTTTTTTTCAAAAAATAATTTCAAATGTAAAAGTTATAAATGTTTAAACAAGATGGGGGACTTGATAAAAAGTCAACAAAAGTGGTTATTACTATAATACCCTCCAACAACTTGATTTAATCATAACCATTGATTGATGATCTACTGGCTCAATATCCTTCTTAGGCTTTTTAGGTTAAGAGACTTGTTTAGTTTAACTTAACCCCTAGTAGATATTAGCCATTAATTAATTTTATCCATGGCCTATAATCTTTCATATCCTTCTCAATAAAAAATCATTTTGTATTTGTATGTTCTTCACAATATAGGGGTAAGATTTGCTAAAAAAGATTTTGCCTAAAAACAATTTAAAAAAATAACTTCTGACAACTTTAGCGAAATCAAATTGAGCTCATTTTGAATGAGTTGGAACCGTTTCGTTGAAACTTAAACCCTAATCCTAAACACCAAAAATAAATTTTAATCAAAAAATTAAAGCTAAATTTTATAGCTAAAATAAACCCTAATGCTAAAAACTAAACTAAAATCCTAAACCTTAAAGCTAAAGCCTAATTAAACCCTAAAATTAAATCATAAACCCGAAAGCTAAATGTAAACTCTAAAAGCCAAATATTAAGCTAAATTATAAAACTTAATTTCTAAATCTTAAAAGAAAAGTTAGAATTCGTTAGAGTTGTTAGTTGTTTTTAGAGATAATTACACGGATGGTCCCTGTGGTTTACCCAGATTGCTCTGATAGTCCCTAACTTCGAAAAATTACAACGATGGCCAAATAGTTTGCAAAAACGTAACATTGATGGTCCCTGGGTTGGATGTCTGTTAACTTTTTCTGTTAAGTGTGTGTGAAATGACTAAAATACCCCTTATAAATAAAAAACAAAAAAAAAAACAAATGTGTAGATATACCACCTCCCGCAACCACACCAACCACCTCCTCCGGCAAACACCTCCTCCAGCAACCACCACATCCGGCAAAGTGAACAGGTTGAACCGGTTGGAACAACAATTGGAAGCCGAGAATAACCCGAAGAGGCGGCAGAAGACGGAGGAGATTGAAGCGAAGATCCGGTGTCTCCGGGAGGAGGAGACGGTGGCGTTAGGGCGGATGGAGAATGAATACAGAGAGCAATTGAATGCTTTGCAAAGAGATGCAGATGGGAAAGAGGTGAAGCTGATGGAAACATGGAGTAACAAGCAGATGAAGTTAAGTAAGCTTGTGGAACAGATCAATGGCGGATTAATCCACCAACATATGATTAGTGGGACTAATCATCATCATGGATTGAGCTGAAAATAAGATTCTGGTTAATTTGTTAATTTTATGAGATGTTAATGAATGGATGAATGATTGTTGCGAGAAATCTAGGGTTTATGGTTGAGGATGACGATGGTGAAGGTAGAAGAGATAGGGGCAAAGTGAGGGACAACATGGCGGTGGCTGTGGTGGTCGTAATGGTGCCGGAGATGGTGGCAGTAGGGCAGTGGTGGTTGCAATGGCCGGTGGTGTTGGTGGTAGGTATTGACTGGTGGTAGGTGATGGGTGGTGGAATTTGTTTGAAGAAGAAGAAAAAGGATACAAGGTATAATAGTCATTTTTAAAAAATTAACCCCAAAATCTAACAGACATCCAACCCAAGGACCGTCAATGTTACGTTTTTGCAAACTATTTGGCCACCCTTGTAATTTTTCGAAGTTAGGGACCATCCGTGCAATCTGGGTAAACCACAGGGACCATCCATGTAATTAACTCTTGTTTTTATGATTGTTTTTAGGTAAAATTGTTTCTTATTTGATTCTTGATATTGATATTGATGTGTGTGTGTGTGGCTGGAAGGGAAGAGAGGGTTGGGTTAAAGTGGGTGGGGAGGGGTATTTTAGTCATTTTTAAAAATTTAACAGAAAAAGATAAAAGAGATCCACTCCATAGACCACCTATGTTACGTTTTTGCAAATTGTTAGACCACCAATGTAATTTTTCAAAGTTAGAGATCACCAATGCAATCTGAATAAACTACCGGGACCATCCGTGTAATTAACTCTATAAAAAAAGAAGGTCCTCGCGAAGTAACTTAAACAATCTTACTTTTGTTTCTTCTTTTTCATTTTGCCTATTTAGGAACCTTGATTTTCAATATTCTAGTTGAAAATTTTGAATTTGGATTTGAATATTCAAACAAAAAAAATATAAAAAAAAATATTACATATATCTGAAAGTTATATTACTTGAAAAAAGTCTATTTAAGATCAGTGGTAGATCTAGGATTTTTTTCAATGATGTTCCTGTGTTTCTATGTTTTAGTTTCTTCAAAGTCACTGTATTTTAGTGTTTTAGTTTCGTCATTAATGTTACTGTATTTCTATGTTTTAGTTTCATAGTATCAGACATAAATTTTCTGGGTCGCTGTATCGTTCAAGTCTGGTAATACTCATCACATACTAAAAAACGATACAATGAAAGTCATGAATAAAAATTTAAAAAGCACATAATATTAATTCGTATAATTTTTTTTCAACATAACAAATGCAAAAATTATTTATGTATATGTCTCTCATCTTATTACGCAATTTCATCTTTACATGCTTTATTGAAGAAAAAACTCTTTCAGCACTAGCCTTTGCAATCGGTAAAACTAGTGACAACTTTAGTAAACGGCAGACCAACGGATAGTCAAATTTTTTTCTTGTTTTCACCATCCTTTTGACAACCATTGTTGTCACTAGTCAAAAAAATGATAATGTCACTTGAAAAATACCGTTTATAAATGTTTATTACGTTGAAAAACCATTGTTGTCTCGAGACTAGGGTCTCACAAGAGCCCTTCCGCCCATGTTTAAGATATTCGATAGTAACTATGTAAATATTTTCAAAATACGTATACGAAGTTTTGGATATCCAGCATTTTTTTCGAATATTTAGGGTTTGGATTTTTTTGGATATTTTGAACTTGGATATGGATATGTATTTTTTTGAACACCATTGTATGAGGTAATTTGATTCTTTTTTACTATATATTTAAAATCTATTTTTTATTACTAAAGAAACAAATGGATCCTCGGACCCAACAACCCGCGCGCTCCGACCACAGTTCGCTACCAACTACCCAGTATCTAAAGCCCAGGTGTTAGCGAGCGCTGAATCGAGCAAATCCACATGCTTCTCATGAGGAAACTCACTATTTGGTAAAACCCCCTACTGACCGTTTTGGCCAGGATTTGAACCTATGACCTCACAAAGCCTAAGCTTTATGAGAACCATGGAGTGTCAGTTGAGCTACAAAAATATGTATTTTACTTTTCACTGAAACTGAGGTTGTGCACATATCAGGTCTTGATCACTAAGATGTAGCACACGCCATTTTTGGGAAATTTCAGAAAAAAGATGTTTAGGGTGAGCTCTGCACATTTTTCGTTGGTTGGCTTGTTAAATGATTTACACTGTCTAAAGTTTGATTTTATTTTTTTTTTGATCGGCAATAATTTATATAATACTTGCTAGCGGGCGACTAGCAAGATAACCTCAATACACCAAACAAATCTAACTGATACACCAAAAACGTAATTAAACCCTACAAGACTATGACTCCTATACTTTAACAATACCTCTCCATGGATCAGTATTCCACCTATCCCAGTTAGTTGACATGTTTTTGCTGCGTGGCGGATCCAGGATTTTTTACCAATAATGTCACTGTATTTGTATGTTATAATTTCAAAGTACCGGACTTAGATTTTCCTTGTCGGTTTTATTGTCTAGGTCAGGTAATACTCATCACATAATAAAAAACGATAAAATTAAAAATCGTGAATGGAAATTAAAAATAGCAATACACTTTCCTTAAACAAATAGCAATATACACTTTATCTATTTTGACACTATAATCTAACCAATTTCCATGTTCTCCTTTACATCAATCCGGATTAAAATGTCTTCATTTACCACTCATATTTGTTTGTGCAAAATCATGCCATGTCGGTTGACATGGACCAATTATCCCTACAATTCCAAATTGACCAAATAGTTGAAAAGACAATCACCATCATAATCTTTTTCTGTAACCCCAGCACCTTACCTTCCTCTAAATAGCTCAAAATGTTATGAACTGACCCCATACAGCCAAAATCAATGCTTGCCCACCATGAAACCCTCCATATCTCAGAAGAGACAGGGCATTTAAAGAATAACAGCCACATTCACCAAAACAGGAATTCGGTTGAGTGATAATCTCCATACAAAACAAATTACCTTGGATGGGACCCAATTATTCTAAAAATAGTTCTTCATAGGGGTCAAACTATCAACCCACTCACGACAAGATTTTGTTGAGAATTTACCATTGAGATCGCCTTTCCATACCCATATATCCCTTCCATTTCTGAATGTACAACACTTTAACATTGCCTCCAAATCACTGCAATTTTGAGTCAAGTTCCCATTCAGTTTAACTCAATTCCATTCTCATTAGATGTTAATTAAGCCATCCTCATCCTTGGACACTCTTTGTTCAACAGTACAATTTTTATTCCTCTCAATTGCATGCAAGTTAGGAAATATATGCATAAAAGGAATTTACCCGAACCAAGGTTGCTTCCAAAATAATGTTTCTGCACCATCTCCCACATGCCTTCTTAGAATGCACCATCTCCCACATTCCTCTCAATTGCATACAAGTTAGGAAATATATGCATAAGAAAACAAGTTATTGAAACATATATTTGCTTGAATCATGTAAAACATATCATCCGAGTATGTATAGGGGTTGGGCAGGGTGGCCCGACAAGCTTAGAAAGCTAGGGCCTAAAACCTTAGGATCCAGTTTTTTAGTAAATTTTCTATATAGGACTTTTGTTGAATTGATCCAAAATGAAAAAATCAGAGTGAAAAAAATACAACAATTTTATACTTTATGGTGTAGTAGTTTTGAGTTTTTTGTGGAAAAGTTTAATCACGCAATCAATTTTCCCACCTATTTAAAAATTGAACTTTTAAAGTAATTTTGATTCTTAAATTCTCTTTTGTTTCGCTTCTTCATCTTTATTAATATAATATTTTGAATTTTTTTATTGTAGTTATCGATTGAATTTTCAAAGTGTTTCTTTTTTTGAACGGCATTTGATTTCAACGTGTGAACCACCGATTTTCAAGCCACGTTATCAAAGTCTAGTTACCATGACCTCCGTTGAAACCCCACCACCACCCCAGGAGGAAACCGCACCGGAAAACTCCAGACCTCTAAAGGACCACTATTTCTAGGTGTTTCTATATCTTAACTTTGTTGATATTTGTTATTTATTTATTAATTTGATATTTTGATACCAATTGATTTATTTGATTTTTGAATTTTTCACTTTTATTAAAGGCTAATTTTATTTTTTGAACATTTATTGTATATAAACTTCTAAAATTGTTTATGGCTGTATGTTTTGATAAAATTTTTGATTGTTAGATGATATGATAATAACACATTATCCTTTTTTTAGTTGCACTTAGCATTTTGATGTATGTTTAATACAATTTTGTTGTTTATGTTTGCTATTAGATAATTATATATTTGTTATGCTATCAAAATAATATTATGTTAAGTGTGTTATCAAACATTTATTAAAATTGAAAGCAAAATATTTATTTATTAAAAGGGCCTTTTACACCTCTAAAATGCTTGGGTCGACCATGGGGTTGGGTATACTGGTAAATGCCTAAATGGTTTTATCACCCCGATCATAGGTTATGGGTTCAAGTCTTAGTGATAACATTATCTTAAATTATCTATAAATTGTAAATCAAAAACTAGTTGAAATCGAGTTTTCTACTCGATATAATCAAACCGAAACTAAGAAAGACTGTTTTTAAACCATTGGTTCATGTGAAACCATCATACTCATGGAAGTAAAGAACATTAAAATTAAAAAATAAAAAAAATAAAAAAAATAAAAAAAGAAAGAAAGAAGAAGAAGAAAAAGAAAAGAAAAATTAGTATAAATAGTTTGTTTCAATTCAAATACAGGTTTGTTGAAAACTATTGATAAGAATCGGTTAATTATATTTTTGTTCCAGATCTCATACGAGAACAAAATGCATGTTTTTTGTAAAAATATAGTAAAATAAAATTCGGTAATAACTAATAACAGTTTCTTTGATTTTATAGACGACGGAAAACCATGATGTTATTCGTAAAAAAATGATTGAATTATACATCAAAAATAAATAAATATCTATATGTATACTCTATAATAAAAGAGTAACAATTTTGCCACTTATCACCTTCTTACATCACTATTGTCACTTGTCATATTTTTAAACTATTATTTCAAATTGTTAGTTCCTTATAATTCCACTTAATTCTTTTTTCTCTTATTAAATAATTATATTTTCTTTTATTAAATAAGTTCTTTCTCTTATTAAATATTTATAATACTAATGGTTGTAGACGTCGCTAGGCATTAGTCGGGTGGCAAGGTACACCCTAGGGATTAATCAACTCTAGGCGAATTGGAATTTTTACATGTAATTTTACAAATATATATTATATACGCACATCAATATCTATAATTTAATATAATACTTCAAATAATTCAAAAATAAACTTAAACATATTAAGTCAAGTACTTCAAAGTTCAAACTTAACACCGATTTCAAAATTTAAAAATGGAATTCGATGTAAAGTGTCTGGATTTGATGTTTCAAAGACATATTAACGATTTTGGGTTAAGAAATTTCTAAATAACAATGGAATTGGTCCTTTTTTTATCATAATAAAGTCAAAAAAAATAAAAATATGACTAGGCTGTCTAGCACCTAGGCACCACCTAGGCCAAAATCGAGACAGGAGATGGGCATCTAGCGCCTAGGCCGATTTTTAAAACAATGATAATACTAATAACTAATATATTATTTATCTTTTTATTATAAAATACACCTAAATTTTTTTTTTATAAAATACGAAGTTTTCTAAAATCAAAATTTTTAAAAGTAAGAAATATTTTATTTTCAAGAAAAACAAAATTTATATAAAAAAACAAGTTATCTTAAAAAATATAGATGCACTAAATTATTAATATTAGATAAACATGTTAAATGTGCAAATAAGATGGCGAATGTTGTATACAAGTAACTTTTTAGAGATTTGTAGATTATTTTAAGTATATGTATGCAATTAATCTTCATAATATATCAAATGTTTTTTATCTTTCTTTCATTTGGATGTGGGATTATAAGGACCATTTCTTAGTTAGGTTTAATAAAGATTAAAATTTTCTTTTCATTTAACACACTTAATACTAATTCTTGGATTTTTATGTCTAGAAAACATTGATAATGTTATTGTTGATATATTATCGTAAAAAATTTCATCTTAGGTAACTTTATTAATAATAAAGTATGTAAATGTGACCCAAACCTCATCCATGTTAAGGTGGTGTATGTTTTTCCCCAAAAGGTCTACGCAGTTTCTTCTGTTTACCTCACGCAGATCACACGCAGACGTTGTCACCTGCCGATTATACACATTGTCATCTGCAGACTTTTTAGTTTTTCAAATATATTTCATTAAAAAATGCTTACGTGAGCTCTTCTTGGTATAGATCTGGCCCAGTCTCTTTTAAGATATTCTAAAGTATGCAGAGACCGCCCATCACCATCACCACCATCGTCAGCCACCACCATCACCAAAGTCAGACACCACCACCAAAGTCAGACATCACCATCATCACTGTTCATCACCACCACCTTCCACCATCACCCACCCCCATCACCCACCACTAGCATCACCACCACCGTCCGTACACCACCACCAGTTCATTTTAATAGTTAACAGACGTTAAAAAACAAATAGTATTTTTGCAGACTGTACAAATTTGATCCACCTCTTATTATACATGTCTACATATATGTTTCAAAGATTGCAAACATTTTCTCTTAAAAAACAAATACTACCTAAGTGTATTGTCATTTGGTGAAATGATGAGTACTTGAATTACTAATCAAAAAAGTTAATAATTATTATTTGATTAATAATAATGATTCATATAAGGTGATATTTATAAATAAAGCTTTTTTTGAATAGTAAGAACTCACTTATATGATAAACTATTGAATCTCCCAATACCAAACTAACCGAGAGGAACATGTAAAATACGGCCACAAGCAACCGGATTGTTAGTATCCAAGTTGAACTTGAAACCTTTGTGTTGTTTCTCCTTCATTTAGCCACTGCACCACTTCCTTTGAGATTTATAAATGAAAATGTATATGGGTAACGTATTGCAAGCAAAATTTTATGTGGATCATTCTTACAACTTTTTTTGTACTAGATTAATGAATAAGATCATGTGTAACAGAACCATGGCGGGGGCGTAAGGGTTCACATCTCAGCTATCTTGACGAGGAAGGTGGAACCTCACACCCTTGGTCACGATCCCATCGCGCCCACTCTCCACTACAGCCTATGCATCAACATGCATGGTGTGATCGTGGACACGGGTGAAGATGTGGTGAGGAGATGATCGTGGACACGGGTGAAGATGTGGTGAGGAGATAATAGTTTTAGTAGTATGTAAAGAGAGGGTGATGGTTCCACATATGTATGTGAAAAGAGGTGGATGATTTTAGTTGTTTATACGACGCCTACGTGGCATCTATGTCGAGTGATAAGGGTGTAATGACTACGTATAGCCTCATGACAAGGGACGTGACAAATAATCCATAACCCATTCTTCAAAAACTTATAAAAAACCATTTACAATTTAACCCAACAATCGTGCTACCAAATTCCTTGTTAGATCCGGATGACGTGTACGTCAAGCGAAGAAGCGTATTTAAATTAAAAATACTCTTATTTGTTTGTTTCATTACACAAAGAGAGAATTTTTTTTTGTAAGTTTCAAAATACATGAAGTAAAAAATGATATACTTAGCATGCATAACCAAAATTTTTAAAATCCAACAATTTAGTTTAAAGAATTCTATATTTATTTAGGAGTAATTACCTGAATCCCACCCATGAAAGGCCTTAATGGTTCAGGGATAACAACAGATCCATCTTCTTGCTGGTAATTCTCAAGCAAACACACAATCATGCGAGGAACCGCACACGCGGTTGCATTTAGTGTGTGCACAAACTCTGGTGGGCTTACATTTCGCCCTTTATTCTTCTTCAGATTCGTCGGAGGGCTTGTTGGATTTTCAGGACGATATCTTATTCCCAATCTTCGACTCTGGTAATCGGTACAGTTTGATGCACTTGATATCTGCAATATGCAATATGCAGATTCAATAATGAAAAGTTTTCAGAATCATGTTACCAGGTTTTATAAGTTGGAACAAATTTTAATTTTTACGATATACCTCGCCATATCGTCCTAAACCTGGCATCCATGCTTCAATGTCATACTTACGGTAAGCAGGTGCACCTAAATCTCCAGTTGCCATATCCAAAGTTCTGTAAAAAAATTCAAAATATATTCAACTAATTCCATAAATTTTTATTAAATGGAATGTAAAAATAACCATACTTGAAATGTAGCCCCAGTTTTGAAAATAGTTCCTCTTCAATTTCAATTAATTCTTCATGGTAAGCATTACTTTCTTCAGGTCGGCATAGTATAAACATTTCCACTTTGCTAAATTGGTGCACTCGGTATAGCCCCCTGCTCCACAAAATTATTAAAAAAAAAAAGGAAAAAATATCCAATGAATCAAACATGAAATAGGATATAACACTATTTTTTAGCAAGATTACCTAGTAGAAACACCAGCAGCACCAGCTTCGGTACGAAAGCAATGGGAAAATGCTACATATTTCAAAGGTAATGATGAGTCAGCAAGAATAGAGTCCATGTGTATACCGCCAACAGGGATCTCTGCTGTCCCAATAAGACATTGATCACTGCCCTCAATAGAATAAACCTGGGTGTTATCTCCGCGCGGTTGGAAACCACATTTTTCAACCACAAAAGATCTGGCAATTTCAGGGGTTGTTAGAGGAGTAAAACCCCTTTTCATAACTTCCGACAGGGTCCAGTTTATAAGACCCATTTCTAGCAGGACCGCTTCATTCTTTAGGTAATAGAATTTTGACCCACTCACCTGAAGATACACCAATACAAACTTGAGTTATATTCTAAATGAAACAAAATAAAACAAGCTGGGATTGTATTAAGCCGCAACCTTAGTGTCAATGATTTATGTTTGGTATGATAAAGATGAAAGGGGCAATAATTAAACTATGAATTAAAAATAATACCTCTGCAGCTGCATCAAAATCAAAAAGATCCAGCTCTTTTCCAATTTGCACATGGTCTTTGATATAAAAGGTAAAATCACGGGGCATGCCTACCTATAAAATCATGTAGAGGGTGATTTTTAATTCAGAGAGAAAGCAGGACAAGAAAGGAAAAAACAAAAAAAAAAGTACCGTTTTTCTAATTATTGAATTATCTTCCCCTCCAATTGGAGCATCTGGGTGTGTCATATTTGGGATGCATTGTGCTTCTCGTTGAAGTGCATCGGTAAGTTTAATAAGTTCTTCCTCCAGTGTAACCAGTTTTTCCTTTAAATTCTTTCCTGTAAATATTATTATAGAGGGAAGTCAGGAACCAAGCATGAAATAAAATAAATAAATTAATTAATAATAATCTGCAAATACCTTCTTCTATGAGTCTTTGACGATCTAATGGTTCGACTTTTCCTTTCATCTTGTTTGCAACAGTATTTCTTTCATAACGAAGATCTTCAACTTCCTGCTATCTGCGAGCAACAATTAGCTACAACACAATAAACCACTCTTTCTTAGTAAATGTGAACTTGCAATGTTCAATCTATGCTGCAGACAAACATTTATAGCCCTCACTAGAGTCGTATTCACAAAAGAAAATCACTTTTTATATAAACCATCTTCACTAACAAACAAAATAAAAAAACAAACATACCAAGTAAATCCTACTTATAGCGAAGCTATTGTTAGAGCCTAAGATGTAGGCAAACCTTACCCTCCAAAAAAAAGAGAGAGTTCTTGGCTTAAAAGGAAATAGCACCATAGCTTTCCTCCAAGATCCGAATCAATTTCCATCAAACTAATAGCATGCATGGATGATCAGATGCATCCGTATAAAGAGAATTGGAAGAATCAATCTGAGAACTGTTTGAATCGATAGGAAGGACTTGGCATGAATGATCACCAAAAAATAAATCGAATGAGTTCTTGATCACCAATTGAATGATTGATGACCGCAAAAGAAAATGAATGAGTTCTTGACCAATTGAATAAGAAACTGAAACTGAATAAATTTGGATGATTAATTGAGACTAAAACTGAGATTGAAAATGAGGTGAAATGTTAATCAATCTGATTCAGACTCTGTGTTACTTGCCACGATGGTTTCAGAGGCAATTCACGTGCAAATTTTTCATTTTCTCTGAGGAGAATGATCAAAACCATAGTTATTAAAAGCGAGCGCCTTGAGCGCCTAGGCTCCAATCTGAAGCCAGGCGGTAAAATCCCGCTTTTGATAATTAGGAAAGTCAGGCGCCACTTGGAAACTGTTTTTTTTTTTAATTTATGAAAAATATATAAATTAATTATAAGTTAACATAATTAGGAAAGGCAGGCGCCACTTTGGTTATGAAGAAATATTATCTATTATTTTATGAACATTTTGTTTTCAAGTTTAAACTTTTTTGGTTTTGAAGGATTTTTTCATTTGGTATGATTTTGCTATTTGATATTTTGAGCATTGTGTTTGGTTAGTGAGAACTTTTTGAATTTCTAGTCTTATTTTTTATTTTATAATTTTTTTGGAAAAGGCGCTTTTTTTTTTCTCAGGCCCCCGCTTTTTTGGCACTTAACGCCTAGGCCTTAGGCGGGGACCAATCGCCTTGAGGGCGCCTTACGCATTTGATAACTATGATCAAAACATTCTACTCTCTAATAGTTGAATATTCTTAAGGGATTAATGTGCAATTGTCAAGCCTTAAAGGTCACAATTGTGATTGTACCTAACTACTAACTTACACGTTTTAGGCCACTTAAGCAGGTACTTGAAGCTGGTGAATTGAGAATTACAAACTAGCTTGATAATTGAAAACCTGATTCCTTGTGATTCTTCTTTGATTCTATCAAGTGGTATGACAGCGGTTCAATTCTCTCGGACGCTCTTACTCAGGGTCATAATCAACCGGTGTTTACCAGTCAACTGACAGAGCAATTGGCAACAAGATGGCGACTAAAAATAAGCATTAGAAGTTTAGAAAAAAGAGTTCAATATCATAAACTATCATTGCTTTGTTTAGAGACGGCAACCGGAATTGATTTGACAGATTTGGAACAGTCAAGGTCGCAGCACCAAAGAATTTCAGTGACATGAAATCGTTGAAGGTTTAAATGGTGGAAATCCTGAGGAATTTGCAAACGAATGACAACAATAAGAACAATTGAAGCAATTCATTCATGATTGACTCTTGTAATGGCCATGGAAATGGTGATTTCGGAAGAGTTCTTACGCTAATTGATTTTCCCAAGTTCAATGGTATAAACGTAGAAGGATGGATGTACTGTATTGGATTATTCTTTATAATCAATGAAACACATTAAAGATTGAAAATCAGGTATGCAATCATCACTTGGAATATATAGCATGGTTATGGCATCAATCTTTCGTTCAATCCAGAGAGGGGAGGAGGGGGGGAGGGTAAATTGATGGAATGTTATGGATACAAGGGTTTTATTTCAAAAAGACCTGCAATGCTATGGAGTCAAGATGCTATGGGAGGCTAGGAGCTTTAGCAGCTTTAAGACAAGCTGGTTCTCTTCAAGATCTTTCTTGAGAATTTAATATAGAATTAATTAAAGTGTCAATTAGTGATGAATACGCTCTTAGTTTGTTTTTTAGGGTAGTTAAACCTAGAATTCAGTATCCTCTTAGATTATTAAGACCTAAGAATCTACCAGAAGCTTATATGTTGGCAAGAATTCAAGATGAGTCTTGATAGTACAACCAAGTACTATAAGTCCAACGGCACAATGTTTAAGTTTTTTTGAATACAATACCTGAATGCCGAGGGATTTGCAACACCAAATGTTGCTAACTTACCCTTGCTACCACAACCTTCTATAAGAGCTTGACCCCTTAATGCAAAAACTAAAAGATTGTCTCCTAAAAAAGTTGAAGAGAAAAGGGCTAAAAGGGAATGTTTTGGATGCATTGAAACCATTGAAGTAATTGAAAAGGAAAAATAGGATGATATTCATCAAAATGAAGTTATGAACAAGAACTTATGGAACGAGGTTTAAGAACACAGGCATCACTAATTGTTATAATTGCAGTCACTTCTTATTCCACTATGGGGATCATTTGATCTATTAATAAAACCTTCACATACTAATTGATCCTATCTCAGCTCATAAAGTTTTGGATCAATAGGTGTGCAATCCTCTTCAGCAAGCCTGGTTAGGTAAGCTATTAGGCTTTTATAATGCGATCTTGTAGAAAAGGAGGTCTGAAAATTCAGCTGCAGATCTACTGATCCATATGGCTTATTCATTTACTTATCTACCATAATCTTAAGGGCAAACAGAGATTTAAACCAATGCCTTGAATCCTATCTTAAATGCATGATAATGGAAAGCCCTAAGACCCTCCGGTGTGCCCCAGGAGTGGGCGTGGGTGGGGCGTTTATGGGCGTGGCACACCGCCCCCCATGGGGCGTGACTGGGGCGTTATAGGCTCACGGTGAGCAGAGCCACGGGCGTGGGTTCGGGTTGGGGGTTGGGTTTCGACCGTTGGAGCTTTTGGGTGATTAAAAAAAAAAAAAAAAATTAAATAAAACCTATATATAAAATCATCACAATCCATCCAATATTCACACACACTCTCTAAAAACTTCACACCCCACAAAAAAAAATAAACAAAAAAGTAGTATTTTTATAAAAATGGAGTTTATACGGGAAGATGACGATTTTAGCGAAGGAGAAGATTTTTTAATCGAAGCCGCACAACTTACTCTCGACATCATCAGACAACAAGTTGAAAGACCTGTTCTAACTAGAAGAGCACGGATTAATCGAGATCGTCTTGGAGCTCACGAACGTCTTGTTGAAGATTATTTTTCAGAAAATCCGAAATACCCCGAACATTTATTTCGGCGTCGGTTTCGTATGAGTCGAAATCTTTTTTCACGAGTGAGTAATGATTTGGAACAAAAGTATGACTTTTTCCAACAACGGTGCGACGGAAGAGGAAAGATCGGGTTTTCCGGTCTTCAAAAGTGTACTTCTGCAATACGGCAACTAGCCTACGGCACTAGCAGCGATTCTTTTGATGAGTATTTACAGATGTCTGAGCGAATGGGGCGGGAATGTGTTTATAAATTTTGTAAAGGCGTAATTAGATTGTACGCGAAAAAATACTTGAGGAAACCAAATTCATATGACATCCAACAGATTTACACGTTTCATGAAGAAGTTCATGGTTTACCCGGTATGTTAGGTAGTCTCGACTGCACCCATTGGGAATGGGACAATTGTCCAACAGCTTGGCGAGGTCAATTCCAACGAGGCGATCATCCAAGACCGACTTTTATGCTAGAAGCTGTTGCGTCTCAAGATCTTTGGATATGGCATGCCTTCTTTGGTGCATCGGGATCGAACAATGATATAAATGTTCTAGATCAGTCGCCGATTTACAACGATCTTATTGAAGGCAAGGCACCCGGGCAGCAGTTTATTTGCAATGACACAACATACAAATACGGGTATTATCTAGTCGATGGTATTTATCCACAATGGGCTACTTTCGTGAAATCGTTTACATCCCGACAAACTGACGATGAAAAACGTCTGTATTTCCAGAATCGTCAAGAGGGTGCAAGAAAGGATATTGAACGAGCATTCGGAGTTTTAAAGAAAAAGTGGCACATGATTCAATACCCTGCTAGAGCATGGAAGCCAAGTCGTATCCGAAACGCGTTATACGCATGTGTGATACTACACAACATGATAATTGAAGACAACGGTCGAGCGATATGTGAATTTTATGAAGAAGACGATCCGAATTTGTTGGAGCATGTGGAGATCAACGAGGAAGAAAAACAAGCAAACCGTCGAATGCTTCGCAACGAGGATACACATGCGAACCTCAAAGCCGATTTGATTGAACATTTATGGAAAAATCGTTTTTATTAGTTTGTATTTTTTTTTAATTTTTTTTATTAGTTTGTATTTTTTTTAATTTTTTTATTAGTTCGTATTTTTTTTTAATTTATTTTATTAGTTTGTAATTTTTTGATTAATTTGTAATTTGTTTTTATTAATTATATCTAAAATTAAATTAAAAAGGAATGATGACGTGGAGTGAGTGGGGTAATGGGGCATTTCCACCAAAATGGTGGGGTGAGTGGTTGTGGTGAGTGCTTATGTGGCGCCTACGTGGCGCACACGTGGAGTGATTGGGGCGCCTTGGCACACCCAACAGTCTAACTAGCAGAGTGTTGAACACCACCATCCATTCTGCTATTGGTATGTCACCATTTGAAGCCTTATATGGTATCACAATATTACACCACCATTAAACATCCCTTATATTTCTAAAAGTTCTAAGTTAGAATCCATAAGAAATTGTTTAAGGTGCAAGAAGCAAGGTTGCTGATTCTGAAAAGAGCTTTAGAAACAGCTCACAATAGGATGAAACAATTTGCTGATAGTCTGATACCAAAAGTTCTAATAAAAGGTCTCTGTGAAACTGCATCATATGTACAATCCACCCAACAAAGTCATAAGCATTAAAATTGGTTCTAAAGCTTAGTTTTAAATTTTGATATGTTCTTTGATGCGTTTGGTCCCAAAATCCGATGTGCGACGCGAGCACATCACATATGTGATGCTACATGGAAGGAACTTGAAGACCTCCAGTTTTATTTTCCTACCTCCAATCCTTGAGGAGAAGAATAGCAAGGCCAATTGTGTAGATGAGTAATCTCGAGTGTCAAATGTGTAATTGTTATCGTACCTAATTCCTAAGCAACACATTGTTAGTTAGTTAAATGGGTACTTAGAGCCAGTGTAATGAGAATAACAAGCTAGATCGATGATCGAAAACCTTCTTCTCTAAGATTCTTCTTCTAATTTCATCAAACTCACTCTTCAATGTTGTCCACAAGAACAATAATATGAAATGGTTCATCATTGCTAAATTCTTAATTCAAACTTAACCTCACCGCACAGAAGACTGCTTAAATTATATAAGAATATAATTGCAAATATAGCATAAGAAATTTAAAAATCTATCCTTGAATTGATAGACCCCTAACCTTTTGAAGTTCTAATAACCTTTGATAGAGCTCAAGAACTAATTCCAAGTTTGCGCTAGAATTCCTGTTCTTCAGGTTTTCTGCCACAGCAGATTTATTCTCCAGAATTGATTTGAAATCTATGGCTGCTTTCCATTGAGGTTTTACACCTGTAACATTTCATCACCAAAAATCACGTCTACATCCCAGATTGACATGTAACATAAATCTAGCTACGAAGCATCACCAACAGATAACTGAAACACAAAATGCAGAAATGCATAGCAGGGAGCAAAATTCAGGAAGTGGTACCGGAATCGACTGAAGCAGTGGTGGTAGAATCAACAACCGCCGGTGAGGATAGTGCTCTGATGAGGAAAGGAAATCGGTGTGAGCGGGTTATAGTTGGTGGTTTGAAATGATTCAAACGACTGCAAATGGCGGTTGATGATGATTGCATCGTTGATGGAACTGATACGAGTTTTAGGGTTTGAATGGTGGTTCCGGCGAAACAACAGTGCAGCCCCATCGTATGCTTCTGGTCGAAAAGATGAAATTTAGAGATGCAGATACACCACCGATTCACCACCGATCCTATCTATCCTCACTTGTTATCGAACACAGAGCAATATCAATTATCAGCATCAAACGCCAATATCACATTTTTTTTAATTTATATTTAAAAATCTTGTTTAATATATTAGACCACCTGCAATGCATAAAGAAGCATTTATTACATGCATTCTAGTCACCATTGACACATCAGCTATTTATCAATCATTCGTACATGCATTCTTTCTCATCTTTTTAACTCCAACTCATTTTTTTCACATGCATCCTCTCTCTACCCCATATTTTTCTTACACAACCCCCTCTCTCTATGCATTTGAATGCACTTCCCCAAGTGCGTGTGGATGACATGCACCTCTTTTTCCTTTTCCTTCGGTGCGCCCCTCCCAAGTATACCCTCCACCTCACCACATGCACTCCACTCCACGGGCGCATTGGATGCAGCCTTAGAACCTAAATTTTATAGCTCAAATGGGTTCTTGGTCTAAACAACCCACACTACGATCAAAGTATGCTATCAACTCTTCGGTATCCAACAACGCCTAGGTGTTGGCGAGCGTTGAATCGAGTAAATTCATCTGCCCCTAAGGAGAAAACACACTATGTTAAAAACCCCATACTGACCGTTTTGGTCAAGATTTGAACAGATGATCTTACAAAGCCTAAGCTGTATAAGAATCATGGAGTATAAGTTGAGATATAAGCCGATTTCGCCAGGATTATATAAGTTTGTTTTTATAAATCTACATAGCTAAAATAAATTTATTACATAAAACAGTATAAAATAAAAATAAAATTACAATTATGAATATCTAAACATTTTTTTAAACCACATTTGTTATTTTGTTTGAAACTAAGAACTTTGTTAATGTGTTTAAACTTATATTATTAATTTTAAAAAAATATTTTTTAATAAAATTAATATGTTAGAAATAACAAACTTTGTTATAATTTGATTTAAAACATAATTTATGATTATATATTTTTATAAAAAAAAAATTAATAAGATTTAACGTTATACTATAAACTAATTGCAAATTTTTAAATTAGAAATTCCTTTAATTTTGTTCATTGTTTTATAAATAAAAAGAAGTCAAAGTTTGTTTGTCATTTAAATAAGAAAAATACATATCAATTGAGAAAAAGATTTAATTTGAATAAATTTAAACTTTAATATTGAAAACTTTTTTCATATAAATGTTTTGATAAAAAATAAATTCATCACGCAATTTATATTTTAGCCAAAAAAAAATTATGATATCATTTTTTTTCTTTTAAAAACTAAATATTTTAAGGAATGTGAATAGTTATATTTATATTTAAAGAATATCTATAAAATTACTCCAAATTTTAAAAATAGAGATAAAGAATTCTTAATAAAAAACTTCAAATTTTAGATATGAAGTTAAATATTCGAATATAAAAAATTTCTAAGTTTTCGAGATGAAAATTGAGATAGAGAATAGGATGATATAAATGTCATAATCTCAATATTTTATGCTTGCTGATTAAATATTAGATATTATTAAAAGTAAAAAATTACATTTCTAATTGGTACTTCAAACTTGGAATGAGCATGAAGAAATTAAAAGTGTTTGTTATGTCAGAAGAAGGATAACTATACTTTCATTTAACCCCGTACGCCCATGTGTAGTGTTGTAGCTACACAATAAGCTAAAATACGAGAGGAGAGAATGTTAATAATTATCAAAATCCATTTTATCGTCCAAAGCACAAATCCAGGGCAATAAAATATAAAAAAATAAAAAATGTTTAAATTTATGTTAAACAAAGTTATGTAGATAATATAATTTACTCGTATAACCAAAAAATGTTAACAATTAAACAAACTTGGGTTTGTATATTTAGCTTGGGACTTGAAAAACAGATAGCTACAACTAACAAAATAAATAAAAAATATTAAAAATAAAAAGCTAATTAACGAATTGTTCAAGAAAAAGTAATTTCATTATATTTAGTTAGAGGAAGATAAGATACTGAGTTCGAATTTCATAATAGAGTTTTTTAAAGTATGGAGTTTCATTCTGATCTGGTGATTTGGTGACAGATATAATTGGATGGTATCATTGAAGGCACGATGATAATGTTCAATGATAATGATCCGTTTGTGATGCAAATTATTCGTTAAATAAATTATTAACATTCATTTCTAAAATATAACTAATAACTTTTTAAAACCCTTAAACGTGTTAGGGGGTCAACTCACATTTAAAAGAATTGTGTTCAAGTTGAGTTGTTTTTTTAAAACAAAACTCTACACAAATGTAACTAGATTTTCATACCGTCTCAATTAAGTCAATAGAATTTTTTTGTTTTAATTAGGTCATTCAACTTATTATGCGTGTTCTAATCCTATATAAATAACCTGAATAGCAGATTATTGTTAATTTTTTATATATTTAACTTATTTAATATGTTAAGTAGTGTTATACGAATTTTATAAAGTGAATAATAATTTAAAAAATAGTTAAAATCATCCATATTTACACATAACATTTGAAAAAAACTTCAGTTTCAAACGTTAAATATTGACACACATTGTTTGAAAAAAAATGTTTTTCATATATATTGCATAAATGTGGATGATTTTAAATAATTTTTAATTTATTATTTCCATTATAAAATGATTATATCACCGCTTAACATATTAAATAAATTAAATATGTAAAAGAAGTAGCAATAACCTGCTATTCAGGTTATTTATGTAAGATTAGAACACTCATACTAAGATAAATGACTTAACTGAGACAAAAAAAATTTCAGTAACTTAATTGAAACAGTTAGAATAGTTGTTTACATTTGTGTAATGTTATCTTTTTTTAAACAAGTCGACTTAAAGTTGACTTGTAATACGTCATGTTTTGGTTGTTGTACCTTCTCACGTCCTTCTCCTTGGAGCGGACTTATTGTGAGCCACCTTACGATGACGGTGAGTCTGTGATGTCCTTCACTCTATATATACTCTTAAATAGAGGTGCACATATCGGGGTTTTTTAAACCGGTTCTCATTATGGTTAACAAAGTCAAGTACTGGTTTCGGTTCCGGTTCTAACCGGGTAAAACTGAAACTGGTTATGGTAATTCCGGTTCCAATTTTCTGTTCCGGTTTCAGATTTTTTGCCCACCCCTTTAGTAGGCCCTGTTGATGTTTCAATCCATGCTATCATGTTGGGCTTGTAAGACTTACCGCAGTGGGTACCCCGTTGGGCACGCGGGCATGACCACCGCCGCGGTGTCCAGCGGGAACACCGCCCCACCCGCCAGCGGCCCCCGCTCAACCGGCCCCAACGGCTCCCGCTCCCCGCTCCCACTCCTCTCATTTCATTGGTCAAACATATTTTTAGGGCCCACATGCTGAAGCTTTTTCTTGTTCGCCGGAGAAGAAGACCGGAAGGGGATCGCCGGAGAAGAAGGCCGGAATCTTGTTGGCGTCGGATGGCAAAACAGACACCACCGATGGAATCCTCGCGACGAGAGGAGAAAGATGGTGTAGAGATTGGTGGATGGCGCCGCCGTGGTTCGCCGGAAACGAACCGGCAAGGTGGTGGTGGTGGTGTTTCTCTCTCTTGATCTCTCTCTCCACCGCCTCTCTCTCTTCGTACCGTTCAAGAAAAAAACAAAAACCAAAGATATACATTTTTTTTTTTGAACGGCAAGATATACATATACATATATATATAAATAAAATTATAATTAAAAATATTTTATGACGTGGAATAGTGGGGAACGGTTTTTAGTGGGGTGACCATTGTGGGTGTTTAAGGTTTTCAGTGGGGTGATGACGTGGCATGAAATTTCAGTGGGGAAGAGTTTTCAGTGGGGTGACCGCTGTGGATAGTCTAATACTTCTACTTATTTGGTCTAAAAAGTATTTGTGATGTTTATTTATTTAAGCCAAGACATTATGTAATTATGTTTGTGCATGGATCATGTAAGTCCGTATCTCATATTCTGATGTCTTGAACTCTAGTTCCATCTTTACAGGCCAAAAATCGATAAACACCCAAAATTTGTTTCAAATCTACCCGCTTCTTGATTTTGTTTTCCGGTTTCAAAAAAAAAATAATATGTTTAAACGACCCACCCAACATGCTAATGAATAAAATCTAAAATTTAAAGATACATTATAAACTTAAAAATGAATAAACGAATACATAGTTTTTTCGCATCCTACTTCTACACTAAAACCATTTTTTTATTTATTTTTATTTTACATATATATTATTTCTTTCCATTAATCTCTTTTCTTGTTACACCAAAGTTGCACATGAAGAAGTAGACGGATCAAATAAAGCCGGAACCAAGAACTTCCTTCCGTTTGTACCATGTGCATTATAACTTGCACCCGTAGTCGAGTCAACCAACAGGTCCCCAGCATAACCAGGATACGAACCTTTACCGTACATCCCAACACACGCGGATGCAGCTTCTAACGGTGCACTAGCATCCCCTTGATAATACCCATTCCCAAACGGGTTCGTAGCCACAGCAGCCGCAAGGCTAGCCAAGTTGATGACCATCCCGTCCAGACCCACGTCATTGTTGGGTGCGATCAGTGGTGCGCCCTGTGGTCCGTACACAGGCTGGTGAAACGGCCAGGCGCATTGACCCGGACACTGAGTTTCCGAGTTACCAACCCAGATATAGGCAGACTTGGTGTTTTCAGTTTCACCTACGGGAGACGAGCCGTGGGTCCCGCACCTGCTGGAACAGAAACCAACAACCGCCACGTCATCCGCCGTCAACACAACGCTAACGGCGTTAGTTTGTTCAGCCTTTGCAGCCAGCTGGATGAGGTGTTTGTCCGTTAAGGATTTTCCGAGGGAGCAATCCGGGTCGGATACTTGTTTACCGAGTCGGAATGAGGGTTTTTTAGCTTTGGAGTAGTATTTGTGAATGGTGTTCCACCACGTGGCGACAGATGGTTGGATCTGGGATTTTGGTGAGGTGGAGAGGGAGGTGATGAAGTCGGTGATAATGGCTTTCTGCGACGGTTTGAAGCTGCCGTACCAGAGAAGATTGACGGAGATGTCGCCGGAGAGAAGGGCACCATTGTGGTATTGGAAGAGGATGGGTGAGTCGTGGAGTAACTCAGTGAGTCGTCTGGATGCAAGTGACTCGTGGAAAGTAGATAATACGATGAAAAGTTGTAAGAGAATAAGAGCGGAAGCCATTGTCGTCGAAGATGGAAATAGTGGGAGGTTTATATGATGAAATGGAGGTGAGGGGTTGAGGTATTTATAGGAGTTGGAATTGGGTTACTTTTTTATTAGATTAAATTTAATTTAATTTAATTTAAAAAAGAGTAAAATGTCATTTTAGTCCTTGTGGTTTGCCAATTTTTGTCATTTTAGTCCAATAGTTTAAATTTTGCAATTTGGTCACTATGGTTTCATTTTATTGCCATTTTCATCCCTATGGTTTGGTAAACTTTGTCATTTTAGTCTAAAATTTAAAATTTAATTGGACTAAAATGGCAATAAAATGGAAACAATAATGACCAAAATGGCAATAAAATGAAACCATAGTGACCAAAATGGCAAAATTCAAACTATTGGACTAAAATGGCAAAAGTTGCCAAACCACAGGGACTAAAATGACATTTTACTCTTTAAAAAATAAATAAATAATAATAGAAAATGAAGGTTGAGGTGATTTATGGTTGCCCATAGCCCCATATAAACCTGATGAGGCTGCTCCTTCCGCGTTGCAATAACCAACAGCTGTTTTATTTATTTATTTATTTTTCTTTTTGTTTTGTTCTCAAATAAATCAAAGCAAAATTAGAATTTAGCTACTAGTCAAAAATTAATAATAGCGTAAATTTCTCTTTTGTTTCTCTAAACGCATAAAATTTCAGAGATATTCTTTATATTTTCAAAAATTTTAAATCAGTCGTTTAAATTTTTAAATGTTGCAAATTTGGTTCTTTCTCCGTTAGCTTTGTTAAGTATTAACAGAATAGTAACATAAGTCTAAAAATCATATAAGTAATCGAATAAATTTCACTTTTGTTCCTTTTTATTTATATAAATTTTCAGATATGGACCTTTATTTTGTTAAGAATTAACAAAGTTAACGGAAAAATGATCGGGTTTGCAAGATTTAAAAACCTAAAGGACTGAGTTTGATATTTCAAAACATAAATGATCATCTCTGAAATATTATGAAAACACAAATGATAAAAAGTGAAATTTAACCTTAATATATAATAATATTATTTTTCTATAGTAAATTACGTTTTTCGTCCTTAATGTTTATACCATTTTGAAGTACGTATCCTTTATCTTTAAAAAAAATCAGAAAATATACTTTATGTTTAAAACCTCTTACATATCATGTTGTTAGCTCCAAACCCGTTAATTTTTAACGTTAAATACCCTCATGTGAACCCCATGTGAGGGCAAAATAGTTTTTTACCCACCCCTCATGTGTTTAGCTCACATTTGAGGAGATTTAGAGTTAAATTAAAAAAACCCTCATAATACCACACCCTTGTCGTCGATCAACAACTTTCAGCCACCCTACCATCGTCGATCAGCCACCAAGGTGCCCACCAGGCCGCATCAGACCGCATCAGACCGCACGAGGATGTCACACCCCGAGCCGGCGGGGTTGGATCGAAGTCCCCGTCGGGCGGAAGGTTCTCGGGGCGTGATATCGTGAGTGATAATCATGATGATCAGATTGTTTACATAGCATCAATGTTAAGAATAACTAAAACACAATCAAACATTAAACTAGGATTACAAAGTTAAATTACAGTATCAATGTTCAGTAATTTAACCCGGTAAACCTATCAAAAAAATCAAAGTTTTCTATCTTGTAACTGTACAAGACATTCAAAAGAGATTCATATGAACAACAAAATATGTGCTTCCAAAATCAACTAGGTCCTCTATCTAGGCCGCCTAGCATGCAATCCAAAGCCTTAGCTTAAACTTGTTCATCACCTGAGAAAGCATGTAAGAAAACAAAGTCAACACAATGGTTGGTGAGTTCATAAAGTTTATAAGTTAAAAAAAATATCTTTAGCAAACCTCTTCCGGTAAAACCTTAATCTCATTAACTCCACATGTAATATCCAAATCGGTATGCTTATATATAGGGCATACCCCTGAGTCGAGCCTACAACCCGCCCAGACGCCGTCCCACCACATACTAATTCGCATATGACACTGTTGTTAATAATAATTAAGCATTTTACCTACCATTCAACCCATTCCTCGTCATAGCTTTAGTTTACTGTTTCAAAGTTTACAAGTCTATAGCATTCGTAAGTATTAGCTTCAAAGTAAGTTTAACAAGCATCATAGTTTCACACGCACCATAGTTTAGCTTTCACTAATCTCATGCGTGAGTACAAGCCCTGCTATAGCAGAAGTTTAGCAATTACGTAGCTCACGGCTAGATACAAGCCCTGCTCTAGCAGAAGTTTAGCCATTACGTATCTCATGAATTAGTTAAGCTTAGTCTAGCAATTACGTGTCTCCTATACAAGATACAAGCCCTGCTATAGCAGAAGTTTAGCAATTACGTATCTTATACATAGACACAAGCCATGCATACACAAACAATTCAGCAATTACATATCTCATATAAGCAGACAAAAGCCCTGCTATAGCAGAAGTTTAGCAATTACATGTCTCTTATATAGATAACAGCTTAGCCTCGTCATAGTTTAGCTTTCACGTATCTCAATACATGGGTACAAGCCCTGCTATAGCAGAAGTTTAGCACTTACGTAGCCCATGATTAGATACAAGCTTAGCATTTCGCGCGCAATCATAGTTTCAAGCATATAGTTTCAAGCATTAGCATATAGTTTCCCATGAATTTCATACCATAAGCATCAAGTCTCGAGTTTAAGCATTTAGTTTCTAACATAAGCATCAAGCCTCAAGTTTAAGCATTTAGTTTCTAGCATAAGCATCAAGCCTCAAGTTTAAGCATTTAGTTTCTCGCATAAGCATCAAGCATATAGATTCAAGTCTCTAATTTGTAGTATAAGTATCAAGTTTATAGCTTCTCAAAGTATAATAGATTCCAAGCATAAGCCTCATTGTAAGCATCATGTTTAAGTTTAAAAGCGTTAAATAACATTTCAATAATTTATTAAAATGTTTAACATGCTTCTCAGTCCTGAAATAAAACAAATAAGTTTGAAAAGGGACAAATGAACTCACCTTGTGTCCGTAGTGGTTGACTAAGCAAATCAAGAATACGCACGCTCTTTGTTTGTACTTGTTGTGATGTTCACGATCCTGTATTGATTTCATATATTTTGTAACTTATAAGTATTCGTTGTAGTGTCTTGTGTGCATGTACGTGTTAGCCCTAGAGTTGGCTAACACTTGTGAGTCTCGGTATTAATTCGGCCCCATTTTGTTAGAGAAATTTAGTGACTCCTAGCCCAATTGGGTTAGTGTTAACCTTTTTGTTCATTTGCATCAATGTTATTACCATGTAATAAAACTTGTATCTCTTAACATTTTAAGTTTGTAAACCATATTAAACCCAACATTTCCATCACCTTTGTAGTGTCTTTAAGAATTCCCATGCATATTATAAATTGAACTAGTTTTTAAAGTTTGTTTCGCTTAACCTATGTGGACCGAATGATGCATTGGGCCGATGAAGCCCAATTGGGTCAGCTAGGTATAGTGGACCGAATAACGGCCATGGGCCAAGTCATTGGGCCGAGTAGTGTGTGGATCAATTCACTTGGATCAAAACAGCTTATTGGGCCAGCTAACATGCGCCGGTTGGGCCTTGTGGTTTAGTCGAGATTCACACCAAGCCCAGCATCATAACCAGCGAACCCTTGGGGTACTTGATCCTAGGTTCGGCTATGCATTCACTACCATAATAGGTTCGTTTCCACTACATTGGTTCTTCCCTCCCCCACGTTAGGTCATGAACCAAAAGGTTCGGTTAACATGAAATAATGAAGAAAAAAAAGAACAGGGAAGGTTCGTTGCAGATTCAACATTCAAAGGGTTCGGTGAGGATCTGATGTGTATGGGTTCATAGGAGGGTTCGCTGGTAGTATAGGTTCGCTGCTCAGCTGGATTCGGCAACAATGGTTCGCATGAGGTTCGGTTGGCCATGAAAGGGTCGTGACCTGCTGGAGGTTCGTGGCTTCGAGGGTTCGTCACCTGCATGGGTTCGGCCGCATGGTTTGCTAAGTGAGGTTCGTCTCCCAACAAGGTTCGGCTGGTCAGAGCTGTTGACAGGTTCGCTTGTCAGGGGAAGCAGCCAGGGTTCGGTCACCCAAGGAAAGGTTCGGCCGAGGGCTTCAAAGTTGATGATGAAGGTTCGGTGATGGAGGTAAGTAGTACTTGGGTTCGGCTGAATATCTAGGGTTCGCCAACCCTTGTACAGGTTCGGCTTCACTTAGTCCTCCGGCGAACCTGCACTCTTCATCATCAGGCAACTTCAAACCACTGATTAGCTCATCTTTATGGTGCTGCTGCATATTAACAAGTTCTCGAAGGGTGGTGGTTCGAAGGGGAAGACCAGTAACCGGTTTTTTGTGTGTGTACATCAAAGTCACAGAAAACCCTAATTTTCCAGATTTTAAAAGCTCTATACCTCAAAAATGGCCGGAGTAAACCTCAGATCTGCTGTACTTTTGTGTAGAGGAGGTCGAGAGCTTTCCGTGGACACCAAGAACACTTGATTTTGTCAAGATTTGAACAAGTTAGAGAGGTTTAAAGTCTTGAATTGTAGTGAGAAGGAGAGTGACGGTTTTAAGGGTTAGAGAGAGAGGGTTTGTGATAAATGAGGGAAATCACCTCATTTAAGCCTTTTATACTTCGTGGGTGTTCGGGTTAGTTTCGGTTGCACGGTTTACGTTTTCGTCGCGTTTCCGGATTAATACGCGCATGTTTTATAAATTAAATGAAAGAGTTTATTTTAGGATATTTAAAATATGGTTATTTTTAGTAAATGTCGTATTCTTTGAATTATTTAGCGAAAATTATTATTTTGCGCGTTTCGTAAATTCTTTCGCGTATGTAAGTATTTTAAATTTGAAATAGTTTCTTTTTAATTTATTTCTGATGAGTTTCAAAATTGTAAAACAGGAAATATTAAATTTCCTTAATTTTATGATAGTTCGTATCGTTTTTCGTTTTCGTTTTCGTTTCGTCAGAACGCGTCGCCATCGCGCGTATTCGTTCGAGTCGTCATCCGAACGAACACGACGATGGTTTGGCTTTCTGATTATTGTTTTCTACTTTTCAGTCATTATTTCAGAACGTTAAACTCTCAGAATCATTCGTACAGATCGTCACCTATACGAATAATTCGTCTGTTTAGCATTCCGTAACAACAACCGTTATGGTTTTGTTTTGTTTAACTTCACATACGTTTATACATAATAGCATCAAATCAAGTATCTGTATTTCAATACTGTGTTGTCTGATATGTTTTTGACTGTTAAACCCTAAGGTTTTAGTCAGATTTCAGATAATCGCATAATAGTTTCGTGTTAAACATCATGTATCAATAGCATAAACATAGTTTCACGTAATGTGTACCTGAGTTACTGTACGAATTACTGTTGCGATCACTGTTCCGGCACGCATCCGGCACTGATGTTACAGAGGAGCCTAATGTGATTATCGTTTCGCATTTGTTGTCGATGCAGAGATTCGGAGAAAGTAAACCGGTTAATCTCCAGCAGAACATCACCGGAGAGAGCACATTTAGGGGCATCAAAGCAATGAGATCCGATAAATCCGGTAAAGTTTCTAATCTCCGGTGAAATAGGTCAGGTAAGTTCTTTGCCGGAGATGACGATGTATTCAAGTTTAGGGATCCGACCATACTACGACGAATTTGACGACGTTAGGGTTGCATAGTGTCATACCAGAGATGATGAGAGGATGATAAAATATTATTTTGCCTTCACATGGGATCGGCATGAAAAGATTTAACGTTAAAAATTAATGGGATTTATGACAACGAACATAACCAATAAGGATTTTTAAACATAAAATATATTTTCTGATACTTTTAAAGCTAAACGACATCCATTGAAAAATGATATAAAACATTAATGACAATAAAATGAAATTTACTTTCTTTTTAAATATAAACATAGACATGTTTTAACCTATTTTTTAAATTTACGTTATTTATATTATTTTAAATTTTAACCATTAACCATCTACTTATAAATTTATACATTTTATTTAATATGCAAAACTTAAACCGTGAGGGCTTTTAACAAGTGATGATGTAGGTTATGTCTAAACAAATTTGTCTTGCTAACCTGCATAATGCAGGGGTTTTAGATCAAGTGCGAAAGATGCGACCGCACATGACTCATTTTTTAAGGGGGCTAATTTTAAAAAAAATGTATATATTATATATATTAATTTATTTTACAACAAACACATAATTTCCATTCCAATTTTTTAAATATATTTAATTCATTTACGAATTTTATAAAATTAAAAAAAAAACTTGTTACTTAAACATTTGACCCAATAATTCATTATTTAAAATTTAGGTTAAAAAAACATATTAATTCACTTCATATTTAATTACAAACTAGTTATCACACACGGACACATAGGGGCTCATTTTTAGCATTCGCACAGGACATCTAATTTTTCAGAGGCGACCCTGCTTATATGGGAGCCATATATACTCGTAAGTGACTTCTACATCTTATATGGGAACCATATCTACTCTTAAGTGACTTCTAAAATTTTTTATATATTATCGTTATTCACTTTATTATCTTCTATAGCTAGATTACTGGCTTGAGCGTCGAATTACTTAAGGAATAACATCCGATCCCTATAACATAGATCTTCCTTGTTATTGCAGCTTGAATCTATGCTTGGATTGGAAAGCACGACCAGTGGTAGACCCAGAAAATTTTTATACAATAATTATTTAATCTCTTTTGTTCAGATCAGGTTTGGTTGAATCGTGTCGGGTCATGTTAAAAAAGAAAATCAGGCCAAATTCCATCTATAAAAGCATAAAAAATGCACCTAAAATTGTTCTTATGTCTGGCAAAATAGGTGGGTTGGGTTGTGTTATCAAGCAAATCTTCACTAAATTGCGGGACGAAATTTTTCTAACAGGAGGAGACTGTGACAAATCAAATTTCTCATGTTAGAATCATAACTCGAAAATGAAGAGAATGAGTGTAAGCGAAATCGCGAAACGAGGCTCCGATTTCAAGATACGCTGAATCGAATATAGCAATAGATAAGAGGTCAATTATTTTGAACTCTTTAGGTCTTGAGATTATAACCATCGGAAAGAGCTCGAAAAATCGTGAACGCAGGCGAAAACCGTGCGCAAAACGGAGTTTGTATGCTCCCGGAATCGCGAAACGAAGAAAAACCAAAATTTTGAGAAATAGTATGTGGGGCGATACGCCCCAGGCCACGCACCCAGATGGGGCGGTGCGCCCGGGAGTGATTTGAGGCGGTGGAAGGTCTTGAAATATCAGCTTTCTTCCAGAACGTATTTTTTTACTTAGTTTCGATCTTAAACGCTCAAAAACACTTCCAGGCCATATTTTCATCCTTCAAACTCAGTGTTTGAACCACCAAATCATCTGGATCGCACTAGGGATCGTATCTACGAGTTCTGATCGTTGTTATACGCGCAGAACTCCGTCAGATTAGGTAACAGTTCGTTTTAACTTTCTAGTTTGATTTTGATTGATTAGATCTTGTTTTTGAACTGTCACACCCCCAATTTTCAACTAACGGAATCACACCGTTTGGGAACGTGACAAACCAGGATCTCAGATCATTAGACATAACGAAGACCTCTATATGAATTTCAAAACATACTTTGGTCTAAAAACATAATATCAAAGTTTTCAAAGTTTGCGGAAGCGTTTAAAATAATAACAAGTGTAAAAGTTGAATTACAAATTCAAAAATCCCAAATGTGTAACTTAAACAGTATAAATGTAAAACATGCATGCGACTCTATCTCCTAGTCCATGCCAGCTTTATTGCGCACCTTAGCGTCCTGAGAAAACATGTAAATCAAGTCAACACAAAGGTTGGTGCATAACACAGGTTTTAAGTATTCACAATGTTCAAAACAACAGTTTGAATATCAAGTTTGCAGATAACATAATCACACATGCATAGTCATGATAGCTAGTCATATAAACTATTTACATAAGTGGTCGACACCGAAGCTGACGATTGCCATGCTATAGCATGTTTTTGCCTTGCCACTATTGTCTAGCACGAACAATAGTAATGTGTGTTTGGTCAGTCAAACACCTGCGTAGATCCCATCTACCAGGTGAGGTTTGTCAAACCTAATAGATCTATTTCCAACTACCACGCTTTGCGCTACGGCAAACTAAACGGTTCGAAGTGTGTAAGGACTTTTAAATGCTATGTTGTCACATAATGTAAACAGCTAACTCATGCAAGTGATATGTATCTAAAAAGAGTTTGTTGCACATGTTTTCTCCCCCAAAACAGTTTAAAATAAGAAAGGGGCCGTGTACGCACCTTTGATAGTTGCAGAATGACCAAATATATGAACTCTCGTAGATAATCCTCTTACGAAGGATCTGTGTTTAAACAATAACCTAGTGTTATTCGGATAGTCGTTTTGTGCTTGAAATCACATACGTGTCAACACACGTATACTAAAGTGTTATAAATGTACATACGTAAATACGTGTGACTTTGAAATCGTTTAAATAAAATCATATCTGATTTTATTTAAATAACCGTAATTATACGCGATTTCGTTTTCGTTCTAGAATATGAATTTTATTATTCAAATGTGTTCGGGATTCCGTTACGGTTCCAACGCAATTTGAACGAGTTAAATCGGAGTTAAAACGAACGAAATATGATCAAAATATCAAAATAATCTTAAAAGCCCAAAAATGGTTGGGGCCGGATTCGAACCCGCGACCCCCCCCCCCCCATCCACCGCACACACTGACTACCAACTCATCTGGATTCCTTTTTGTTAACAGATCACATTTCAAATGGTTTTAATCACTAATGGTCGGGTTCCCATTGATTTAATCTTAACCGAACCAAATGTAAGCCCGATTAACCCACGATTCGAATCTGATCGTTCCTAAAACCATAGGGTTTTCATTTGATATGATATTTCAAACATATCAGTAATGATTAATTTGGTTTTCATGATCGATTGACCCAAAAACCCCAATCCGTTCGACACTCAAGAACCCTAAAACTTAAAATCTTAGAATTCATTTTTGATCCATAAAATTGACTTGGGTATTATCTCAAACGCATCTTTCTGAAACTATCTATACAATTTAATTTGATTTTTGAATACTTTTAAATCGAAATCCCCAAAACAACTTAGATGATGAACCTTAGAACTCGTTCATCTACAATTCGCTATCATCACCTGGAATTGATATATGTATTTCGTTAATCGGTCCATTCAGAGACTTTCAACATAACTTAATTCAATTTTTACCCCTGATTGATCAACAATCCCCAAAACGTTCTTTAAAGCAAGCCCTAGACTTAGAACACCATCAATTCGGGATTTCCATATGAAGTTATGTTAGGGGTACTCTTAGTCGGCATTCTCTGGAAGTATCAATGTGATTTAATTCGATCATTAGATTGTTTAATCAAGAAATCCCCAAATCAGTTTCTACTATGAGCCCTAGAATTCGAAATGCTATAATTCGATGTTAACAACCGAAATTGAGACTAGTTTTCTCTTAATCGGTTATTTTAGAGTGTGCAACAGAGATTTGTTACCTCTTTTGATGTCCAATTGATGTAGTTCGATCACAAGCTCTTGTTTCGGCCACTCCAAACCCAAGTTCTTCTCCTGCTGCTTCTGGTCTTGAATTCTCGTGTGTGAAAGATACTAAGGGTGCCGAATGAAGTTTATCAGTGCTCAATTTGTGATATTGAAGTCGAATTATACCAATTCTAATACCATAGTCGACGGTTACGACCTTGAGGCTTTCATTGAAGTTAATTCAGATAATAAACCGATTAATAACGGTTGGGTAATGTTAATAATCATCAATGTAACGCCTATGATTGATTAATTCGGTTATTATCACTCAAACAACTTAAATTTTAAGTTAGCCCCAATTTCTATGGATGAATTTTGACTTTAAAGTCAAAATTGGTCTTCTTAAATGATTATCAGTATAATACTTGAAATTTTTAGTATCTTAAACATGCTTAGGCTTAATTCCAATACTTCTAATCTAATTTCTTATGATTTCCTTAACTTTTAGTTAACCAAATTAAACCAATTTCTCAAATTGTCAATAATTGGATCACTTAGATCATTGTTGGGCTAAATTAACCCAATTGGGCCTCTTAAATACAACTGGGCCTATCCTGGACTCATTGGGCCTACCTTGGCCTACTTTGGCCTTATTTGACCTACTTGGGCCTTCCTTGTTTTCATTGGGCCTACTTGACCTTATTGGGCCTACTTGGGCCTCATTGGACCTACTCTTATCTTGTTGGGCCTGTGATCTCATTATTTTCAGTTAACTAGGTTAATCCGAAAAGTCGGTTTGTCACATCATCCCCTTGTTGAAGGAATTTTCGTCCCGAAAATTAGCAAATGTTGGGAGTAGTTAGGAAACTACTTACGAATTTAAATCGTACGTGTTAGTGTGGTTTGATCATTCGGTGTGCTTGTGTGTACTCACACACAAAATCTAATGCTTGCAACATCACCACTAAATGTGATCGTTCAATGTGACTGTTTATGTGTACACTAGTTAGTTCACCTAACTGTGACTGTTTGTGTTTGATCATACTATGCTGTGTAACCTCACACATAGTGAGTGTCTGTTTGATCATACTGTTTGTACTATGCAACCTCGTACATAGTAAAATGTGTGTAACTAATCATGCATGTACTACCATAACATGTAACATATGAAATGTAGCACATAAAATGTATAAAATGTAATGTAGCACAAATGTTTATAACAAAACCAATTGAATAAAGTGTTTGTGCTTACAGTTTGAAATTTGCAGTGTTGATGTGTGAAGCATCACGTCATCCCCTTGTTGAAGGAAATTTCGTCCCAAAATTTAACGTGCGCTCTCAGTGTTTGTAGTTGTTGTTTTGAATAGATGAGGATACTTCTTCATCATTTGGTCTTCTCGTTCCCATGTGAATTCAGGACCACGTCTTGAATTCCATCGAACTTTGACTATCGGAATCTTGCTTTGCTTAAGTTGCTTGACCTCCCGGTCCATGATTTCTGCTGGTTCTTCAATGAATCGTAACTGTTCATCCACTTGTATTTCCTCCAATGGTACAATCAATGTCTCGTCAGAAAGACATTTCTTTAAATTCGATACGTGAAAAACATCATGAACTCCACTGAGTTCATCCGGTAGTTTGAGTTGATTTGCAACCGGACCAATCCTTTTCAGGATCTCAAAAGGTCCTACGTAACGTGGACTAAGCTTCCCGCGCTTGCCGAATCGTATCACACCTTTCCAAGGTGATACCTTTAGAAGAACTCGGTCTCCTACTTGAAATTCCAACGGTTTACGACGTTTGTCAGCATAACTCTTCTGTCGATCCCGGGCCGCTGCCATACGGTTCCGGATTTGTACTATCTTCTCTGTCGTTTCGTGTACTAATTCAGGACCTGTAATCTGACTGTCACCAATGTAACATCAGTGCCGGACGCGTGCCGGAACAGTGATCGTAACAGTAAACATGTACAGTGATTCAGGTACACCTTTCGTTAAACTATGTTTATACTATTTATACATTTGATTATCATGAAACTATTATACGATTGTCTGAATCTGACTAAAACCTTAGGGTTTAACAGTCTGAAACATGTCAGATAACACAGTGTTGAAACATAAATACTTGATGTGATATTAGTTTACATAAACGTATGTGAGGTGGAACAAAACAAAATCTTTACGGTTATTGTTGCGGAATGCTAAACCGATGAGTTATTCGTATAGGTGACGATCTGTACGAATGATTATGATAGTTTAACGTTCTGAAATAATGACTTAACAGTAGAAAACAAGAATCAGAAAGCCAAACCATCGACGTGTTCGTTCGAATGATGATTCGAACGAATACGCGCGATGGTGACGCGATCTGATAAAACGATAACGAAAAATAATAACGATACGAACGATCATAAATTTAAAGAAATAAAATATTTCCCATTTTACAATTTTGAAACTCATCATAAAATAATTTAAATTTAACTATTTTATCAAATCGCGAAGAAAAATTAGCGAAACGCGAATAAATAATCAAAACGCGTGAAACTATTAAATCCGGCGAATAAATTAATACCACGATAATTAAAATAATTTTTAGAAGTAAATAAACATCTAACTTATTAAAAATAAACTATTTTGATTTTATTTACGAAAGATACGCGTAACGTGCCAGATACGCGACGAAATTACGAACCGAGCAACCGAAACGAACCCGGATACCCACGGGGTATATAAACCCTAAATTGAGTCATTTACCTCATTATTTACAAACTCATTCTCTCTCTACCCACCAAAACCGTCCACCTCTCTCCTCAACAACAAAAATCACCATTTTCAAGCTTTGGAGCTTGATAACTTGCTCAAAACTCCACCAATTTGCGTGATCTTGGAGCCTAAACAAAGATCTTGAAGTCCTTTACACGAAAGTACAACTCATCTGAGATTTCCTTCGGCCAAATCCAAGGTATGAAGCATCAAAGTGGCTGAAAACTAGGGTTTTCGTGACTCTTTTGTTCATCACTTTCTAGCCGGCTTCAAGCTCTTCCTCTCGAACCCTACACACTCTAAAACGTTTAATGGTACACTCACGCTAGAGAAGCAACCCTGAAACAACCTAGAATCGGACGAAGATGATGATGGCGTGCTAATGGTGATGACAGTGGGTCGGCCGAACCTTACATGGTGGCCGAACCCACACCCTAGACGACCGAACCCTAGTTCTCTCACGAACCCTTCACAAACCAGACTACATGCAAGGCGAACCCTTAGCCACCACCGAACCCTGTTACACCCTCGTGAACCCTAGCCGAAAGTATTAGAGGTTTTCTGGCCGAACCTTGTTGAACCATACGAACCATGGGATAGGTAGCTGTCACTGACGAACCCTAATGACCTGGAGCCGAAACCTCTCTGCCGAACCTCCATCTCTTTCACGAACCTGCATCATGGTGAACAACAGCCGAACCCTAGGCGAAGCCATGGCATCTCACGAACCCAGCTAGGACGAGATAATCGGCCGAACTATTTTTATTCTAGGCCTACCACTTAGACAGCCCGCACTCAATTTTTTTGGCCCAGTTACTGACCTTCGGCCCACACCCCTTTCGTTTGGCCCAGCAACTCGGCAGCCCAGGGATGCTTTCGGCCCACCAGCTTTTGTACAGCCGAATCATCTCACTAGCTAGGCCCATGTGAATCCTAGTAGGTCCAATTCATTTTTTTTCTTAGCCATTGTTTTGTTTTGGCCCAACCTAGTTCAATCAGCCCAAGGCCATGTGGAATACGGCCCAGCATAGAACACACAGGCCCAACAGCCTATTCTTTTTGGCCCAAATGAGTTGAGATAGCCCAATGGATACCTATCGGCCCATGATTATTATTTCAGCCCACCCCTTGATCGGCCCAACAGAAAATCATAAGATACTTAATCAGCCCAATAAGGATTAACAGGCTCAATAACCTCCTTGGCCCAATAGGAATATGATGGCCCAAATTGTTTAGCCCAATGATTCGGCCAATGGTTTTCTAGTTGGTCTAACCGGGCCATGTCGATTGTTTCTAAAACCATAGTCGGCCCACTAACATTTGAGGCTCACATATTGCGCAAGTCTAATGTTAACACGAAAGAATTACAAGATTATCCGGCTAAATGGTGGTTAAACAACTTGCAAACATTTGAATGAACATTGAAAATAATGAAAACAAAGAGCCAACACATTGGGGAAATAAACATTTCGTTTGTAATGAAACGATAACAAGTTTTAGATAAATTACTTGAAAATTTAAAAGTCTTAAATAAATAACAATTTGTGACCAATGATCAAATAAGACATCTTTAACAAAGAAGAATTAGAGCCGGATAACAAACAAGATTCATAAGTGTTAGTCCATTTTAGGACTAACACTTACACGCACAACTAATCCTTACAATCTTATATTTATAAATTATAAACACTATGAAATCAATACAGGAGCTTGAACATCATAACGAAAGCAAACAAAGAGCGCGTGTATTCTTATTCCACTTAGTCAAGCACTTCGGACATAAGGTGAGTTCATTGTCCCCTTTCAAACTTATTTGTTTTACTTCGGGACTGAGGAACATGTTAAACATTTTCATTGAAATGTTATTTAATGCTTTAAAACATAAACATGATTACTTATGATTGAAACCTTTACTTTAAGCTAGATGCTTAAAATCAATTGTTGGTTACTTGATACAATTACATGATACTTGATACAATTACATGAAACTAGATTCAATTACATGAGACTTGATTCAATTACATGAGACTTGATACAATTACATGAAACTAGATTCAATTACATGAGACTTGATTCAATTACATGAAACTTGATACTATTACATGAGACTTGATACTATTACATGAGTTATGATGTTTGGAAACTATTACTTGCTCCTAGGCCATCATACATGTATCTAACCATAGTTTACGTAATTGCTAAACGTCTGGTATTCCAGAGCTTGTACCTATGGGGTGAGATACATGTAATAACATAAACGCAATGATACTCAGCTATTACCTGGTTATAAGAGACATGTAATTGCTAGACTTCTGGTATTCCAGAGCTTTTGTCGGCTTATATGAGGTATGTAAAGGCTAAACATGAAAGTATCGATTCTAAGCTATTACCTGGTTATAAGGGACACGTAATTGCTAGACTTCTGGATATTCCAGAGCTTGTGTCGGCTTATACGAGGTATGTAAAGGCTAAACATAAACGTAACGTTACGGGGCTATTACCTGATTATAAGGGACATATAATTGCTAAACGTCTGGTATTCCAGAGCTTTTGTCGGCTTATAAGAGGTATGTAAAGGCTAATCATGAACTTGTTGAATGCTAAGCTATTATCTATATAAGAGACATGTAATTGCTAAACTTCTGGTATTCCAGAGCTTTTGTCTGCTTATAGGAGATATGTAA
The DNA here is from genome assembly GCA_009363875.1 of Mikania micrantha. NCBI lineage: Eukaryota > Viridiplantae > Streptophyta > Magnoliopsida > Asterales > Asteraceae > Mikania > Mikania micrantha. Next base: position 103,465,288 of record CM018691.1, read on the forward strand.
TTGCTAAACTATGTGCGTGTGAATCAATGATGCTTGATAAACGTAATGAGAAACTAACACTTATGAATACAATAGACATGAAAACTTTGAAACAGATAACAAAGGCTTTGATGAGGATTGAATTGATTGGTAGGTAAAATGCTTAATTATTATTAACAACAGTGTCATATCCGAATTAGTATGTGGTGGGATGGCGTCTGGGCGGGTCGTAGGCTCGACTCAGGGGTATGCCCTATATATAAGCATACTGATTTGGATATTACATGTGGAGTTAATGAGGTTAAGGTTTTACCGAAAGAGGTTTGTTGAAAACTATTTTAAACTTATAAACTATATGAACTCACCAACCGTTGTGTTGACTTGATCTTTTTACATGCTTTCTCAGGTGAAGAACATGTTTAAATCTTAAGCTTTTGGATATGCATACTAGGCTGCCCAGATAGAGGACCTAGTAGACTTTTGGGAAGCACAACTTTTGTTGATGACACACATTACTTTTGATATCTTGTACATATACAAGATATATACATTATTCTTTTGGTTAGGTTTACTTAGTTAAATTGCAGAATATTGCTATTGTAATTTAACTTTGTAATCCTATATATCATTTGATTGTGCTTTAGATATTCTTAAACGTTGATGCTATGTAAACAATCTGATCATCATGATTATCAACCACGATATCACGCCCCGGGAACCTTCCGCCCGGCGGGTACTCCGATCCAACCCCGCCGGCTCGGGGTGCGACAACCAATTTCAGCCCAACAAACTGGTGAACGACATTTGCGACCATACAAAGCTTCAAACGGTGCTGCCTGAATACTTGTATGATAACTGTTGTTGTAAGAGAATTCCACTAACGGTAAGTGGTTTTCCCAGCTATCACCAAAGTCAATTACACAAGCTCGTAACATATCCTCGAGCGTTTGAATCGTACGTTCACTTTGACCGTCAGTCTGTGGATGATAGGCGGTACTCATGTCTAAACGAGTCCCCAATGACTTATGAAGTGATTTCCAAAAGTTGGAAGTAAATCGGGCATCCCGATCTGATATGATAGAGATTGGCACGCCATGCCGTGCTACCACTTCCTTGATATAAATGCGAGTCAGTTTCTCCATCTTATCAGTTTCCTTGATTGCTAAGAAGTGTGCAGATTTCGTTAATCGATCGACAATTACCCATATCGTATCACAACCACTCGGTGTACGGGGTAACTTAGTAATGAAGTCCATCGAAATCTGTTCCCATTTCCACATCGGTATCTCTGGTTGTTGCAGTAAACCTAATGGTTTCTGATATTCAACTTTGACTTTCGAACAAGTCAAACATTTGCTAACGTACTTAGCAATATCAGCTTTCATGTGAGGCCACCAATACAGTGCCTTCAAATCATGATACATCTTGTCTGATCCCGGATGGACTGAATATCTGGACTTGTGTGCTTCATCCATCACGAGTTCCCTCAAACCTCCATACAAAGGTATCCAAAGTCGATTAATGAAATAACGAATTCCATCAGACTTGACATCCAACTGTTCTTCCATTCCTCTTAAGGATTCCTGTACCAAGTTTTCCTTTTTCAAGGCCTCGATCTGAGCACTGTGCACCTTGTCAGGTAAGTCAGTCTGTATCGTCATCATAAGTCCGCGAACCCGTCTTGTTGAAGTATCTTTTCTGCTTAAAGCATCGGCTACCACATTAGCCTTTCCCGGGTGATACTTAATCGCGCATTCGTAATCGTTCAACAACTCAACCCATCGTCGTTGTCTCATATTAAGCTCCTTCTGATCAAAGATATGTTGCAAACTCTTATGATCAGTGTAAATAGTACACTTAGTTCCATACAGATAATGCCTCCAGATTTTCAAAGCAAAAACCACTGCTCCTAACTCCAAGTCATGAGTAGTGTAGTTCTTTTCGTGTGGTCGTAGTTGCCTTGAAGCGTAAGCAATCACTTTATCACGTTGCATCAACACACACCCCAAACCCTGTGCAGATGCGTCACAATACACCACAAAGTCTTCTGTTCCTTCCGGTAAGGACAGAATCGGTGCACTGCAGAGTTTCTGTTTCAATAACTGAAATGCAGCTTCCTGTTTATCTGTCCAGTTATACTTCGTTCCCTTATGCGTTAGAGCTGTAAGTGGTTGAGCGATCTTTGAGAATCCCTCAATGAATCGTCGGTAGTAACCCGCCAAACCAAGGAATTGTCGTACCTCGGTAGGGGTCTTTGGTGCTTCCCAATTCTTAATCGCTTCAATCTTCGCTGGATCAACATGTATACCCTTTTCATTAACTATATGCCCCAAGAATTGAACTTCTCGCATCCAGAAGTCATATTTCGAGAACTTAGCGTACAGTTGTTCCTGTTTCAATAATTCCAATAGTAATCGAAGATGTTCGGCGTGCTCCTCCTCGGTCTGAGAATAGATGAGAATGTCATCAATGAAAACAATGACAAACTTATCAAGATAAGGTTTACAAACACGATTCATGAGATCCATGAATACAGCTGGAGCGTTTGTCAACCCAAATGGCATGACCAAGAACTCATAATGGCCATAACGCGTCCTGAATGCTGTCTTTGGAATATCCTCATCCTGGACTCTTAGTTGATGATAACCAGACCTGAGATCAATCTTCGAGTAGTAACTCGAACCTTGCAACTGATCGAACAGATCGTCAATTCTGGGTAACGGATACCGGTTCTTGATAGTAACCTTGTTCAATTCCCGGTAATCGATACACATACGGAAAGTCCCGTCCTTCTTCTTAACAAACAAAACTGGAGCTCCCCACGGTGAAAAACTAGGTCGTATGAAACCCTTATCCAACAACTCTTGCAATTGTGTAGATAACTCTTGCATCTCTGACGGTGCAAGTCGATAAGGCGCCCTAGCTATCGGTGCTGCATCTGGTGTAAGGTCGATTCGGAATTCCACCTGTCTGATAGGCGGTAATCCCGGCAAGTCTTCTGGAAATACCTCTGGAAACTCACAAACTATAGGTATGTCTTCAATTTTCTTCTCAGCTACCGGTTTTTCAGTTATAAGTGCTATAACTGTTGTATGACCTTTACGCAGACATTTGTGTGCTTTCATACAAGATATGAGACGCAGTGGCGTACTGATCTTTTCTCCTTGTACATACAGTGTCTCTCCATTTGTAAGAGGTATACGAACAATCTTTTCATGGCATACTATTTCAGCCTGGTGTTTGGACAACCAGTCCATGCCAATGACTACATCAAAACTGCCTAAGGCAATAGGCATAAGATCAATTTCTAATGTTTGACCCATCAAATCAAGGATACATCCCTTAAGAATATGTTCCACTACAATTAACTTACCATCAGCTAATTCCACAGTGTATGGACTATCTAAGGCAGTGGGACTAACATTTAGCAACTTAGCAAGTGAACTAGATACAAAACTCCGATCGGCACCAGTGTCAAATTACATAGAGGCATAGTGATTATTTAAGAGGAACGTACCCGTAACAATGTTGGGATCCTCCCGTGCTTGACGTCCTCCAATCACAAACGCCCTGCCCCTAGCACCATTGTTGTTGTTGTTATTGTTATTGTTGTTATTGTTATTGTTGTTATTGGTGCCATTACCGTTACCATTGCCGTTGCCATTGCCATTTGCATTATTATCCCCACCTTTCTTGAGTTGTGGGCAATCTTTCTTAAAGTGCCCCATCTTGCCACACTCAAAACAACCCTTCTGTGCGTTGTTCTGATTATTATTCTGGTTGTTGTGGTTGTTTTGTAGCTCCCCGCGACAATCCTTAGCCGCATGCCCAATCTTACCACACCGTTGACACTTAGCTCTATCACACTGATTACCTGCATGATGAAACCCACACCTATTGCACTTTGGGTGTTTACCAATATAACCCCCTGATGATGATGATTGCTGACCACTGTTTGAATTATGGTAAGACTTGTTTGAATCCTGCTTCCGATTCTGCTGATACGACTGTTGGTTGTGACCCTTGGAGTTGTTGCCTTCCCACTTCCTTTTATGGTCTCCCACCTTGGTAGCTGATGTTCGTTTAGGCAGAGTCCCCTGTAATACTGCCTGATCAGTTAATTGATGTGCTAAACGAACAGCTTGTTGAATGGTGGTGGGATTTGCAGAAGTAACTAATCCCTGAATCTGAGGCACTAGTCCTCCAATATATCTTTCAATCCACTTGCTGGCTGGAGTAGCCATGTGTGGTAGAAGTCTGGCCAATTCGTGTGATCGAGTCGTGTACTCCTCGATATTTGATCCCTCCATCTTGAGGTGCCAGTATTCTTCCTCTAGTTTCTGCATCTCACTGCGAGGACAGTACTCCTCCTGCAGTAAAGTTTTGAAGCCATTCCACGTCAAGGCATTAGTCTCACCCAACCCCAAAGTCTGAACATTTGAGTTCCACCAAGTTAATGCTGGACCCTCCAATGTTCCCGTAGCAAACTTCACCTTGCTCTCGTCAGGGCAGTTGCACATCTCAAACACAGATTCCGCCTTTTCAATCCATCGAAGGAGTCCTATGGCCCCCTCCGACCCTTTGAAGTTGTGTGGCTTACAGTTCAAGAACATCTTGAACGTGCATGCCTGTGGGTTAACCAGTCCCCCAGCTGGACCATGTGGCCCTGTAGTGTGTGTCTGAGCATATTGCGCGATTGCCTCTGCGACTCTGTTATTAATTAGCTCGTTGAGCTCAGCAACTGTCATGTGAATGTTCTCGTTTGCCATTATCTTCCTAGTTAAAAGAAATGTTAGAGCGTTATCAAGATCCAATGTGACATGTGTAAACAAAACAACAAACACAACATGTAATATATAAATCAACACAACTGTTGGAAATAATTAATAGTTTTTCAATAGATAGAAATTTGATTTGAGTACAATACTTTTGAAATCAAACATAAGTTTTCAAACTACTAATGTAGGAACACAACCCGTTCCTAATAAGTTTAAACAAAACAAGGAAAATCAATCATCCTCAACAGTAGATTCAGGATCAGAATCAACAACTGGTGCTGGTTCCTCCCCTTCCTCCTCTTCATCTTCCTCTTCATTCTCCGAGGCCACCAAGCCTTCCAAGGCTTCAAGTCAGCCTTCCAGAATCTCCGCTCGGTTCTCTGACTCTTCAAGACGACCAATCAAATTAATCATCTCATCCCGCATATCATTGACCAGATGGGCAAGATTATCTTGTCTCTCATTAGCATCCCATAGTTCCCTAACATTATACTCGATCCTGTCATTCGCCCAGTACAAGTCTTCGCGCAGTTTGGCGATCTCCTCAGCATCAGTCCTTTGCCTCTTAGGCTCAGGAACATCCAATACCGGTGGTGGATGTGTAGAAGGTCCCTCAGCAGGGATCTCCTGAGTGCCCTCCACTGGCTCCTCCTCCGGATCCTCATCCGGGTCCTCATCCGGATCCTCCTCCGGATCCTCCTCTGGGTCCTCATCTGGATCCTCATCTGGATCCTCCTCCGGGTCTGAGTCATCTCTCTCATATGGTGGAGGAGATGGGATAGGTGGTGCTGGTGATGACGGTGGTGCTGGTGATGACGGTGGTGCTGGAACTATAGGCTCCTCATCCTCGGAATCATCAATATAGATATAAGGTGCTGATGATGATGATGCCACGCCTGTTACATAATATCATATGTAAGTGCAGCGCCATGGAATGTGTAAGCAAGTCAATTACATGATGCCATATGTAATTTCTAAGTAATATGTGTAAGCATATGTGTCTAATGTCTAACAGTCATAGTCTAAGTCTACAAATGCAAACCTAGTTCGCTATAACCAATGTCTCTGATACCAATCTGTCACACCCCCAATTTTCAACTAACGGAATCACACCGTTTGGGAACGTGACAAACCAGGATCTCAGATCATTAGACATAACGAAGACCTCTATATGAATTTCAAAACATACTTTGGTCTAAAAACATAATATCAAAGTTTTCAAAGTTTGCGGAAGCGTTTAAAATAATAACAAGTGTAAAAGTTGAATTACAAATTCAAAAATCCCAAATGTGTAACTTAAACAGTATAAATGTAAAACATGCATGCGACTCTATCTCCTAGTCCATGCCAGCTTTATTGCGCACCTTAGCGTCCTGAGAAAACATGTAAATCAAGTCAACACAAAGGTTGGTGCATAACACAGGTTTTAAGTATTCACAATTTTCAAAACAACAGTTTGAATATCAAGTTTGCAGATAACATAATCACACATGCATAGTCATGATAGCTAGTCATATAAACTATTTACATAAGTGGTCGACACCGAAGCTGACGATTGCCATGCTATAGCATGTTTTTGCCTTGCCACTATTGTCTAGCACGAACAATAGTAATGTGTGTTTGGTCAGTCAAACACCTGTGTAGATCCGATCTACCAGGTGAGGTTTGTCAAACCTAATAGATCTATTTCCAACTACCACGCTTTGCGCTACGGCAAACTAAACGGTTCGAAGTGTGTAAGGACTTTTAAATGCTATGTTGTCACATAATGTAAACAGCTAACTCATGCAAGTGATATGTATCTAAAAAGAGTTTGTTGCACATGTTTTCTCCCCCAAAACAGTTTAAAATAAGAAAGGGGCCGTGTACGCACCTTTGATAGTTGCAGAATGACCAAATATATGAACTCTCGTAGATAATCCTCTTACGAAGGATCTGTGTTTAAACAATAACCTAGTGTTATTCGGATAGTCGTTTGGTGCTTGAAATCACATACGTGTCAACACACGTATACTAAAGTGTTATAAATGTACATACGTAAATACGTGTGACTTTGAAATCGTTTAAATAAAATCATATCTGATTTTATTTAAATAACCGTAATTATACGCGATTTCGTTTTCGTTCTAGAATATGAATTTTATTATTCAAATGTGTTCGGGATTCCGTTACGGTTCCAACGCAATTTGAACGAGTTAAATCGGAGTTAAAACGAACGAAATATGATCAAAATATCAAAATAATCTTAAAAGCCCAAAAATGGTTGGGCCCGGATTCGAACCCGCGACCCCCCCCCCCATCCACCGCACACACTGACTACCAACTCATCTGGATTCCTTTTTGTTAACAGATCACATTTCAAATGGTTTTAATCACTAATGGTCGGGTTCCCATTGATTTAATCTTAACCGAACCAAATGTAAGCCCGATTAACCCACGATTCGAATCTGATCGATCCTAAAACCATAGGGTTTTCATTTGATATGATATTTCAAACATATCAGTAATGATTAATTTGGTTTTCATGATCGATTGACCCAAAAACCCCAATCCGTTCGACACTCAAGAACCCTAAAACTTAAAATCTTAGAATTCATTTTTGATCCATAAAATTGACTTGGGTATTATCTCAAACGCATCTTTCTGAAACTATCTATACAATTTAATTTGATTTTTGAATCCTTTTAAATCGAAATCCCCAAAACAACTTAGATGATGAACCCTAGAACTCGTTCATCTACAATTCGCTATCATCACCTGGAATTGATATATGTATTTCGTTAATCGGTCCATTCAGAGACTTTCAACATAACTTAATTTAATTTTTACCCCTGATTGATCAACAATCCCCAAAACGTTCTTTAAAGCAAGCCCTAGACTTAGAACACCATCAATTCGGGATTTCCAGATGAAGTTATGTTAGGGGTACTCTTAGTCGGCATTCTCTGGAAGTATCAATGTGATTTAATTCGATCATTAGATTGTTTAATCAAGAAATCCCCAAATCAGTTTCTACTATGAGCCCTAGAATTCGAAATGCTATAATTCGATGTTAACAACCGAAATTGAGACTAGTTTTCTCTTAATCGGTAATTTTAGAGTGTGCAACAGAGATTTGTTACCTCTTTTGATGTCCAATTGATGTAGTTCGATCACAAGCTCTTGTTTCGGCCACTCCAAACCCAAGTTCTTCTCCTGCTGCTTCTGGTCTTGAATTCTCGTGTGTGAAAGATACTAAGGGTGCCGAATGAAGTTTATCAGTGCTCAATTTGTGATATTGAAGTCGAATTATACCAATTCTAATACCATAGTCGACGGTTACGACCTTGAGGCTTCCATTGAAGTTAATTCAGATAATAAACCGATTAATAACGGTTGGGTAATGTTAATAATCATCAATGTAACGCCTATGATTGATTAATTCGGTTATTATCACTCAAACAACTTAAATTTTAAGTTAGCCCTAATTTCTATGGATGAATTTTGACTTTAAAGTCAAAATTGGTCTTCTTAAATGATTATCAGTATAATACTTGAAATTTTTAGTATCTTAAACATGCTTAGGCTTAATTCCAATACTTCTAATCTAATTTCTTATGATTTCCTTAACTTTTAGTTAACCAAATTAAACCAATTTCTCGAATTGTCAATAATTGGATCACTTAGATCATTGTTGGGCTAAATTAACCCAATTGGGCCTCTTAAATACAACTGGGCCTATCCTGGACTCATTGGGCCTACCTTGGCCTACTTTGGCCTTATTTGACCTACTTGGGCCTCATTGGGCCTTCCTTGTTTTCATTGGGCCTACTTGACCTTATTGGGCCTACTTGGGCCTCATTGGACCTACTCTTATCTTGTTGGGCCTGTGATCTAATTATTTTCAGTTAACTAGGTTAATCCGAAAAGTCGGATTGTCACATGAACGTAATGAGATAGTTAGGGTTGTTGATTATTGCCTAGATGATGGCTAGAATTGATTATAAATGAAGAACACGATGTTTTAACGGTTAAATCGTTGTTTTGATCCGTTGTAATGCCCGGTTTGCATGAAATCATACCCATGATTATAATGGTTTAAACCATTTGATTATGAAAATGTAGGTGATTAGTTTGGTTAATCCTTGAAATACAAGGTTAAATCCAAGTGTTTCAAACATCACAACCATTAACATACTCATTGGAATGATTATCTGATGTTTATGATAACAATCAGATTAGTATGTTAAACATGGTTATTACACCTATCCTAATGCTACATTGTGACATTTCATGATATATGGGTAATCAATAACAAGGATTGATCATTCTTAAGACATTAAACTATCTAGAAACGGTTACGGCATCATAATCAACAACATTAACTATTTGGTTAATCCAAGATTATTTTGATTAATCAAACATGTCATCAACATCATATTAGGAATCTAATTCAATGTAGGTTCCTACATTATCATACATTGTATGATAAAACACTTAATATCGGTTTGATGACTTGCAAAGCAATGTCTTTGATATTGAACGTTCAGAAAGATCTAATCAGTAAATTAAAACCTAAATAACTCATTAAACATAAATAAATGCAGATTTACACTATTAGCATCAGTTTGCGTGTGATTTCACTACTTTTGTGACTTCAGGTGAGTTTCGTACAACCCCTTTTCATTTTAGTGTTTTACAAATATCGGGGAATTTCTGTAAATCGATTTCTGAACATATGATATGTATCACTGTTATCTTTGTGATTTCATGTGACTTTTTTGTGATTTCATGGGATTTTGCCGTTAGTATCTCTATCACAGTATCAAAAGCCCTCATTCTTTGAAACTGTATCTAGTGAACCCATGTGGGGCTGAACAGGAAGCATTGATAGTACTATTGACTGACAACCCATTTGCTAGGAGGATTGCATCTCCCCTGGTGTGAATGTTTGTTACCTGTTTCCGAAACAGTTTCTTAATGTTAGTGATAGACATTAAGATAATGAGGCATTAAGATATTTACCGAGGGGTAGTATCTTCGTAAAACGTAAAATTGTCCGAAAGGAACTAGATACGGGTCCCATGGTTATCTGAACTGTATATCTTAAAATTTTGCATATCATATTGTTTAATTACTAAACTTTACGAACTCACCAGCTTTGTGCTAACGTTTTTTTAAATCAAACATTTTTGCAGGTAGACAGTGATTCCGGTGAGACTGCATTTCACAAACCTGTAACTGAACAAGTTAATGTTGTAATGTAAATTGTAATAACGAACCATGTAATGTAATTATCTTAAGTTAATCTGTGTGCTTGTGATATCGGATCAAGTAAGTCACCCCTCATCTCTGAGACATCACCACTATGTTTCCGCGACTGTTTCAGTGATATCATCAACAGGTGACGAGAGGTGGGGTGTGACAGACCGCCCTCTCTTTTTCCGTCCGTATTGTTAATTTTTCGGCCGAAATGCTACTTTTAGTTAAAAATAGGGGTTATGCCCACTCGTTTGAAAAAATTAACATCTATTATGAGTTTCAAAAATTTCCGCCCCCTCTTAAGTCGACTAAGCTCCGCCACTGCTGGTAATGATCAGTTGATCACTAAGGTGGTGCGATTTCTTTATAATTATTATAATTATTAAAGGGAGTAAGAGAATAGTTTAATTTCAAACATTTTTTTATCATGGACTGTTGATTTTTTTTATGTTTTAGTCTTAACTATTATGATGATACCGATGCATCTTCACTAATAAAACTTAACTAAATGAACTCTAATTTCTGATTTGGTGACGGACCATGAAATGAATTTTATAATATACTTGGAACAAAAGATAATACATTTAAAAGGTATTACTATACATACAAAATATTATCACCAAATGAAATTTTGTTTATGTTTATTTTGGTGTTTTAATAAAATCTTTGTTTTAAGTTTTTTCTATAATAATGTTATGTTTATCATTGTGTTCTTTTACTGTTATAGCTTTAAAATTCGTTTTTAATGTTTTTGTTTTAGTTTTAGTTTTTTTCTTTTTGGTTTTTAAATCAATGTTATGTATATTGTTGTTTCTAATGTACACTTTATGATTTTAGCGGATTGATAGTCATTTCGAAGTTCTTTTTATTTGATATTTATAAGTTATTTTAGAATAATGATCAAATTGAGTACATATAGCTCATCAAAATTAATATTAAATAACTTTAATAAAAAAAATCCATTAAGTATTGTCAAAATTATATTTTTATTATATTAGTCTAGTACCCGCGTGTTGCAACGGAAAACACAACATTTAAGTTGGATGTTTTAAAGGTTTGTATGGTTCATTCTTGAGTCATAACCATAACAAAAACAATTTTTTTAACTTGGTAGTTAACCAAAAGTGACTTTAACTATTAACATAAAATGCCAAATGAACCAAAAATGCCAAGAAGTGATTCATTTGTTTTGAAGGGTTTTCTATTATAATCACTCTAACACACTTAAATTCTTAAAAGCTACCAATGTGAGACAAAATAAAAACACAAACAAACATTTAGATTAAAATTAAAAAGCTGTACCATATGCTATAAGAGTTGTAAAACTCTTAATTTTAAGAGATTTAAACAAATTAATATTTTGTCTATATAATATGTATTATATAGTAGAATAGACGTCGTGCATTCTTAATTCAAAAAATAATTTATTTTTTTTAAAACGTGGCAAGGTTATTTAAAAACAATTGAAAAAACTGTTTTAGAAAAAAAATTAATTGTTTCAAATATCAATAGGAAAAATAGAGGATATTACGCTCTGTTCCTAAGTTTATTTCAGAAGAGGAAAAAAAAAAGAAATGGGAGGATAGTAGAAACACATTTATTTCTTGAGTTTCATTTAACGAAGAAAGAAAAGAAAATTAACAGATGTTGTGTTTCCGAGTTTTATTTATGGAGAGAAATGGAGGAAAGTAGAGGGAAAACTATGCAAAATTATTAAGTTTTACTTCACTTTCGATTTGGAAGGAAATGAAATGAAAGAATTATATTATTTTCTTTTCCTTTTCTTTCATTTCTTTTGTTTTTTTTCATTTCTGTTCTCTTTTTTGTTAAACTCGGGAACATAACGTAAAAGTTTATGAAAACTAACAATTGTACAATGGAGTGAATTGGGGGCGTGGGCACGATATGTGGGCTTAAATGAGAGCGTGAAGGAGCTTCTATTTAGAGTGTGGGCATGATATGAGGGTTTAAATGAGACCATAAAAAAGCTTCTAAATGCATTCACGTGTTGATCTATATCTTTATCTTTATAAATTTTTTTGAACGGCATTTGATCTCAAAGTTTGAACCACTAATTTTCAGGTCATGTCACCAAGGTCTAGTTACCATGACATCCGTTGAGACCCCACCACCACCCCAAGAGGAAACCGCACCGGAAAACCCCTTAACCTCTCAAGGACCCCTATTTCGCCTTGAGAGGGATTTGAACTCATTACCTTTTATTTTGGGAAGTCAAGGGGTACCGCTAGGACAAAACCCCATTGGTAAATATCTTTATAATTAACTAAATATTATATTATATATTATTATATATATTAAAATGTATGAAAAGGAATAGTAAAATATATGTGTATTATATTAAATAGTAAATTAAGTGTTTGTGTGTGTGTGTATATATATATATTATATTAATTAATTAATTAATAGTAATGCATAGGTGTCTAGGAGTGTTCATCGATTCAAATAACGGTTTATTTGGTTTAGTCAGATCGGGATTTCGGATTTGAAAATTCTGGGACCCTATCCGAAACCCGACTCGACCTGAGAACATGTATTTTTACCCGTTCCAAATCTATCATAACAACCCTAATAAGTTTGATTTTAAATCAGAACAATCTGAATTACTATATACAATTGAATTACTTTAAATGAAAGAGCGTACATATTATTATTATATAGTTAGTGACCTTATTTATTATATATTTATATATATATATATATATATTATTTATGTGTCTTATTCATTTAGTGACCTTTTATAAATTTAAACTTGAACCATCAGAAGTTTTTTAACTTTGAAAAGTAGTAAAGAGAGATAAAGGTATTAAATTTGAGAATTTTGCTTAGATATTTGGTTTTTATTAAATTTGAGATATTTGGTTATATATTTTGGTTTTTATTAAATTTGAGATATTTGTTTATAGATTTGGGTTTTTCTTTTAATTAAAACGATTCATGAGATGGATTTTGTGATTAATTTTTCTATTATTTTTATAACATATTTGTAAGGATTTGTATGATTTTATGTTTTATGATAATTTGTATATAGTTCATGATGAGAGATTTGATTTTGTTATGGAACTTATGTTTCGCCAAATGATATATAATACCCGGTCTCAGGAGTGTACTGTAATAACCCGTCGCAACGTGCGGGTTGAATAAACCTAGTATATATATTAAAATGCATTGAAAAGGAATATTAAAGTTTTGTTTTTTCTATTTTGGTCATAAAAACTTTTATATAATATAAAGTTTTGTTTTTCAATTTTGGCCACAAAAACTTTTAAAGTTTAGTTTTTTTTTTTATTTTTGCCACTAAAACTTTTATATAATATAAAGTTTTGTTTTTTCGATTTTGGCCACTAAAACTTTTTAAAGTTTTGTTTTTTCGATTTTGGCCACAAAAACTTTTATATAATATAAAGTTTTGTTTTTTCGATTTTGGTCACTAAAACTTTTATATAATATAAAGTTTTGTTTTTCAATTTTGGCCACAAAAACTTTTAAAGTTTTGTTTTTTTGATTTTTGCCACTAAAACTTTTATATAATATAAAGTTTTGTTTTTTCGATTTTGTCCACTAAAACTTTTTAAAGTTTTGTTTTTTTGATTTTGGCCACTAAAACTTAATAGTAAAGTTTTGTTTTTTCGATTTTGGTCACTAAAACTTTTATATAATATAAAGTTTTGTTTTTTGATTTTGGCCACTAAAACTTTTAAAGTTTTTTTTTCGATTTTTGTCACTAAAACTTTTATATTAGTACAGTTTTGTTTTTTCGATTTTGGACACTAAAACTTTTATATAATATAAAGTTTTGTTTTTTCCATTTTGGCCACTAAAACTTTTAAAGTTTTGTTTTTTCAATTTTTGCCACTAAAACTTTTATATAATATGAAGTTTTGTTTTTTTGGTTTTGGCCACTAAAACTTTTTAAAGTTTTGTTTTTTATATTTTGGCCACTAAAACTTTTATATAATATAAAGTTTTGTTTTTTCGATTTTGGCCACTAAAACTTAATAGTAAAGTTTTGTTTTTTCGATTTTGGTCATAAAACTTTTATATAATATAAAGTTTTGTTTTTTTGATTTTGGCCACTAAAAATTTTAAAGTTTTGTTTTTTTGATGTTGGCCACTAAAACTTTTATATAATATAAAGTTTTGTTTTTTTGATTTTGGCCACTAAAAGTTTTTAAAGTTGCCTTATATATATATATAATTCAAACGATTGGTTGTCGGTGAGAAAGATTTTGTAAGTAATTTTGTTTAATATTTTTGTAACATATTTGTCAGGATTTTGTATAATTTTATGTTTTTATGAAAAATTGTATAGAGTTTGTGATGAGATATTTGATTTTGCTATGTAACTTATACTTTGGCAAATGATATATAACGCCCGTTCTCGGGAGTGTAATGTGATAACCCGCCGCAACGCGCGTGTGAGATTAAACCTAGTTTATCTTTAAAATTTAACTTTAAATTTTGTTTAATCTATCATATTTCATTCTTCATCTATATCTCTATTTCACTCACAACATTTAATTTATAAATTTTTTATACACATAAAAAGTAATAGAGATTGTGAATAAGATTATTTAAATTTAGAATTTCTAATCAAAAAATTTTAAATTTAAGAAAATAAAGATAGTGCTAGAGATTAAAAATACTATAAAATCTCTAAACTTTAAAATAGACTTTGAGTTATAAAAAAGATGAGAATGCTCTTATTCCACTAAACTGAGTTATATATTGTAATTTTGATATAATAGTTATGAGTTTATAAATAAACTAGAGTTAATGCTTTATTCCAATGGTTTGGTCAAAATATTTGCTTCAAAATTTTGAAAATTACTACATTCAATTCATTAACTTGTATTTTTGTTGCAATAATATCAAGATCACTAGCACTCTTACATTTGCTCTTAACCTTTTCAATTAATAAAATGTAATAATCAACATTGGTTGAGGGGAAGAATGAAGTCTTTCTTATAAAAGGATAGATGCCTAGTAAGACACCTTTTTCCTAGGCGTGCTACTCTCTGATGAAAACGAAACCGAAACTGAAACCATGAGTTTTAAGATTGGCAACATATCAAAGACAAAACAAACAATTTCTTTGTTTGCTACGAATAGTATGAGAGCCAAGTCTAGGCCAATGTGCGAAACTAAGTTTCGTAAGAGGGTGTATCGTAATGTCTCACATTGGTTGAGGGGATACTCAACCCTTTTTATAAAGAAGTAGGTGGATATCTTCACTACAAAGCTTAGATCTAAATATTAAACAAGAATTATAGATTAGAATTGACACATTCTTCTCAATTTTGTGACTCCTTTCTCGTTTTCACTTGTTTCTTTCTCATGCTCTCTAAAACGTAATCATGAACGAATAATGGGTGTGAATGGTAGCAAGTAGGGTTGTTAGAGAACCCTAATTGGAATTATTCACAATTAACCCTTTATAACATTTCTTTATAAACTTTAACCCATAAGCTTATTTCTTATTATATCATATCGCACAAATTATATTAATAATATTTGCAGTGTTAACTTAACAATGCATTTTCTTTTTAGTTTAACGATACTTAAGTATGTATAATTAATTTCCTTTAATTTAAAATATTTAATAAATTACTATATGCAAAATTTTTCGTTATATCTTAATATTTTTGTTTTTTATGATTAAAGGATAAAATGAATCCTAATGAAATATAATATTGAACAAAATGATATAAATATGTGGATAACATATAGGTACTACACACTCTGTTTTTAAATCTAAAACATATTTTCATATTTTTTAAACCAACAAAAAATAACTATTAATTTTAAATTCAGGCCAATCAGACTATATAGCTAGAGATGAGAAAAGTTAAATTAGTGTTACCAAATGGCACAAAGCTCTTAAAAAGAATGCTTTATTTTTAGCAAAATCAACTAGAAATTTTGTTGAGATTTAAAAACATATATATTATAATAGATATGACACCTAGTCAATAATTATTGATAATGAAAAATATTTGCATATATCATAAGCAATAATCACATATTGAAAAAGTGTTAATAGCTATCCATGATCTACAATGAGTATGCACTTTGATTGCCATTAAAAGATCTAAAAATCCCCCAAATAAATAATATGTGTATCTTGGTCTATTGAAAACAGATTGTAAGACTTTCACTACTAAAAGTTGAACATGAATCACATATATTTTCTTGAAAAATGCAATGTGATGTATGTGAAATATTTAGATAATTCATAGTCAAGATAGTCACATCTAGGAGATGTTCTTATGTTTTGTTATTTTGAACTAAACAATGGAGCATTTGCAAAATCTGTTGATTAGATTATCAAGTTACAAGCATACCTTCCAGATTATATTAATTAAAGAGTGAACTTTATAATACAGATGAATTTACATCACATATTTTTCATGCTTATTACTTGTATGTTGAAAATGTGGTTGAACACATAATTGTTTATGTACATACACAAAATGATTTATCTATATTGTTGATTAAATGTCTCAAGTTAATAGCTAGATCATTAATAAACAAAAAAAATCCTATGTCTATTTGAAGCCATGCTATTAGCATGCTAAATTATGAATTCATATAAAATACTCTCTAACAACTTGCTTTTGATAAAAGGCAAACATTTCATACGTTAGAATTTTTGGATGTGGAGCATTTGTTCTTATTGCATCACCACAACATACAAAATTGGGTCATCAAATAAGGTGGAAATATATATGTGATATGAAAAAACGCTCAACAAAATATATATTTAAGTTTTAATAGGTGATATTTTTGCAATAAGTTTTGTTAGTTTCTACTTTAATGAGTTTGTTATCCTAGCATTGGGGGGGGGGGGGGGGGGGGGAAGAAAAAAAATGCCTTATGGTGTGAATATTTACTATTATATGTTGATACGAGTAATCAACAATACGACTCAGAGCTTCAACAGATAATGCATATGCAAGAAATTGCAAACCAATTGAAAGATGACTTTACTAATACAAAAGGAGTAACATAATCTTATATACGAGCAACTAATGTTGCAGCACGAGTTAAGATTCCGAATAATTAAATACATAATAATCTAATTTATGAATTTTATATACGAAATTATCCAATCAATTCAAAGCATAAAAAATCATTGAAAAGAAAAGGACCTTAAAAATGAAATTATCCATTAGGAAAAGAATTTTGATGCGATTCTAGATATCAAAACCTCATCTGATGAAGAAATGAAGGATATCAACAAGTTAGAGGTTTATCAATGTACTATGGTCACACACATATATAATATGGAATTGATATAAAATAAGGAATATAGCAAGTAAGATTATGGAAGAAGATGATGTCCCGAAACCAAAATTTGCCACTGATTGTAGAAATCAATGTGCGTGAATAAATAGAAAGATTATACACAAGATGAATTAGATTCACTTAATATTCAGAAGGTTTTTGTACCAATTGTTATTACACATAAGGTCATAAAGCATGTATGGTATAAATGAACTTTTGTGTGCAAATACATAATGAGTGAAATGAAGTCGTAAAATACACAACTAGAATTGTGGTTCATATTTTTTATTCCAAAGTAAAGAATTGACTATGAGAAAACATATACTTAAATTATGGTTGCAATCCTTTTAGATATTTAATCAACTTAAACTTAATAGTCTTTAGAAATTTAGATTTGCACTATATGAATATGGCCATAACTTACTTGTATTGTATATAAAAATTCTTGAAGGATTTAAAATCTATTGAAAATTAGGTTCAAAACCTAAAGAGCTAAGACTACAATCGAACCATGGTAGGGTTGACTCGAGCTCGAGAATTTTCTGGCTTAATCGAAATTTTTTTTCAAGGCAAAAAATTGTGCTCGAGCTCGTAAAATTTTGAGCCATGAGCTCATTGGTTTTTTTCTTTACACAAATATATATATATATATATATATATATAGGGGAAGGATTTATGGCGTTAACCGCTTAACCCTAGCGTTTTTTGCCCGAATCTTTGTTTTTTTTCATGGTGTTTATTATACATAAATAGGGGGTTTCTTTTTTGTGTTTTTGCTAATTTATCACCGTTTAGAAGTTATAGTAAGTGTAAGTTACTTACACTTACTTACAATCCCTATCTGATGTAAGTAAGTGTAAGTAACTTACACTTACTATAACTTCTAAACGGTGATTAATTAGCAAAAACACAAAAGAGAAACCCCCCTATTTATGTATAATAAAACCATGAAAAAAAAAAACAAAGATTCGGGCAAAAAACGTCATGGTTAAGCGGTTAACGCTATAAGGAAGGGTTAACAATGGAACCATCCCCTATATATATATATATATGAACAACCATATGTGTGTGTGTGTATTTATTATATATAACAAAAATTGAGCCAAGCCATGAGCTAAGCTCAAATCGAGACAACCTTGGGTAAGACTCGGCTCATTTTAAACGAGTTGAGCCTTTTTCAAGCAAACTTTGAACAAGGTTCAAGCTATGTGTTTTTTGAACAACCCTAAAAGAAATAGGTAAAATCAAATTACAAAAATCTTCATATTGAATAAAACAATATGAAAGGATGTGATACAATCATTTGATTTATTTTTTAAAAGTAAATCCTCTACAAATATCTTATTTTAGCATGAATCTTGATTAAGAAGATAACGCATGTGTTCAAATCTAAGTTAATTTACTATAGTAGGATAGGATGTAATTACAAAATAAAGTAGGGTGTTAAATTATAAACATCTTTATATATTTAAAGAGTAAATTTAATGAGATGATTCATGTAGTTTGCTAGTATTTCACTTTTGTTTCCTAGGTTTATAAATTTTTCATATGGTATCTAACCTTAAACATTTGTAATACGTATAATCTTTATACGAGGACAATTTGGTCAATTATGTGAGGGTAATTTGGTGACATAAGAACTACATGCATTACAAATATTTAAAGTTTGAGAGCATATTGGTAATTTATGAAACGTGAGGACCAGGAGTAAAATACTAAAAAACCATAGACACGATATTGGTAATTTACTCTATATTTAAATTTATACTAAAGATAAAATAATGATTTAAAGTTTTTGGAAAACAATATTAATCAGAACAAATTATAAAATATTATGCGAACATCAAAGTGTGGACCATGGGTGCTTATCCATTGTATTTGGCTTCTTTCATTTTTACAGAGAATCACGTAATTTTATGGTGTTTTAATTTAATCTCTCTCTTTTTTTTCTTTTTTACTTTTTTTTTAAGAAGTATAATAAGGTGACCACATGCCTTTTTCTTTTTTCATGTTAGGACTTGGGACCTGTTCATTGCTTTTCATAGATACATGTATATATATACGGAAGAAAGTTCAATTGTTAACCTACTCTTATTGCATTAACTTGTATAACTCTGTTAAGATCAATCCAAATATGTGTTTTTTTTTAAATATTATTATTACACATAAATAATACTTTCTTCTTTTATTTGTATGTGTAAATTCCTTATATTGTTTAAGATTATAAATCTTGTTATAGTAACCAAAACTTATACTGATTTTAAATCTTAAACGGTGAGAAATTTATACATACACATAAAAGAAGAAAGTATTATTTATGTGTAATAATGATATTTAAAAAAATAAAACAAAGATTTGTATTGATATTGACGGAGTTATATGAGTTAACACAATAAGAGTGACTTAACAATTGAACATTCCCCTACGTATTTAGCTTACTGGTTGGGGTTTCACCTTGTGACCGAGAGGTCATGGGTTCGAGTCATGTGAGGGGCGGTTTAAAGGACATCCAGATAAGGAAGGAATCATGAGATTAATCTTGGGTTCTTGACTAATGGGGGGCGAGAGTTTACCCATTCCAGGGGGTTACCGCACATCTGGTATATATGGCCGCGTCTTACCTCTGCCCAGTGGACCCTATTAAGATAATATACATGGTATGTAAGATCGTCGTCATTAAAAAAAAAGAAAAACATTTTTTTTCAAGCATAGCATTTGAAACATACATTAAATCCCAATATCCAAAGATAACACATTGTATAACATCTTAATTAATTAGAAGTCGTATGGAATGACATTCATTTACTCTTTTGTTTCTTTTATATAGGTTTCTAAGTTGCTTTTCCAATCTTAAAACAACCGTGGTGTTAAATGAGTTGATATATTGCTTTGTTGATGTTTGAAAGGTCACTAGTTAATTTTTTTTAACGAATTTGGATCACTAACGGGTCATAGACACACCCGATCATATTCACACATAATAGGGGGAAATCCACCACAGGTGAGAGAAAATCCCTAGCCTAGCATGAAACCCTATTTTGTTCATGCCAATACTTGAACCCGTAACCTCCCTAATAATGAAGTCACACGGTACCTTCTCTCAACCGTTTGAGCTGAGGATCATTAGTCACTAGTTAATTCTTAACTGCAATTTTTTTTCTTTGCTTTTTTCTTTACATTTCTTATATATTTTTTATTAAATTATGTGTTAAATCTTTTTGTACCACAATGTATGTGACGTAACAATGTTTTTTCTATCTACCAACGTCGCATGCACGGGTAACTTTGCTCACTTACAAAACTAACCATCAGTTTCAAGTTTATAACATGTATTATATATTTGTTTGTGTGTGTGGCAAAGGCTTATTTTTAACCCACGTTAATTTTTGTAACACAATTACTTTGAAAAGATTAACTCAAATCTTAACTTTTTTTTTTCATTACTTTTATTATACATATACAATATTATCTTTTTTTTATGTGTATGTATTATTTTACAAGTGTTTAGAATTTAAACTAAAATAAGTATAAATTTGTGTTACACTGTAGATATTTATTTAATGTGATGATAATTTACAATGGTGTAAAATTTTATATGAAAATGAATTTGCATAAACAAATAAAAGAAAATAATCTTGTAGATCTTTAATAAACTTCATGAAAAAAAACTAAAGATTTGTGTTAATTTTAACAGACTTAGTTGGGTTACCACTAATCTACTTCTAATGCACTTAAACTGTCAACTGCAGGATTTGAACCCTGACTTTTAAATGAGATATCAACTATTACACGCCCAAGAGGGGTTATATGCGCAACGGTTTATGTATTATAGAGAATATGATTTTTTTTCCTTAATAACATTCGTTTGTTAAATTTTTTATAAAAGAATTCACACGTGTTTATTTTTATCCGCACTTGTTCGTATAAATTCGAGTTGATATGTTTTGGTTTGAAGGTGTAAGTTTCCGTTTGTTCGAAAATGAGTTGGATCAATAGTAATATATACTTACGTTGCATACTTGTATGTAAAATAAATTTGAATTTATGCTTTTTAACAATCGTTTTTACAGCCTCAAACTTATGCTTTTCTTTACCCAAGTTTGCGGCAAGGCTTCCAGGTTCATTACGAAGTTTGTAGACGCGTCTTTTAACATGTTTAGAGCACAATTAAAAAAAACTCCTTATAAACAAATATCATAAAAATCCTAGACTTCATAAAAGAGTTTATTTAATAACAAAAAATAATTTATTAATAACAAAAAGTTAAAAAGGAAAAAAACTCATTTCAAAAAACACATGCGCAATATCATAGACATAATAAGATAAGCTTTTTCTTTTTCTTTTTCTTTTTTCTTTTCTTTTCTATTCTTATGGTAATTGGGACCGGTCAATCACACATACGAAGTAATAATCATATAAAAAAAAGTAAATTATCGATATGGTCCCTATGTTTTATTACTATTTCACTCTCGGTCATTAGGTTTCATAACTTACCGATATGATATCAAACTTTACACATTTGTAACACATATAGTCATTAAGTTGCCAAATTACCGTCACATAAGTGACTAAATCACCCTCAGATAAGGATTATATGGGCTACAAATATTTAAAGTTTGTGACCATGTGAATAATTTATAAAACATATGAACCAAAAGTGAAATAATAGCAAACCACAGGGACTATCTCGATAATTTACTCTAAAAAAACTTATAAAAATACGAGTTATTCTTTTTATAAAATAATGATTTAAAAGGCTAGTTCAATTGGAAAATATAAAACCGACTCGTTCGACATGCACCGACCCTTATTTTACAAACACAAGCCGAATGAAAGGAACTACAATATTCCAATAACACAGGACTTAATCACAGGCAACAATAACCTATTATGTTTATTGACGGAGCTTGAAAAAAAGTTCGGAGAGGGCTGAAGAACTTTTAGGAAGAAAACGGAGGGGGTCGAAAGATTTTTAGGAAAAAACTGATAGGGCCGAACGATTTTTAGGAAGAAAACGAAGGAGACCAAATGATTTTCCGACAAAATACTACTGAATCAACCCTTTGACCGGAAAAACAGGGCCCCCCCGGGCCCCTATTAAGAACCGTCCTTGATTATGTTTGAATATCTTTTTGGATTCTTTGATAAATCACGTAAAATTTGCTTTCAGATAGATACTCAATACTCAATCAGATAAGAAATAAAAACCCTGAAGAATGAACACAAATATGCTATAAAATTCATCTTTTGCTTTCTAATCAAAGTTCATCTTTATATAGCAAGAAATTGCCAACACCAACCGATGCGACATTTTAATATTTAGTTAGTTACAATCACTGGTAGTTACGCACTAAATAGATAATTACTTTGGAAGTAAACATTTTATTTTCAAATGACAACTTTCTTCTTAAGTATGGGAAATAAGTGTTTACTTTCGAAAACCAACTATTTTAGAAGAGCAATTTTAATTCTAAAACACAACTTTTAAAGCACAATTTTACTTCTAGCCAACCAACAGTGTAATATTGCCCCCAGGATTCTACTAACCATATTAGATTTCCCCATAACCCTTGTTGTTTAGTAGGGTTTTCCCCTTGACACCACAATGTGTCTACAACATCATCAATTATACTATCATCAAACACGCGCTCCCCGTATTATCGACTTGTTTAATGTTTCAATATAGCTAGGTGATACTAAAATAGCTAGGTGATACTAAAATCACCAACATTCCTTCCCTATTTTAGTGTAATCCATTATTCTGTTAAACAAACCATAACATGCAAAATGTATGCATAAATAAAAAAAGTCTTGAAGATTAAATGTATATATTAGTACATTACATATTTCATATTTGAATATTAGAGTGTCACTAAGGATTAAACCCCTATTATGCATACATATACATGAAGCTAATGTACATACAAGTTGAACTATTTGTTTTGTTCTTACCTAGACTCTATCTTTTACTAGCCCTGTGTCATAATTTCAATGAGTAAATAAGAGTCAAATCTCAAGTTGCCTTGAAGCAGCTAAACTTTATACTTGTAAATGTAGTTCATTTCTTCTTACACATGCAATGCAATTTTCCAATGTAATTGTTAAAAAGTCAAAAAAACTTCAACTTAACCCATTGTACTTTGTACATATACCTAAGGATGATATGATACATGTGTTCCAATATCTAAAAGTAAAACTTTTGATATGGAATTCAACATCTAATGTTGTATAATTTGGGAATTGGGTATGAGAGATTTCAATGGACTTTAACCTCATCGTCATATGTGATTTATGCATGAGATCTCTTTCAAACCATTTGGTTAGATGATCGAAAAGATTACGTTGTGTATGAACATATTCCACTGATATCACCCCATGATGAGCTCACGAAACATGTTATCTAACACCCAAGCGTCAACATTTTTCATTATACAATTGGCTATATGCCATAGAAAACTTTGCAACACTATTACATGAGATAAAAATTGATGACATTGGTTTAGACCATTATAGAATCTCATAAAATTAAAATTCCTTAATCATTAAGCTTCTTAACTAGTTACAACAAACTCAACTTCCATTTTCTAATTAGTTATGCAAGTCTACTTCTTATAAACCCATTAGATAGCTCATCCTCTAAGTAGAAATATCCATTCACTTGTTAAGGAATGATAACCCTTATTTGTATTCCAACTTGCATCAGAATACCTTCTAATAACGAAGGAAATCGAATTCAACTCTGACGATAGTTAATGGTTCCCTTTAAATAATTAAATGCTCTTCTAATAGCTTGCCAATGACGTTTTTGGGTCACTAGTAAACCTACTAAGTTTTCTAACTACAAAGGATATGTCCGGCCTTGTGCTTATAATGGTATACATTAAAAACCTTACTCAAAAACCCTAAAGTACTCAAGTTGACACACAACTTAACCTTTATTTGTAAAAACCTTACATTTGGGTTAAATGGAGTGCAAAAGGTGAACAATTCTCACAATTGAATTTCTTCAATATATATTAAGCATAATGAGATTTTGAGATAATAATACCTTTTGTTCTCATGCTTGATCCTAATCCCAATGATCACTTCAAGCTCCCTTAAATTCTTCATAAAGAAGTCAGATGCCATGAATTCTTTTGTATAATAAAATTCATCTTGACTTAGTGCCAAAGATAAGCATGGCATCAACACACAAGAAAATTATAACTCTTTTAGCAAACTTATCAAATTTGTTGTATACACACTTGTCAACTTGGTTAAGAACATATCCACAAGACAAAACAATGCCATCAAACTTTTGATGCCTTGTTTAGGTGTTTGCTTAGTGACTTAATAATGTTACACACCTTATCCACATTAGCTTTGGATTTTTCATGTAATTCTATTCATCACCATTCAAGACTATAATTTTCTCATCCACTTGGTATATCACAAGATTGTGTATAGATATTAAAGCAATCAACAATCTTATTGTGGTTATCGTTGCCACTGGAACATATGTGTCATAGTAGTCTATACGTTCATTTTGCTAAAGTATTGGATAACCAATCTGGCTTGAAACTTGTCTATAATACCTTCTAGTTTCATCTTGTCCATGATATTCATTTATACCCTAATGGTTTACAACTAGGGGTGTAGATTAGTTAGTTTCCAGTTATTATACTCCATAATAGTATCCATCTCTTCATTTGTATCTTCTTTCAAGAATGCAACTTTATAAGATTCCAAAGTCACACTAAGGTTCTTGGATTTTCCACAATATTTAGAAATATAAATATTGATTTTGAATCTCACTCCTCGATCCTTCAACATAAAGTTGAAAATCGGAACCATATTTCTTGGTTATTCTAGCTACTATTACTTCTTCTTCATCTTGTTGAAGTACAAGGGATATTATCTTCAAGATTAGCCCTTTTGAGCTTTATTTAAATTTGAAGACATTTCCTTTAATCTAGGTATAGATGCAAATCTTTCTCATCAAATATTGCAACCATTGATTTAATAACAATGTATAAACAAAGAGTCATTATGTTTTAATACATAAATCCTATATGATTTAGAATGGTCAAACTATCCAATAAAGATGCACCCTGTATGCCTTTTTCTCACTTACTTCTGGTTGGGTTTAGTAAGACTTAATACTGCTCTATAACCCCAAAATCTTTAATAATTTAAGTTTGGAGGCTTTTCTAACCAAATTTTATATGAGGTTGTCTTGTCCCTTTTTACTAGGAACTCTATTTGATGCATAATGTGTTGTTACCATAACCTCACCCTAAATCTTCGCTTAATCCCGAGTATGATAACATGGAATTATCCATTTCCTTTAAAGCACTATTCAGTCTATCATAAACATGCCGTTTTCAATTCTTCCAAACATACAAAAAAGAGTTTCTTGAACTATCTTGATCGTTCCTATTCAATTCAAGGTACAATATGAGGTGCTTAAGCCTTTTCCAATAGTGGATATAGGGCTTACATAACAGCTGATACATGACACAATAAGACACGAACACAAATATCAATGACACGAAAATGACACAATAACTACTCGTGCCATTTTTCCAAACACCAACACAAAAATGTTTAGAAACATATTACATGATAATACTTGTTTAAGAACACAATATGAAACATATATTTATTGAAAAAAGTTACCAAAAACCTATAATATAGAATGATCAAAACAAAACTTGTGAGTATTAAGGGTTGAACAAACTCTAATGCTTGATTGAACTCCAAATATGAAGTTCAACCAGTTGATGATCGACGAGGTTCGAGGGTGCATTGGCGCAACGAGATTACAATGCTCGTTGATATTGCGAGGTTTGAGGGTACGGCAATGCTTGAGGATCCTCACTGAAGTTCCAAGGTGTTGAATGTTGTTCATTGATGATGAACAACAAGATTAGTGTTGAAAACTTGAAATGACATCTTGAGGCCTTACGATAGGAGCTATCTGAATTGGAATTTAGGGTAACATTCTAAGAAGTAAGAACAAATGGTTGGAATTATATATATTTAATCATTTTAAAAAATTAATAAATAATAATAAGTTCATACATATATCTCCTAACAATGTTTGGTTACGATTTTCTTCGTGTCTTAATGCATTGACCTGTTTATGTCAAAAATCTTTTAAGCTCAAATACGAAACCAATTAAATCCATGCCATGTCAGCTTAACAAATTCGTGTCAAAAATTTTCATCCCGTAGACGGTGCTTTAGCAAAAGTAGCAATACACTTTTGTAAATGCAAAGTTAAACATCTTTTGGTGAATATTCTTCTTGCGTTACCTCTTCTACATGTTTTACATGTTTCAAAAAGATCTCGCACGTTTTATATGAATACTTATGTGTTATAACATTCTATCTTAACATGTTTAATGATTATTTTTTAATGTAATAGTAATAATAATATTTTAAAATTTTAACTTTTTTTTTTTGAACGGCAATTTGGATCACTGACGGATCATCGACCCACCCGATCATATCCACACCCAATAGGAGGAAACCCACCATAGGTGAGAGAAAACCCCCTAGCCTAGCATGTAACCTCTATTTTGTCCATGTCAGGACTTGAACCCGTGACCTCCCCAATATTAAAATCACAGGGTACCTTCCCTCATCCACTTAAGCTAAGCATTTCCTGTTCATAATTTGGGCGCATGCAATGCTCAATAAATTGTTAAAAAGATGGATTTTTTTGTACGTCTGACCCAAAAGGAATCGTTAGCTTCCCATGAACCTTAAATCACGAGCCACAAAAATCTTGGTTTCTGTTAATTGCCCCTTAAAATAACTGGTATAAACGAGGTGCTCAACTTAGATTTATTATATATATATTTTAATAATTGAACCACGGCTACAAGTCTAACGATTCAACCGCAAACCAACACAACTAACCGTCCAACCGGTCAGTTTGATTTTTTTTTGAACAGTCATGTTTATTTTACACCTAAATTACACCATAATTACGTTTATATATAGGATTGAACCTATGACCTCTCATTCTAAAAGGCAAGCCTCTATCAAGGGAGCTAGTCCCACATTGGCAACCGGTCGGTTTGATAGCAGCTCAAAAGGTCATAACTTGGCTGCTGGAGTGCTGGTGTTGCCAAGTTCAATCCAACCTGATTATAATTTAGGAGTGTTCATTGGGTCGGATTACAAATTATTCGTTTAATTCGAAACATGGTTATTCGGATTCGAAACATGGTTATTCGGATTTGAAATGTTTTGCCTAGACTTCAAACACGACTCAAACAACCAGAATAAGGACTCGGTTTGAATTTCGGAGAAACCCAAATAAACCTGAATTTGGGCGTGAAATTTCACCATGAACGTGTTTTTTTGGGACTAAAGACTGGGCAGTTGGGTTGGACTAGTCTAACTGTCCATATTTTAATAGTTAATTATTCTTTAATTGAGTTAATTGGATATTTGAAAACCCGAATTTAATAGAACCTTATATGTGGATCCAACCCAATTATCCGAAGCCTAATTTGGGTTTAGATATATCTAACCCGAACAACAAAATTACTATTTGAATCGATTTTTCAGTTTCGGATACCATTTGGGTTTCAATTTTTTTCGTATTTTGGATTGTTTGAACTCTCATAAGTAACATTGCCTCTCTATTGTAATTATTTGCGAATTGTTTTTGATATACAGAGGTTATATCTCAATAGTACCTAATTATTTATATAAAGTTTTATGTTTTATGAGGTAAAAGTTGTGTAATATAAAACTAAAGCATGTTACTGATAAAAGAAAGCTACCTACAACCATTATTTTATGATGACCAACCTTTTTACTATTCTGCTCATGATGTAGAATGGGGTTCACACAACAATATGTATATGACCAGCGCAGTCTTTGAGAGATTAGATGTCCTGTGTAAATGCTAAAAATGGGCCCCTATGTGTGTGCGTGTGGTAATTAGTTTATAACTAAATGTTAAGTGAGTTAATTTGTTTTTTGACCTCGATTATAAATTGTAATGAGTTATTGGTCAAAAGTTTAAAGAAAAAGTTTTTTTTAGCCTTTATAAAATTCGTAATTGTGTTAAATGTATTTAAAAAATTGGAATGTAAATTATATGTGTTTGTTGTAAAATAAATTAATATATATAATATATACAATTTTTATAAAAAAAATTAGGGCCTCCTAAAAAAATAGGTCATGTGGTCGCACTTCTCGCACTTGCCCTAAGACCCCCCTGTATATGACTAGTTTACATGACTAGATAACAAGTCAACTAATTTTAAATAACTAAAGCACAGTTGTATGTGAAGTATTAACTTCTACTTGGATTTTTAAAATGTTTCCGGATTTTATAGGACTGATGTGTAATTTGCAATGTTTTCATAACAGGATCGGACGTCGAACCGGTCTTCTTACTGGTCAGAGATCCGATCGGTCGGACCGGTTGAAACGGATTTAAGAACCGGATGATTTTATATACATTTTATAAAATATATATATAAAAAAAATCAAAAAAAAATTAAAAAAAAATAAAAATATAAAAAACCGGTTCAACCACCGGTTCGCCGGTTCGACCGGCCAGTTCACCCAAAAACAGCCCAGTACCCCTAACCGGACCGGTCCGACCACCGGTTCCCGGTTCGGCCGGTCCGGTTTTCAAAACATTGGTAATTTGGATTTCCTATGATGTTAATTTTTTTTAGTTATAATTATTTTCATTCAACTTAGTCATTCACATCTATGATTAAACATATGTTTTCCATTCAACACAAAATAGTTTAGAGGGGTAAAATAATCATTTTATCTAGTTGTTTAGAGATCCAACCAAACAAATTACCGGCTCAACAGTTAACTAAATCATAACCTGTTATCCAGTCAGATCTCCTACTGTTTTAACATTTAATAATGCAGAGGCTGCTAAACAACCCCAATGTTAACTTTGGGACACAGGAACTTCTAAAGTTGTTAGGGACAAAGCCATAAACCATTTTCTGAAAATAGTGGCACCCTTGTGGCCAAGTCTATGTGACAAAGCCTTCTAGAACGGTTAAAACGAACACATAAAATAGAGGGAATTTGGTGCTGATCATAGGTAACAAATGAAGGATCAAAAGCAAACGATGATGAGTAACTATTAAGGCATTTATAACAACTTCATACTTCGATACCAATAATGTCTTGTCCTAGTGCTAAGATGAAGGTATGAGGGAAGTGATAGAAGACCCAGGTCCTCGTTTCGATTCTTGATCCCACCCGGTTTTACCGACTTTCCACCGTCATGCCTTTGGGCGGGTACGGAGTACCCGATAGTTGATTAGTGACCAACTTAGGCATCCTTTAGCCATTAGGGCCACGTACGAAGTACCCGATAGTTGATTAGTTGGTCATTCAAAAAATAAAACTTCATACTTCGGTAGCAACTTTGTACCTTAGTAGCAACTTTATAACATTGTTTGTGCTGATGTACTTATGAGTTGATATAACCATCAACTATCACATTTGATCATGAAGTTGTAATGATTCTTTGAGACTTTTCATGTCATTATATAAAGAATTTATTTGTTGTGGTTTTATCATCAAATACATTGCAAATTTTGGCACAAGTTCACAAGAAGAATCTCATATTTGTTCTTAAATAATTTTACGTCTTATCCAATTGAAAACTTCCTAAGAACCAACATAACTCACACAATTCAAAACCTTCATTATGATGGCCACTTTTATATATCAATAATGATATTTTACCTGTTTACTTTTTAAAATTGAAATTTAAAATATGCTTTTTGAAGTAATTGAGGTGATAAACTGATCGTTTTAAAAACTCAAAAATATGAATTTAGAAGGACATGAATGCCATTTAAGCAAAAAAAAAAAAAAAAAAAGAGAAGAAAAAGAATAAAAAAGAAAAGAAAGAAAAACGATGTAAATGAATGAACCAAATTTATTTATTTATTTGTTAACCTCCAAGAAAGTGGTGTAATAGTTAAATAGGTTTACACAGTTATAAAAAAAAATAAATTATATTTGTTGCTTACAATTAAATTTCTATTGGCATACATCAATATATACATGACTTCAAATTGAAGTCATGTTCCACAAACTACTCGATCAGTTTCACCTTTCATATTCAATTTTTGGATTTATTAATATATGACCTTTGATTTTTAATTTTATGTATTTTTAAACAACTAATAACCAATTATTACTGTTTAAATAAGTAACTTTGTATCATTATTCAGAAGAAAACTCATACCAAAAAAACCCTTGTCTTAACCTAGAGTATTTTTAACCCAAACACAAGACCTCTAAAACTCTCCAATGCGCCCTTACGGGCATGTGTATGTCCCACGTGGACAGCTACATCTCCAAAGGATGCAATGGAGTGCTCCGCACTTCCCCCACTTTGCACTTCCGGAAGTGCAACCAAGTGTAAAGAGAGAAGGTGGAAAATATGCGAAAAAAAGAATGATGCATGTGAGAATGATGTGTTGGAGTTAAAAAGATGAGAGAGAATGATGTGAAAAGGATGAGTAAAAAGATGATATGACAATAATGACTATGACGCATATAGTAAATGCCACCTTTAGCGTTTCGGACAGAAAAAAAAAATACCGGCATCCTGTAAGACCTCCCTTTTAAGTGTGGCAAGTTGCTTTGAAACGTGAGACAAGCAGCAACATAAAGAGACCCCTATTAAAGAACTGGGAGACAAGTAATAAAATAAATAAAGAATTGTTTAGATCAGAGTTCCTTTGTTTCATTACATGTAGACACTGGTTTACCTCAAGTTTATTTTTAAAAAGTATACGTTGTTTTAAACTTTTATTTAATATTATCTTCAATATATTTATTTTGTTTTCGCTAATTGTTAACAAAACAATTAGCTACTCTGAAAAATATTTTTCTTACTCGAATGTTCGTATCTCTATTTCTATTATGGTTTTCAGAATTGAACTGGACTCACCGGCCCAAAATCAACATGTGAACCGTCTTATAACGAACCGGCCTGTTGATCTGGTTCACACTAGTTGAACCGGATTTCAGTTTTTTTTAAAACTAAAATCTATAAAATAAAACATTAAAACCAAATCCTACATTTTTTTAACATGATTATCTTTGTTAAACATTAGTTATGTTTGATTAAATGTGTTTATAATTTTATAATTTTTTTGGAATATTATATATATTTATTATGTCATCCGATTTTTTGAATCCGGTTCGACCAGTAACCCGTAACCAGTAAGACATTTGGTTCAAAGTACGGTCCAATTTTGAAAACATTGGGTTTTACTATATTTACGTATAACATTATTTATCAAAGCTGAAGCGACTAGAATTTGTCATGTAGAGGTGTGATAACATGATTTATCAAAGATGAAGCCACTAGAATTCAGATATCAGGATTGTAAATTCGGATAATCATTTTATAAAATTTCATATATTTTGGATATTTGAAGTATCTGATATCTCGGATAATTTTTTAGATATTTCAAATATTTCTTTGGAACTTTGGATAATTTTCAGGACATTTTTAATAATTTTCAAATATTTCAGATACTCGAAATATTTTTTTTAATTTTAATTTTATTATAAAAATATTAAATAGTAGATATTTTTCTCGAAATTTGGATATTCATTTGAATATCTGAATTCAAAATATCAGATATCTGAAACTTCGTAAGCTGATTCGGATTTTTAAATTCACCATCTGAAGTATTTGGATATTCAAAACTTCATATATGTGATCAATGTTGTAGAAATCGCTAGGCGCTAGCCGGGCGGTGGGGTGGGGACTAGGGATTAATCGGGATTAGTCGGCCAACTAATTGGCCTAATCGGATAGTCGGGCTTAGTCGGCCTTAGGGGACTAGCGATTAATCGGCCTAGTCGGGGATTTTTACAACCATGTATGTGATATTAACCACTACCAACGTCAGATACAAAGAATAAAAAACACGAGAAACGTTAAAAAATCACTACAATATGTCACGTGTCATTTACTTGATTTAAACAATATATAATTACTATGAAGTAAAAAATCATGAAACACGTACAACAAAAATTTGAAATAACGCCCTTATCCAAAATTTTTTTTTGAAATAACCTATTGCCACACTATACTCAATAAATTAACTGCTTGAAAAATCATTTTTCAGTGACGGTTTCTTGTTAAAATTATATAATACTAGGGCTATAAATGAACCGAACGAACACGAACGAGCCCTTGTTCGTGTTCGTTCGTTTAACTTTTAACTTGTTCACGAACGGTTCACGAACGCTTACCGAACGAAAATTCTTGTTCGTGTTCGTTCATTAAGGATTTAGCTTGTTCACGAATGGTTCACGAACGCTAACGAACACATATTATTTAAACAATAAAAATCAACATTGTTAATCTCAAGCAATGGAGATAATCATTTATAAATATATAAATTAAGATATTATAATATTAAACTAAAAATAACTTTAAGTATTATGGTATTAAACTAAAAATTAAAAATAAACAACACATTTAATGAATAAATATAAATGAACTTAACCGTACGTAAACGAACATGTTACCGAACGTTCACGAACACAAATGAACGAACACGACCTCTGTTCATGTTCGTTCATTTAACTAAACGAACGGAATTTCTTGTTCGTGTTCGTTCGTTTATTAAACGAACGAACATAAACAGACTTCCCGCCGAACGGTTCACGAACTGTTCGCTGAACGTTCGGTTCGTTTACAGCCCTATATAATACTATCCTTTAAAAAGCTTTAGTGAACCTATGAGATAGATTTTTCCGAATTAAAAACATTATAAATGGTATTTATTCTTGTGGGTATACTAATAAACTGTTAGGCACTTGTTTGGTCACCCAATAATGATTCGTTTGGATGGTCAACGTTCTGGTCTTAAATCCGTTTTTTCTTCTCTTTTTCTTTTTTTTTTACCGGCTTGAAACACAATCACTTATAAAGACAAGATTTCAACCATATACTCGAATTTGACGCTTTAGAGCATAACTTGAGCCCATCTTATGAAAATTCCTCAACTAGCTAAACGTTGTTTCTAATATTTGTGTAATCGTTTATATAAATATATAGTTAAATACTTAATACAAACATTATACATACATACATACATACATACATACACACATACATACATACATACATACATACACACACACACACACATATATATATATATATATAGGGGAATGATGATTATTTGGACGCACCGACTAGTTATGAAATTGCATTGATAGCCTCTACTCGTGTCCTAGCCCATCGGAGAGCTAGATTTGCCTCAATTGTTTGTCTCTTTCCTTCAGCTTTTCTCAAAGCAGCTTCTGTTATCTCAAGAGTTTGTTGAGCTTCTTTTGGATCAATGTCACTACTTTTTCTCCGCATCATTTACTAAAACAGTGATTTCATTATTACCTATTCTAGCAAAACCACCCATCAGAGCCATCGTTAGCCATTGGTCGTTAAGGCGTATTCTCAAAATACCTATATCTACTGCTGTGGCAATAGGAGCGTGATTTGGTAATACGCCAATTTGCCCACTATTAGTAAATAAAACGATTTCTTTTTCTTCTGAATCCCAAACTATTCGATTAGGGGTCAGTACACAAAGATTTAAGGTCATTTCTTCAAATTGCTCTCCATTTCTAAGAGCTTTTGGGTGGACATAGTAGTCCTAGCCCCGGAAGCCTAGGAGTTGCAACCGCCCGACCCTCCGAGGATTGATTTTGGTTGAAGAGTTCTCTCTGTCCCTCCGTCCCCCAATTAGCTAGTTGTCCTGTCCGTCGTCCACTTCTTAGAGCTATCTTGCTACCGGTTCCTTAGACTATACGCAGAAAGGTCGAGGCAGAGCCACCAATTCTCTAAAAGCAAGGACGATTAGCTACGTTCCAATGAAGCACATTCCAACAATTACCTAGCCCGTTAGGTGGAGGAAAAAGGATTTGTTAACTCTTTCTTATTACGATAACCGAATAACTACATCTTATTACTTTAGAGCCCACATTAAAGTAAATCTAAATGTAGAGTCTTTTTCTTTTTTTTTTTAATTAATGTAATTAATATGGGCCCTGATTATATTAATTAAAAAAGAAAAAACATACACCTTTAAATTTACTTTAATGTGGGGTCCAAAGTAATAAGATGTAGTTATTCGATTATCGCAATAAAAAATAGTTAACAATTGAACCCTTTCCTATATATATATATATATATAGATAGATATATATATAGATATATAGATATAATTATCTTAAAATAAAATATACCTAATAAATAATAATCATAATTGAAATTTTCTTAAAATAATGTTTCAAATATTAAAGTTTCAAATTATTATGTTTTTAACAATAAACAATTTCATATTAAGATATTTATTGTTTAAACCTTAAGCTAATAATCTAAAGATTAAAAACATAAAAATAGAAAACACATTTAATAAATAAATTTAAAGAAGAAACGTAAACGGATATAGAAAAACACAAAAGAACAGAGCAACTCATTTTCATTCTTTTAAGTAAATAAACGAAATTTATTTTTCATGTTTCTTCATTTACTAAACGAATTTTCTAACAAACGGTTCACGAATCATTAGTTAAACGTTTGGCTCGTTTACAATCAAACCCAAACTTTTTAAGTTACAAGACTCCTCTATACTTCACTAATTTGTATCCGACAAACCGCCATCCACCCAATCATGATTGTAAAATCTAACCTATATTTACAAGGGTGGTTTATAACTATGCATGGCAAAATGGGCAGGTTGGGTAATGGGTCAGAACGAGTGCGGGTTAAGACGAGTCTTAAGCAAAATCCGTTTGAGTTTAAATGGGTAATTTTAAAAAAAAATCAATTTCGCTCAAGTTAAAATGAGTTGCAATTAAACAAATAGTTTATTTGAATTATTTTTGATGATTTTTTCATTAAATATATTATTGATCATACTTACCCATTTAAATCCATTATGTTCACATGGTTTTTAAGTTGTCCATCTTGACCTGCTTTGTGTTAAGGTGTTACCCATCTCAACCTATACTATGTTATAATGTTACTCTTTTCAACCTAAAATGCAATAATTGTTTACCCAATTTTATCCATTATCTTTTTATAGGTCAAGATTGTCAGATATAATTATAACCATACATAACTCTCATTTTATACGGCCAATATTATAGGGCTATATGGGCCTATATAACTCTACCGTTACATATTTGCCGGGTTATCAATAACTATATGACTCGTATAACTTTAGCTTTATACGATCAGTATATGGCTATAAGGCCAGTATAGGGTGTTTTAAATCAAACGTATAATACAAAAGTGTGTTTGTAAGAGAGTGTTTTTTTGTGGATAGCAAGTGATCAATGTTGGGATAGAAGTAAGCATGCAGCTTGTCTCTTGCCTTCCGACTTGTTATTTGTTTTCGCTTCTTTATATCCTTTCGGTTCTTTTATTTATATTATCATAAAAGTAGTTGATTAATAAATATTTACTAATAAATATGTAGAATCTGTGGGTAAGCATATATTACTGTGTCCATGTATGGGTTTGAAGTTGACCCGACCCCTATAAAAGGAGAAAAAAAAATATTTTTTAAATGATAATAAAAGAATTCAAGAAAAATGTTCTAAGATTAAAATTATTTAGTTTATTATAAATAATCAACGAATAAAAGCTGAAACAACATTAAATCCCCTGTGTTGATAAGATCTTGTAAGAATTAAGCTAGGCCCGGTCAAAAAAACAAAATTCACATTAAAGCATTCGTTAGCCTGAAAATATGACATCACATTGAATCCATGCTCACAAAACAGCACGTCATGGTTTTATGGGCATGTTACAAGTATCATTACTGTACAAGTTATGTAGGACTATTAAGGGCCGGCCCAATGGGCTTAGAAGTCTAGACCTTCGCCTAGGGCCTCAAAATTTATAAGGCTTCATAAAAAAATCATTTGGGCTTTATGTAGGTTGGATTTGGTCATTTGGAGGCTTTCGTTAACGCATACCGGCATGGGCCGTGGGCCTAGAAATGGAGAGTGACGGGGGATTGGGGAATCTGCCAAACGGGGGAGTCTGCCAAGTGCCAATGACTGAACTTTCGTTCACCACTCAAGAGAAATTAGGGCATCGCCCCCTTCACAGTTAACGATTCGTCACCTCGCTTTGATTTCACTATTGCTAGAATTTAAGCGCCATGAAAGCCATTAACCCCTGTAACCTCGTTGTCGGCTGCCTCTTAATACTGCCTCATCGTTGCCGTTCGCGAACTCTCGTTTTCGACTACCTATCCAGTCATCACTCATTCGAATCCATCCGAGACACATCGGCCATCTGTATTACAACTTTCACAAACAGTCATCGTGAGTTTGTGTCTTCATGACGATTGCGAACACATCCGAGCTCATCGGCCATGTGTGTCGGTCATGGTGTTACAACCATTTAGGGCTTTAGGCCATCGCACTGCCATCATGACGAATCCATCCGAGACTCAAGAGACCTGCTGTAGTACTGCCCTTACTCGATTTGTTGTTAGAGACCAAACTCGATTGCTGCTGAGGTTCTCTACTTTTATTCATATTTGTTCCAAATTCCTAAATCTTAAAAGTAAAAGATCTAAATGTATTCATTCTTACACAGATGCACACTCTCATGTTGTTGAAGTAACGAATCCCAGACTCCATCCGATCTAGCTATTCAGGGTTATCCTTGCAATCCTGCAGCCACAAAAGCCGTTAGCCATACCGCAGGAGGGGGCCTTCTACGATTGGACTCCGGCGTGAGAATAAGCTATTGATCGGAGAATGAAATCAGGGAATGGAAATGTAAGTGTAAGAACAAGAGATGAGATACCTGAAAGAGTTCCTCAAGTGTTCTATTTATACTACTTGTGCTCCTAGGGTTCTGGATTCTTTGGAGTAGACGTTTTCCATTTTGGAATTCAATCCTGCTTTTCGAGCGTCCCCTTCGAGTATGCCTATTCTTACCATTTCTGTGCAAGAGCTGACTTATGTCACCTCTTGTACTCTGATACCTTGAGACCTGCTTCTTAACCCTTGGTCCAAAGACTTAGCTTTCATTAAATGTCCTCTCATCTTTATCTTTATTGGTATCTGGTAAGTTGACTTTAGTTCCGTCCATATTGCTATTGTACCATCTTGTTATTTGGCTAGGTAGGTCGTGCGTTCTTGCCATCTGGCCATTTTCATATCTTGCGATATTCTCCAACTTCATCAACCCCCAGACAGACCGGTTAACACATAAGTTGAGTGGTCTGTCTTTCTTGTAATACGATGATCTGGGATGTGCCTAAATGCCCCGCACGTTTCCCGAATATTTAATCATTTATCTTCCTTGGTATCCACCCCCTGCCATTTCCGGCGATTTGATCCCTCTTTCTTGACGGTTACCATCACATCACAGTAAAAGGGGTAGAAAGAAACCGTTTTCCCCCTTTTAAAATTCTTTGGGCGGTTTCTTCTTCCTCATTTCTCTCCAAAATCCGAATTCTTTCTTCTTTGAAATCTCTACACTACGTTCAGGTAATTCCTCCTTTCTTTATTTTCCATCCTATTTGCATTCTAAATGACCGATAGGTTTGACATGGATGATCGATTGTGTGCGTTGTCCGCCGATGATTTCAAGGAGTTTTGTGTGCAATATCACGTAAGGGATGAATTTGTGCCCACACTTTATCAATCAGGGCAGAGTGTGAATGATTGCCCTCCTGGGTTTGTTGCATTGTATACACGGTTCTTTGAATTTTCAAACCTTCGACTTCCGTTGACTCGATTTTGTTATAATGACCTAGAATATTACTGACTCAGTTTATCTCAACTTGCCCCTTTTGGCGTAAGCAAGATTACCCACTTCGAAATGGCCTGTAAGGCGCTCAGGATTCCTCCTACCATGGCTCTGTTTCGAAGGTTTTTTAATTTAGCAAAGAATGGTGCGTGGTTCACCATTCAGCGTCGTAAAATGGATGATGAGTCACAATGTGTCTTCGTTGTTACTCCATCTGTGAAGGACTGGAAAAGCCGATTCTTTTGGGTTTCGTCCAAAATTCTGCCTTTTGAACCATTCTACCGTGACTCGAAAGAACCCGTTTCCGAGACGAGTCTCCCTGATTCTACCATTAAACTAGATCATAATAGGTTGTTAGTGGCCAACAAAACCCATATGCGATCTTTTAGCGAAGAAATGTTAGTCCTCGGTGGTTTAAGCCGATATTAGGACAAACCAGACCGCATGCCGACGTTCATGTGGCGTGGTAGCGGTATGTGTATTTTACATATGAAGTCTTTCTTGGGGTTATTGCTGTTTTTCCATGGTGCCTTAATTGTTTGTCTTTTATGTTTGTTTTGTTGTAGCTATGGGTTTGCTTGATTTGATGAAGATGGACACAAACTCTGATGTGGAAAGCTCCTCTCGTCCTCTGCATGATGGGGAAGAGGATGTTCTTAGTAGCCATAAGAAGGTTGCTTACGAGGGTGGTGAGTATTCCAGTATTTTATCCTCGGGTGGTCCTACTCATTGTGAGTTGGCCAAGGTTAAGATTGCGGATGTTGCTGGGCTCGGTTCCCCGAAGAGAAAAAAATCTAAGGGATCAAAGAAACGCTCGCAAAATGTTGCTGATTCTACCGTGGCTAAACGTATTCGTTTTTCCAAGCGAAAGGCCGCCGCCCAAGAGTGTTCCTCGATGAAAAAATATCAAGAGGTAAATTCATCTTTGTCTGAAGAGGAAACATAATCGGATCCTAAGTTGTACTGGAGAATGTGGCCACCGATGATGTGCAACAACTGGATGTTGCGGGCGATGTTAGCACAGATGTTGTAGGGCTGGAGTTTAGTTATGCAAATGCCCCTTTTGTTCCTTCCTGGGATTTGTTGAACAAAGACAAATTTGAGGATCCCTCTGTTGCTTTGAAACTTTTGAAGGAGTTTGTAACTCTAGGTCAACGGTTGGCCAATGGAGCTCTTAATGATGAAGAGATGAAGGGTAGTGTGGCTGCGTTGTGGGCTCAACTTGGTTCGTTGTTACCGGAGGTCAATCAACGATGGTCTTCTGCTTCTACTGCGCAGGACAAAAATCGGATTAAGATGTCCATTCTGAATAACAAGTTGTCCCAATTGCAGCGTGATTTTCAAGCCATGGAGAAAAACAGGGAAGAGGAGAAAATTCATTCTCTGGAGATTGAACGCTTGTATGATGAGAAAGAAGTGTTCCTGAACGAGAAAATGTCGAATATCAAGGAAGACTTGGAGCATGGTTTGGTGTTATTTGAGGAAAGTAGGGAGAATTTTAATGAGGAGCGTAAAAAATTTGATGGTGAAAAGGAGGGTCTGACACGGTCTTTGGCGGAGATACAGGTTCGAAACCAGAAATTGCGGGAACATAATGATTCGTTGCTTGCTGATCGAGAAAGGCTTTTCACCCAAGGTATTCGACAAATCGTTAGTCGATTGCACAATAGCCTGGAGTATTTGGTGCCACTGGCAGCTATTCAGAAGGCTGCACATGAGTATGGTGTTACCCTTGGGTTGAAATCAGGGTATAAACATTATGTTGATGGTCACACATTGGAGGGGCTTCCGAACTATAAACCTCATGCCAAGACACGATTGCATGAGGCTATTGTTACGTTCGAGGGTATGGCCTATCCCTACTTGGAGGTCGTTGCTAAGTGTGTGCATGAACCTGTTGCAACTTTGCAAGGTATAAGAATCGTTATTCCGAATTGTGTTACTTTCTTTTTTGCACACGTTGTAATATGTGAATTTTGTGTAGGGTTGTTACTAGAGAACTTTGATGTTGCAAATCCCTTGGCAACCGCCGGTCAAGCCAGCCCCAGTACCACCAGCTTTGCGACCCCTTCAACTGTTCCCGTGATTCCTAAACCGCTTGTTAACCCCAGGATCGCGCGACGCATCGGTGGAATCTTCCAAGGCTCCTCTATCAGAAGACAAATGAAGTAGTGTGATGTGTTGTTAGTGATCGTTGTCATTCAGACATTATGTTGTCTTTTTGTGTGTTTGCTTTCAAACAATAGTTGACTTGGATGTTATCTTGTAATCTGACAATTTGTTGTGTCTTATGTATTTTGTTACTTGAACAATGTTAACTTTGAAAGTCTTTAGCTAGTAATGTTATTTGCTTTTGTGATGATGGTCATCATGGTTTATGAACACTGCTACTTTGTAGTGATTTTCTTTGTGTTTTGTGTAACACTTTGTTTTGTCAAGCATGTTTGTTTGGGAAACGAATTATGTGCACATAGTAAATGGGTAGGTCATTGCCGGATCCCATGTTTTCAAATATTTTGCATGGGTAAGTCAAGGCTGGATCCCATGGAGCTAGATTGTATCAGGGGCTCAACCTTTACACGGGTAAGCCAAGGCTGGATCCCGTGGAGCTAAATTGTTAGGGTGCTCATCCCTATGAATGTTTGCAAATCTGTTAATGGCTTTGTTTGCGTGTTTGTCATGATTAGAAAAGAGAATTCTTGCCATTTATACTTGTAACAAGAAATCATACATGCATAACAAAATGTTAGAAGCAAAGATTAGGTCCTATGCTTCCTGGGAATAACTGCTTCTTTAGACGTAGAACTTTCGCAGGTTGCTTGCATTCCAATGACGTGGATGCATGTCTTCGAGTTTGTAGGAACCCTTTTGATGGCATTCCTTGATTTTGTATGGGCCTTCCCATTTGGGCCCTAATTTTCCGGAGTCTTCTTGTCGGCTGGCTTCATTTTTTCGGAGAACAAGATCGCCAGGACGAAAGTTGACTTGCCTAACCTTCTTGTTGTAATACTGCTCCATCTTTTGCTTGTATTTTGCTTCATTGATTCTTGCCGTATCCCTTTCTTCTTCCAATAGGTCTAAGTTAAGCTTCATTTCTTTGTTGTTGTCTTCATGTGAGAACTGATATTGTCGTGGCGATTTTATACCGATCTCTGCTGGGATTACAGCTTCTGATCCAAAAGTTAGACTTAATGGTTTCTTACCGTGGCTTCTCTTTTCGGTGGTGCGTATTGCCTATAAAACGCTGGGTAACTCATCTAACCAATCTTTACCCATTCTCCCCAATCGTGCTTTAATGCCTTCCACAATGATTCGATTCATCCTTTCGACCCGCCCGTTTGATTGTGGATGTGCCACAGAGCTAAAAATTTGTTTGATCTGGAGTTCAACACACCATCTCTTGAAAGGATCGTCCGCGATTTGCTTGCCATTGTCTGTGACAACTTCGCCAGGTAGTCCGAATCGACAAATGATGCTTTCCCATAAAAAGTTGATTACTTGCTTTCCTGTGATGGTGGCCAACGGTTTGACTTCTGGCCATTTTGTGAAATAATCTACTGCCACCAGCAGGAACTTGATTCCTCCTCGAGTTGTTGGGAATGGTCCCACGATATCCATCCCCCATTTGTAAAATGGCTAGGCAGGTGAAATGGTGACCAGATTATATTTTGGGCCTCTCTGGATAGGTGCGTGCAACTGACAACCTTCACACTTGTGGAGTTTTGCGATCGTGTCTTTATGCATTGTCGGCCAAAAATATCCCATATTCATCATTTTGGCCACGATTGTTTGTGTCCCTACGTGTGTTCCACATATTCCCTCGTGGAGTTCTCGAACGAGGAAATTGCTATAATCGGGCCCAAGGCAACGCAGTAACGGGGCCAAATAGGATTTTTTAAACAATACTCTGTCATCCAACACATATTGCGTTGCTTTCAGTCGCGCAGCTTCGTCTTTGTCTTCTGGCAAGAAACCCGTTGAAAGATAATCCCGTATTGGGGTCATCTAGCTTGTTTGTTCGACCGCCACCGATTGCACTTCTTCACATTTTACTGCTCGTTCAGTTAAGACTTCCACCAGAACCTGCTTGGTGAGATGGACGAATACTACCGAGGCCAACTTGCTTAGTGCATCAGCCTTCTTGTTTTGGCTTATGGCAATCTGGCTGACTTGCCATCTTGGGATTAACTTTAGTACACTTTTCGTCCTGGCTAAATACTTCTTCATTCGATCTCCTTTTGCTTCATAGCTGCCATTGACTTGCGACTAGCAGGGAGTCCACATGGGCATGTAACTCTTGTACCTTCATTCTGACTGCAAGTTGCAATCCTGCGATGAGAGCCTCATACTCGGCCTCATTGTTTGTGCTTGGGAAATTTAATCGCAACGCGTAGGTGAGCTCTACGCCTTTTGGATCAATGAAAATCAAGCCCGCGCCTAACCTTTCTGCATTTGATGCCCCATCTGTGTATATTCCCAACCACCTTCTTCTGACTCGGAGTTTATTGTGAGCACCGGGTGATCTTGCTGTTCTACCATTGTGCCTTCCATAATGAAACCGGCCAGTATCTGTCCTTTGACCGCCTTTCGGGGGAGGTAAGTGATGGCGTGTTCTCCGAGCTCAATCGCCCATTTGGCCAACCTTCCAGAGTTTTTGGTTTCTGCAAGACTTCTCTGATAGGTAAATTGGTTAGAATAGTGATATGATGGGCCTGGAAATACCTGCGTAGCCTCCTTGCCGTATGTACAACGGTGAGCACGGCTTTCTCAATTTCTGGGTACCATGATTCATCTTCTCGGAGAACTCTACTAAGGAAGTATACTGGTAACTGTGCTCCAGATCGCTCTACCATCAAGACAGAACTAACAGCTTCTTGACCAATAGCAATGTAAAGAGACATTTGCTCTGATGTTGCTGGTGCTACCAAGGAGGGTATGCTGGCGATGTACTTTTTCATGTCTTGAAACGCTTTCTCTGCTTCTTCCGTCCATTGGAAATTTGTACCGCAACATTTGAGTGTTTGATAAAATGGCAAGGATTTTTCCGCCAACTTAGAGAGAAACATGTGTAAAGCTCCCAATTTGCCATTCAAGTTGCTTCGTGGGGATGCCAATCGTTGGACTGCTTGCACCTTATCGGGGTTGGCCTTGATGTCTTGTCGGCTGACCATGTGGCCTAAGAACTTTCCTTCTTTGAATCCGAAGTAGCATTTTCCTGGATTCAGCTTCATGTTGATCCTTTTGAGATTGCCAAACGTTTCTTCAATATCACACAACATTTGCTCCCCAGTATTACTTTTTATCACCAAATCGTCGACATAAGCTTCCATATTCTTCCCGACCTGAGCGTAGAATGCTGAATCAACCAAACTTTGATATGTTTCTCCTGCATTCTTCAGGCCGAAAGGCATCTTTGTATAACAAAAGATTCCTTTTGGTGTGTAAAAAGTAGTCTTTTCTTCATCCGACCTTCGCATTTGCACTTGATGATACCCTTTATAGGCATCCAAGAAACACTTGAACTTGTATCCTGCCACAACATCTACTTTTGCATCGATTTCAAGGAGAGGGTAACAATCTTTGGGACAGGCCTTGTTTAGGTCTTTGAAGTCTACACACATTCGCCAAGTATTGTCCTGCTTTCTGACCATAACGGGATTTGCGATCCAGGTATGGTATAGTACCTCCCTCAGGATTCCTGCGGTTACTAGTTTTTCTACCTCTGTTGTGACGGTCTGGCTTCGCTCGAGGGCCATGCCTCGTTTCTTCTGTGTGATTGGTCTGCTACCTTCTCTTATTTCCAGCTTGTGTTCGACCATTTCTCTGGGAACACCTATCATATCGAACGGGCTCCATGCGAAAACATCAACATTATTACGCAAAAATCTTACCAATTGGCTTCTTCCTTCCGAACTAAGTGTTGGACCAATGTTGATAAGTTAGTCCGGATGTTTCGCGTTTATACTTAGCCGGGTTTCATTTGCCTCCTCGGTCAGGTACACTTCTTTTCCATTGCAAATTGTACATATCCCTGCCTCTGTGGGGAACTTCACCATCTCATGAGGTGTGGACACTATTGCTCCGAACACGCTGATTCCTGGTCGTCCAATGATAATATTGTATCGCAACGGCTCTCGAACGACCAGGAATGTTAATTCTTCACTTCTTACGAATTTTCCTGTTCCCATGGTGACGTTTAAAGTCAACTTTCCCAAGGGGTGCACCTTTTCTCCGGCAAAACCAACCAACGGGGTATACGATGTTTTCAGCTTTTGCCTCGCGCTTTCTTCTAGCTGGTTAAAGCAGTTCTCATACA
Source organism: Mikania micrantha (assembly GCA_009363875.1). Classification (NCBI taxonomy): domain Eukaryota; kingdom Viridiplantae; phylum Streptophyta; class Magnoliopsida; order Asterales; family Asteraceae; genus Mikania; species Mikania micrantha. Next base: position 103,509,713 of record CM018691.1, read on the forward strand.
TAATTTCGGAGGCACTTCCACCATCTAAGTATACTATGTGTATGTCTACATCTCCTATGGCTATTTTGATAACCATGGGGGATGAACTCCATCTTTCATGTCATACGGGTGGGAATTTGATCTGTCTAGACATCCACGCCTGGTGTTCTCTTTTCTCCTTGCCATCTAGCGATGTTTCTCCCGACACCATCAGTATTTCTTTATCCTTCTTCTCCTTTTCATTTTGCGGTTTGTCTATATTGCCTTTCTTTTCTTTAATATCTTTCACCAAATGGGCCAACTCACCAGACTTTACGGCGGCTTCAATCCTTTTCTTCAACTGAAAGCAATCGTTGGTGTGGTGCCCAGTATCCCCGTGAAAATCACAAAACTTATTTGAGTTTCTTTTTGTCGTTTTGGGCATAGGTTTAGGGGGCCGAAAACCAAACCGTGCTTCCTCTATGGCTAAAATCTCCTTTGGAGATTTTGTTAATGCCATAAACTGTAGTTGCTTGCCTTTATCCTCTTCGTTGTTTCTTGATTTGTATCCAGACTTGCTGTATGACCAATATGTATCATGAGACCAGTAGGAAGGCCTTTTGTCAGCAAAGGAACCATACCTGGTCAATCTGCTTTGTTGCCGTGGTGGAGATCCTTTCCATGGTTGGCTTTTTGGTCTTTTTCCCACGTCCAAGGCTTGTGCTGCTTCTTTGCCTCTAACAAGGGCTTCTGTTCTGTCTATCGCCTCCTCCATTGTTTTGGGTATTTTTCTGTTAAGATCTTCGATCATCTGTCTTGGCCGGACTCCATGGATGTAACCGAAAACACGCATTTGCTCTGTTGCTCCACCTATACTTAAACTTTCCGTTTTATACCTTTCCATGAAGGCACGGAGATCTTCATCGTCTTTCTGTTTGATGTTGTGGAACTCTACCGGATCCCTGTGTAACATCAGTGCCGGACGCGTGCCGGAACAGTGATCGTAACAGTAAACATGTACAGTGATTCAGGTACACATTTCGTTAAACTATATCAATCAATCAATCAACGTACTCAGTATATCCCGCCATTAGCATGCTAAGGCAGGGTCTGAGGAGGGTGAGATGTAGACAGCCTTACCCCTACCCCGTAGGGGTAGAGAGGCTGCTTCCAGTGAGACCCTCGGCTCATGATGCTTGATCAACCGTCCGAAACGATTTTAACGTTATTTTCACTGAATAAGTAAAATAACATTAAAATTAGTGCAATTTTACTTTTGCCCCTCAAGAGCTGTCGACACATATATACATTATATGTGCGCACCGCTAACGGGGCGTAATTTCGTTAAACTATGTTTAGACTATTTATACATCTGATTGGCATGAAACTATTAAACGATTGTCTGAATCTGACTGAAACCTTAGGGTTAAACAGTCTGAAACATGTCAGACAACACAGTGTTGAAACACAAATACTTGATGTGATATTAGTTGGCATAAACGTATGTGAGGTTTAACAAAACGAAACTAAATCGGTTATTGTTGCGGAATGCTAAACCGACGAGTTATTCGTATAGGTGACGATCTGTACGAATGATTCTGATAGTTTAACGTTCTGAAATAATAACTTAACAGTAGAAAACAAGAATCAGAAAGCTAAACCATCGACGTGTTCGTTTGAATGACGATTCGAACGAATACGCGCGATGGTGACGCGATCTGATGAAACGATAACGAAAACGAATAACGACACGAACGATCATAAATTTAAAGAAATATTATATTTCTTATTTTACAATTTTGAAACTCATCATAAAATAATTTAACTTTAACTATCTTAATTTAAATCGCGATCAAATCATCTAAACGCTAAAAATTAAACGAAACGCGTAAACTATTAAAAATTCGATATTTATTTATACGTAATGATATTTAATATAATTTCTAATAATACTTATAATTTGTTAATCATAAAAATATTCATTTTATTTTATTTTACGAAAAACACGCGTAAAGTGCCGGATACGCGACGAGATTACGAACCGAGCAACCGAAACGAACCCGAACCACCTCGGGGTATATAAACCTTTGATGAGTGCATTTATTTCATTTTCACAAAATCCTTTCTCTCTCTAGCCATCAAAACCGTTCACCTCTCTCCTCACCACCAAAAATCACCATCTTTGATCTTTGAAGCTCCATAACTAGCTCATTTCTCCACCAATTTGCGTGATTCTTGAACCCACACGAAGCCATTGACGAGATCTACACGAAAGTACAACTCATCTGAAGATCTAGCCACGAAAACTTGAGGTATGAGGCGTTAAAGTAGCTGAAAAATAGGGTTTTTATCATGTTACACGACCCAACCCTAGAACCGGCTACACCCTTGTTTCTTTGAACCATACGACCTTGAGAGACTAAGTCGCATCACCATAGCTACGAGAACAACCTGCAAATCGTTAGGTTCTAGGGCGAGGTCGAGGCACTGGTTGGGGTTACAGGTTCGCGAGACAACAGCAGGTCAGCCGAACCATGCGCATCCTTAGGCGAACCATATTCTTAACAGCGAACCCGTAGACCTAGCCGAACCTTGGTCAAGTGGCGAACCCATGAGGGTGAACGAACCTTCTGCGAACCAGGAAACCGCCGAACCTTAGGGGAGGCAGACACGAACCAGGAGCGAACCATTGTTGTACGCGAACCCTGGGGACACCACCGAACCCCGTTACTCACTGCCGAACCCATGAATGCATGTGGACGAATCTTTGTTGTTTAAGCTTAGTCGAATCTTGCATGTCAAATGAAACTGACGAACCTAAGATCCATCAGATAGCACCGGATCTAGCTCAACCAAAATCGAAGGGTTCGCTGCCATGTTACTCAATTCGTTGAGGGTTGGTAGCCCACGCAACTCACTGGCCCAAATGCATTTCTTCGGCCCAATGAAAATTGGCAGGCCCAATTCTTTTCTCTTTGGCCCACGATTAACTTCTTGGCCCATCCCTTTGTTGCGGCCCATAGGTTGTTCGGCCCAAGCAGCCCTTTAGGCCCATGATCATTTAATTGGCCCACATCGCTTAAGGTCGGCCCAACATGAATCATTTGGCCCAATTGGAGTATTTCGGCCCAATACACATAACCGGCCTACTTCCAACCATTAATGATAGGCCAAATTTCACATTTATTGGTTCAATGGGTTATCCGGCCCAATAGATTTAAATACATGTTAAACGTTTGAATAATCATTGGAAACAATAACAATGAAGGATAAAGACTTTATGGAAAGTAAATTACACAAGGGTTTAAAAGCCTTATACACAAATAAAGGATTTAGGCCGGATAACAACCAAGACTCGCAAGTATTAGTCCACCTTAGGACTAACACTCACACTCACAACAAATCATGATAAACTTGTACTTATAAGTTACAAACATTATGAAATCAATACAGGAACGTGAACAACAAAACAAGAGCAAACTAAGAGCGCGTGCCTTCTTATTCTACTTAAGTCAAGCACTTCGGACCTAAGGTGAGTTCATTTGTCCCCTTTCAAACTTATTTGTTTTACTTCGGGACTGAGAAGCATGTTAAGCATTTTTATTGAAATGTTCTTTAATGCTTTAAACATAAACATGATTGCTTATGATGGAAACCTTTATTTTAAGCTTGATGCTTAAAATCAATGGTTAATTACTTGATACGATTACATGATTCTTGATACAATTACATGAGACTTGATTCAAATACATGAGACATGATACCAATACATGATACTTGATTCAATTACATGCGATGTGATTCAATTACATGAGACATGATACGAATACACGATACTGGATACGATTACATGATACTTGATACAAATACATGATACTTGATTCAATTACATGAGATGTGATTCAAATACATGAGACATGATACAAATACATGATACTCGATTCAATTACATGAGATGTGATTCAATTACATGAGACTTGATACTATTACATAAGACTTGATACTATTACATGAGATATGATGTTTAGAAACGATTACATGCTACTAGGCCATCATACATGTATCTAACCATAGGCTACGTAATTGCTGAACGTCTGGTATTCCAGAGCTTGTACCTATGGGGTGAGATACATGTAATAACATAAACGTAATGATACTCAGCTATTACCTGGTTATAAGTGACATGTAATTGCTAAACTACTGGTATTCCAGAGCTTTTGTCAGCTTATATGAGGTATGTAAAGGCTAAACATGAAAGTATCGATTCTAAGCTATTACCTGGTTATAAGAGACACGTAATTGCTGAACGTCTGGTATTCCAGAGCTTGTGTCGGCTTATATGAGGTATGTAAAGGCTAAACATAAACGTAACGTTACGGAGCTATTACCTGGTTATAAGGGACATGTAATTGCTGAACGTCTGGTATTCCAGAGCTTTTGTCCGCTTATAAGAGGTATGTAAAGGCTAAACATGATCTTGTTGAATGCTAAGCTGTTATCTATATAAGAGACATGTAATTGCTAAACTACTGGTATTCCAGAGCTTTTGTCTGCTTATAGGAGATATGTAATTGCTAAACTATGTGTGTGTGAATCTATGATGCTTGATAAACATGATGAGAAACTAACACTTACGAATACATTAGACATGAAAACGTTGAAACAGATAACAAAGGCTTGATGAGGATTGAGTTGTTTGGTAGGTAAAATGCTTAATTATTATTAACAACAGTGTCATATCCGGATTAGTATGTGGTGGGATGGCGTCTGGGCGGGTCGTAGGCTCGACTCAGGGGTATGCCCTATATATAAGCATACCGATTTGGATATTACATGTGGAGTTAATGAGATTAAGGTTTTACCGAAAGAGGTTTGTTGAAAACTATTTTAAACTTATAAACTTTATGAACTCACCAACCGTTGTGTTGACTTGATTTTTTTTACATGCTTTCTCAGGTGAAGGACAGGTTTAAGCGTAAGCTCTTGGATTTACATACTAGGCTGCCCAGATAGAGGACCTAGTAGACTTTTGGGAAGCACAACTTTTGTTGATGACACATATTACTTTTGATATCTTGTATATATACAAGATATAAACATTATTCTTTTGATTAGGTTTACTGAGTTAAATTGCAGAACATCGCTATTGTAATTTAACTTTGTAATCCTATTTATCATATGATTGTGCTTTAGATATTCTTAAACGTTGATGCTATGTAAACAATCTGATCTCCATGATTATCACCCGCGATATCACGCCCCGGGAACCTTCCGCCCGGTGGGGACTCCGATCCAACCCCGCCGGCTCGGGGTGTGACAGATTGGTATCAGAGCTCAAGGTTATAGAGAATAATAGGTCACTTACTAAAACGGTTTGGCCTAGACTATAACTTAGGGACCCTCATGTAGAGAACTTAAGACTTAAGTTTGCATTATGTTTTCTGCATTCGATCATTGCACTAACCAAATTCTTTTGGTTATGATCAGAATGCCGCCAAGAAAACAACCTACCCCGTAAGTCTCTGCTCCTCATTCATCGACTCCTACACCACCGGATTCACCACCGCCACCTCCTCCTCCTCCGCACTCTCCACCACCAGGCTCAAGCAATACACCGACACTGGATCCTGCTACTATCGCGTTGGCTACGCTACTGAGTACTCAACTGACAAGCCAACTGAAAGAGGTCATCCCAGAGATGATAAACAGGATTCAAGGACAAGGCAACACTTCTGGTCACACTACAGGCGAGGCTAGTGGAAACACTGGTCATACTTCGGATTGCTCCTACAAGTCCTTTGTAGGATGCAAACCCCCGAGCTTTACCGGAGTTGAAGGAGCTGTTGGACTGATCCAATGGCTTGAGAAAATGGAAAATACTTTGGACATCAGCGGTTGTCCAGAACATCACAAAGTTCGCTATGCAGCTGGTTCTTTCAGCAAGCGAGCTTTGACTTGGTGGAACGCACAGATCAGGGCTAAGGGAAGAGACGAAGCTATGGCGATGCCCTGGGCAGAATTTAAGCTTCTTTTGAGGAATGAGTTTTGCCCGAAACATGAACTCCAACAACTGGAGATTGAGCTCTCGAATCATGAGATGAAGGGAGCTGATCATATGACTTTTACCAACCGCTATCATGAACTGGTAGCCCTGGTGCCAGAAATGGTACCGACCTTGGAGAAACTAATTGATCGCTATGTGGCAGGACTACCTTCATGTATACAAAGCGTTGTACTGGGTTCATATCCTGCTACTTTGGAGTCAGCCATTTCCCTCTCAGCTAAGCTTACCAAGGTAATGGTAAAGTCTGGAGTCTTGAAAGATGATGCTGGAAAAGCCAAAGAAACAACATCAAAGAAGCCCGAGTACCACCAGAAAAAGAAACAGAAGGTCGTAAAGAACTATGCGGCCGTCACCCACTGAGACAGGCAACTGCAGCACCTGTCAACCCTGCTATTAGGGGTTATGGAGGAGAATATCCTCAGTGCACAAGTTGTAAGTATCATCATCCTGTTGGTGCACAATGCAGGAAGTGCACGAATTGTGGCCGGTTTGGCCACTGGGTTAACAAGTGCCGAGTTGCTGTAAACCAGGCCACTAACACCGCAGCAAGAGCACTACCTCCACCACCACCACAGGACCCAGTCAACAACAACAGAGGATGCTACAACTGCGGGGAAATGGGTCATTTCTCTCGCAACTGTCCTAAGAAGGTGCAACCAGGAGCACAAGCACCTAGAGGACGAGCTTTTGTTATTGGAGCTAATGCTGCACGTCAGGACCCTAATGTGGTCACCGGTACATTTCTTTTACATGACTCTTATGCATCCATATTATTTGATACTGGTGCAGACCAGAGTTTTATTTCATCTGATTTTGCACGACAACTTAGTCTTATAGAGGATACTTTAGACTCCCCTTACATTATTGAAGTAGCTAATGGGAAACAAGTTACAGTTAGCACTATACTTAGGAACTGCCCACTTACACTCGTAGATCATACATTTTCCATCGACCTGTTGCCGATGGAGTTGGGCAGTTTCGATATCATTGTGGGGATGGATTGGCTCTCACTCAATCGAGTTGAAGTCATCTGTTCCGAGAAGCTACTTCGGATTCCAGTAACGGATGATCGGGTATTGGAAGTTCGTGGGGATCAAGCCAAGAGAAACGTAAAGATCATTTCATGCATAAAAGCGCGTAAGTGTCTGCAAAAGAAGTGCATAGCATTCTTGGCTCATGTGGTGGAGAAAGACAAAGACAAGAAAACAATACAAGACGTACCGATAGTGAAGGAATATCCTGAAGTATTTCCGGATGATCTACCTGGTTTGCCACCTGTGCGACCGGTAGAGTTTCGTATCGATCTGATTCCTGGAGCAACACCTGTTGCTAAATCCCCTTATAGGTTAGCACCTTCGGAGATGCAGGAATTATCTAATCAACTACAGGAACTGCTTGATAAAGGTTTCATCCGACCGAGCTACTCACCTTGGGGAGCTCCGGTTTTATTCGTGAAAAAGAAGGATGGATCCTTTCGGATGTGCATAGACTACAGGGAGCTAAACAAATTAACCATCAAGAATCGGTATCCATTACCGAGGATTGATGATTTATTTGATCAGTTGCAAGGAGCTCAGTACTTTTCGAAGATCGATCTGCGTTCCGGATACCATCAGCTTAGAGTACAAGACGAAGACATACCCAAGACGGCGTTTCGTACCAGGTACGGGCATTACGAGTTCATGGTGATGCCTTTTGGTTTGACGAATGCACCTGCGGTTTTCATGGACCTCATGAACCGTGTGTGTAAGCCGTACTTAGATCAATTTGTTATTGTTTTCATTGATGACATATTGATCTATTCTAAAAGCAAAGCAGAACACGAACAACATCTGAGAACGATCTTGGAACTGTTAAAGGAAGAGAAACTCTATGCCAAATTCTCTAAGTGTGAATTTTGGTTAAAAGAGGTTCAATTCCTAGGTCACGTTGTTAACAGTGAGGGAATTCACGTTGATCCTGCCAAGATCGAGGCGATAAAAGATTGGGCCACTCCGAAGACACCTACGGAGATACGTTCTTTTCTAGGCTTAGCAGGTTATTACAGAAGGTTCATCTCGAACTTTTCTAAGATAGCTCTGCCACTCACGAAGCTAACACAGAAAAGCGAACCGTTCATTTGGGAACAAAAACAAGAAGAAGCCTTTCAGACATTGAAACAAAAGCTATGTGATGCTCCGATCTTATCTCTCCCAGATGGTTGTGATGACTTTGTTGTTTATTGTGATGCATCCCATCAGGGACTTGGCTGTGTACTTATGCAGCGGGACAAAGTCATTGCCTATGCTTCGAGACAATTAAAGATTCATGAGAAGAATTACACAACTCATGATCTGGAATTGGGAGCAGTGGTGTTTGCACTGAAGATCTGGAGGCATTACTTATATGGAACCAAGTGTACCATATTTACAGATCACAAAAGTCTACAACATATATTCGATCAGAAGGAACTCAATATGCGACAGCGACGTTGGGTTGAGCTTCTGAATGACTATGACTGTGTGATTAAGTATCATCCGGGCAAGGCAAACGTTGTTGCTGATGCCTTGAGCCGGAAGGAACGAGTCAAACCCTTGCGCGTCAGAGCAATGGGAATGACTGTGCAGACAAGTTTACACGATCACATTAGGCAAGCACAACAGGAAGCAATTGAACAAGGAAACTTGAAGAAAGACTTGGATTGCGGTGTGGAGAAACATTTGGAAACAAAACCCGATGGACTTGTTTACTTCAAGGATCGTATTTGGATTCCTGCAGTAGATGAGTTAAGGAAACTTATTTTTGATGAAGCACACAAAACCAAGTACTCCGTGCATCCCGGTGCTGATAAAATGTACCAAGACTTACGTGCATTTTATTGGTGGCCGGGTATGAAGAAAGACATCGCTGAGTATGTTGGTAGATGCCTTACGTGTGCTAAGGTGAAGGCGGAACACCAGAAACCATCTGGTTTGCTGGAACAGCCTGAAATACCACTATGGAAGTGGGAACAGATAGCTATGGACTTTGTTACCAAGCTACCCCGCACTTCCAGTGGACATGATACCATTTGGGTTATCATTGACCGATTAACCAAGTCTGCTCATTTCTTGCCAATGCGAGAAACTTACACGATGGATAAACTAGCGAAGCTTTACATCGATGAGATAGTGGTGCGCCATGGTGTGCCATTGTCTATCATTTCGGATCGTGATAGCAGATTTACATCAAGGTTCTGGCAATCATTGCAGAAATCTCTAGGGACGCAATTAAACTTGAGTACGGCTTATCATCCACAAACGGATGGTCAAAGCGAACGTACTATCCAAACCCTGGAGGATATGTTAAGAACTTGTGTTCTAGACTTCGGTGGTAATTGGGATTCCCACTTGCCACTAATCGAGTTCTCCTACAACAACAGTTATCACAGCAGCATCGGTTGTGCCCCATTCGAGGCTCTTTATGGTCGCAAATGTCGGTCACCGATCTGTTGGTCGGAAGTGGGAGATAATCGTATTACTGGGCCAGAACTTATTCAAGAAACTACAGACAAGATTGCTCAGATACAGCAAAGACTACAAGCAACACAAAGTAGACAAAAGAGCTATGCTGATAAACGGCGCAAGCCGTTGGAATTCCAAGTGGGAGACCGTGTCATGTTGAAGGTTTCCCCATGGAAGGGCGTAGTTCGATTCGCGAAGAAAGGCAAACTAACACCACGATACGTAGGACCGTTCGAAATCATCGAACGTATTGGTCCTGTAGCATACAGATTGAACTTACCGGATGAACTTAGTGGTGTACATGACGTGTTTCACGTCTCAAACTTGAAGAAATACCTTGCTGATGAAACTCTTATCATACCAATTGAAGAAATTCAATTGGATGAACACTTACGTTTTGTTGAAGAACCATTGGAGATCATGGATCGTAAAGTCAAACAACTGAGACGAAGTCGTATTCCTATCGTTAAAGTTCGTTGGAACTCAAAGCGCGGACCCGAGTTTACTTGGGAACGTGAAGACCATATGAGAAACAAGTATCCCCAACTCTTTGCCGAGGAAGTCGTACCGAATAACGAGTCTTAAATTTCGGGACGAAATTTCTCTAACAAGGGGAGACTGTAACATCAGTGCCGGACGCGTGCCGGAACAGTGATCGTAACAGTAAACATGTACAGTGATTCAGGTACACATTTCGTTAAACTATGTTTAGACTATTTATACATCTGATTGGCATGAAACTATTAAACGATTGTCTGAATCTGACTGAAACCTTAGGGTTAAACAGTCTGAAACATGTCAGACAACACAGTGTTGAAACACAAATACTTGATGTGATATTAGTTGGCATAAACGTATGTGAGGTTTAACAAAACGAAACTAAATCGGTTATTGTTGCGGAATGCTAAACCGACGAGTTATTCGTATAGGTGACGATCTGTACGAATGATTCTGATAGTTTAACGTTCTGAAATAATAACTTAACAGTAGAAAACAAGAATCAGAAAGCTAAACCATCGACGTGTTCGTTTGAATGACGATTCGAACGAATACGCGCGATGGTGACGCGATCTGATGAAACGATAACGAAAACGAATAACGACACGAACGATCATAAATTTAAAGAAATATTATATTTCTTATTTTACAATTTTGAAACTCATCATAAAATAATTTAACTTTAACTATCTTAATTTAAATCGCGATCAAATCATCTAAACGCTAAAAATTAAACGAAACGCGTAAACTATTAAAAATTCGATATTTATTTATACGTAATGATATTTAATATAATTTCTAATAATACTTATAATTTGTTAATCATAAAAATATTCATTTTATTTTATTTTACGAAAAACACGCGTAAAGTGCCGGATACGCGACGAGATTACGAACCGAGCAACCGAAACGAACCCGAACCACCTCGGGGTATATAAACCTTTGATGAGTGCATTTATTTCATTTTCACAAAATCCTTTCTCTCTCTAGCCATCAAAACCGTTCACCTCTCTCCTCACCACCAAAAATCACCATCTTTGATCTTTGAAGCTCCATAACTAGCTCATTTCTCCACCAATTTGCGTGATTCTTGAACCCACACGAAGCCATTGACGAGATCTACACGAAAGTACAACTCATCTGAAGATCTAGCCACGAAAACTTGAGGTATGAGGCGTTAAAGTAGCTGAAAAATAGGGTTTTTATCATGTTACACGACCCAACCCTAGAACCGGCTACACCCTTGTTTCTTTGAACCATACGACCTTGAGAGACTAAGTCGCATCACCATAGCTACGAGAACAACCTGCAAATCGTTAGGTTCTAGGGCGAGGTCGAGGCACTGGTTGGGGTTACAGGTTCGCGAGACAACAGCAGGTCAGCCGAACCATGCGCATCCTTAGGCGAACCATATTCTTAACAGCGAACCCGTAGACCTAGCCGAACCTTGGTCAAGTGGCGAACCCATGAGGGTGAACGAACCTTCTGCGAACCAGGAAACCGCCGAACCTTAGGGGAGGCAGACACGAACCAGGAGCGAACCATTGTTGTACGCGAACCCTGGGGACACCACCGAACCCCGTTACTCACTGCCGAACCCATGAATGCATGTGGACGAATCTTTGTTGTTTAAGCTTAGTCGAATCTTGCATGTCAAATGAAACTGACGAACCTAAGATCCATCAGATAGCACCGGATCTAGCTCAACCAAAATCGAAGGGTTCGCTGCCATGTTACTCAATTCGTTGAGGGTTGGTAGCCCACGCAACTCACTGGCCCAAATGCATTTCTTCGGCCCAATGAAAATTGGCAGGCCCAATTCTTTTCTCTTTGGCCCACGATTAACTTCTTGGCCCATCCCTTTGTTGCGGCCCATAGGTTGTTCGGCCCAAGCAGCCCTTTAGGCCCATGATCATTTAATTGGCCCACATCGCTTAAGGTCGGCCCAACATGAATCATTTGGCCCAATTGGAGTATTTCGGCCCAATACACATAACCGGCCTACTTCCAACCATTAATGATAGGCCAAATTTCACATTTATTGGTTCAATGGGTTATCCGGCCCAATAGATTTAAATACATGTTAAACGTTTGAATAATCATTGGAAACAATAACAATGAAGGATAAAGACTTTATGGAAAGTAAATTACACAAGGGTTTAAAAGCCTTATACACAAATAAAGGATTTAGGCCGGATAACAACCAAGACTCGCAAGTATTAGTCCACCTTAGGACTAACACTCACACTCACAACAAATCATGATAAACTTGTACTTATAAGTTACAAACATTATGAAATCAATACAGGAACGTGAACAACAAAACAAGAGCAAACTAAGAGCGCGTGCCTTCTTATTCTACTTAAGTCAAGCACTTCGGACCTAAGGTGAGTTCATTTGTCCCCTTTCAAACTTATTTGTTTTACTTCGGGACTGAGAAGCATGTTAAGCATTTTTATTGAAATGTTCTTTAATGCTTTAAACATAAACATGATTGCTTATGATGGAAACCTTTATTTTAAGCTTGATGCTTAAAATCAATGGTTAATTACTTGATACGATTACATGATTCTTGATACAATTACATGAGACTTGATTCAAATACATGAGACATGATACCAATACATGATACTTGATTCAATTACATGCGATGTGATTCAATTACATGAGACATGATACGAATACACGATACTGGATACGATTACATGATACTTGATACAAATACATGATACTTGATTCAATTACATGAGATGTGATTCAAATACATGAGACATGATACAAATACATGATACTCGATTCAATTACATGAGATGTGATTCAATTACATGAGACTTGATACTATTACATAAGACTTGATACTATTACATGAGATATGATGTTTAGAAACGATTACATGCTACTAGGCCATCATACATGTATCTAACCATAGGCTACGTAATTGCTGAACGTCTGGTATTCCAGAGCTTGTACCTATGGGGTGAGATACATGTAATAACATAAACGTAATGATACTCAGCTATTACCTGGTTATAAGTGACATGTAATTGCTAAACTACTGGTATTCCAGAGCTTTTGTCAGCTTATATGAGGTATGTAAAGGCTAAACATGAAAGTATCGATTCTAAGCTATTACCTGGTTATAAGAGACACGTAATTGCTGAACGTCTGGTATTCCAGAGCTTGTGTCGGCTTATATGAGGTATGTAAAGGCTAAACATAAACGTAACGTTACGGAGCTATTACCTGGTTATAAGGGACATGTAATTGCTGAACGTCTGGTATTCCAGAGCTTTTGTCCGCTTATAAGAGGTATGTAAAGGCTAAACATGATCTTGTTGAATGCTAAGCTGTTATCTATATAAGAGACATGTAATTGCTAAACTACTGGTATTCCAGAGCTTTTGTCTGCTTATAGGAGATATGTAATTGCTAAACTATGTGTGTGTGAATCTATGATGCTTGATAAACATGATGAGAAACTAACACTTACGAATACATTAGACATGAAAACGTTGAAACAGATAACAAAGGCTTGATGAGGATTGAGTTGTTTGGTAGGTAAAATGCTTAATTATTATTAACAACAGTGTCATATCCGGATTAGTATGTGGTGGGATGGCGTCTGGGCGGGTCGTAGGCTCGACTCAGGGGTATGCCCTATATATAAGCATACCGATTTGGATATTACATGTGGAGTTAATGAGATTAAGGTTTTACCGAAAGAGGTTTGTTGAAAACTATTTTAAACTTATAAACTTTATGAACTCACCAACCGTTGTGTTGACTTGATTTTTTTTTACATGCTTTCTCAGGTGAAGGACAGGTTTAAGCGTAAGCTCTTGGATTTACATACTAGGCTGCCCAGATAGAGGACCTAGTAGACTTTTGGGAAGCACAACTTTTGTTGATGACACATATTACTTTTGATATCTTGTATATATACAAGATATAAACATTATTCTTTTGATTAGGTTTACTGAGTTAAATTGCAGAACATCGCTATTGTAATTTAACTTTGTAATCCTATTTATCATATGATTGTGCTTTAGATATTCTTAAACGTTGATGCTATGTAAACAATCTGATCTCCATGATTATCACCCGCGATATCACGCCCCGGGAACCTTCCGCCCGGTGGGGACTCCGATCCAACCCCGCCGGCTCGGGGTGTGACACCCTGGTATACCTTCGATCAAACATGTGACACCATAATGGTAAGCTCCACCGCTCTACAATTGCTGCTCCAGTGAACAGTTCTAGGTTAGCGTCAGGATCACCAAGACCGTCGAATGTCTTTACGTTAGCCGGCATCTTGGTTTTAGGAGAAAAAGAAAAGTTTGATATCCGTTGTGTGAATTTTGTATGGGTAGTGGGGACATATGGTCGGGACAGTTCATCGCCCGCCTCTGAGCTATGGGAATTGTTTTCCAGATTAAGGTTTTGCACAAAAGGCTCGATGTGATAAGAAGGAGTGACAAAGGGTTGGCTATTTGGCATGAGGTTAAAGGGCATGAGCGGATACACCGGAGGTGTGGGGTTAAAGTATTGGCTTACCATTGGGTTACTATTTCCTGTTTGGGTGAGCAATGGGTTAGAACCAAGGTGGTGTGTGAACATCTGGTTACCGTATGCATTTTGCCACGGGGGTAAGGCCATGGTGTTTTGGTTACTGGACACAGTATTCGACCAGATGGCTCCGCTGCCTACCAATGGAGCAGCGGTTTGGGTTTGGTTTGACAACAAAGTCGGCATTTGGCCGGACAATGGGAATGACGTACAGTAAGGTACTGGTTCTGTCCCGAGATTCATACTTCCTGACCCTAATATCATCTCGGGTCTGTATATTTGGTTTGATAGTAGTGCTTTAGAGCCATACTGGACAAAAGATTGGGGTGTTTCGAAAGGCAAAGTCGGCGTTGCCATTGTGAGGTCTAAGGAATGGCTGGATATGGGGAAGGATATTGGGATTTCAGCACTTGCCAACTGTACGGCTGGTGTTTCCAAGTCTTCATCATAAGCCAAACGGACACGCACTCCTCTGAGGCGTTCCTCCCGGGCATATTCAGTCATCAGTTATTGCAAGCAGGGAAAATTCTCCCGGACGCCTTCAGGTGTTAACTCGATCATATCGCTAATGATAGGCGACAAGTTGGGTGAATGGCGAGGAGCCATGGACCCTCCAAGGTCACTTGTCCCCTCCATGGGGTATGAACGTTTTAGTATAAGAGTTTGGTAATTTACCGAGATTACTGGGGACCTTACTGCTCAGCGTGTAATTTTGAGTTCAGGGCCCCACGGTGGGCGCCAATGTTAAAGTAACGAATCCCAGACTCCTTTCGATCTAGCTCTTCAGGGTTATCCTTGCAATCCTGCAACCACAAAAGTTGTTAGCCTTACAGCAGGAGGGGCCTCCTGTGATTGGACTCCGGCGTGATAATAAGCTCTTGATCGGAGAATGAAATCAGGGAATGGAAATGTAAGTGTAAGAACGAGAGATGAGATACCTGAAAGAGTTCCCCAAATGTTCTATTTATACTACTTGGGCTCCTGGGGTTCTGGATTATTTGGAGTAGACGTTTTCCATTTTGGGAGGTCAAGCCTCCTGCTTTCCCGGCGTCCCCTTTGAGTGTGCCTATTCTTACCTTTTCTGTGCAAGAGCTGACTTATGTCACCTCTTGTACTCTGATCCCTTGAGACCTGCTTCTTAACCCTTAGTCCAAAGACTTAGCTTTCATTAAATGTCCTCTCATCTTTATCTTTATTGGTATCTGGTAAGTTGACTTTAGTTCCGCCCATTTTGCTATCGTACCATCTTGTTATTTGGCTAGGTAGGTCGTGCGTTCTTGCCATCTGGCCATTTTCATATCTTGCGATATTCTCCTACATCATCACATGTCTTTATGCTTAGTTTGTTTACTGTATTAGTTTTAATTGATACATTTAGGTCTTTACTTGATTGACTCAAT
Source organism: Mikania micrantha (assembly GCA_009363875.1). NCBI lineage: Eukaryota > Viridiplantae > Streptophyta > Magnoliopsida > Asterales > Asteraceae > Mikania > Mikania micrantha. Next base: position 103,525,681 of record CM018691.1, read on the forward strand.
TGGTTTATTGTGTTTTACTTGATTCATTTAGGTCTTTACTTGATTGCTTCAATTGGTTTACTGACTTAACTTACTGTTTTTGTGTTTACTGATTCATATATGTTTTACTTAAGTATTGTTTTAGTGTTTTACTTGCTTGATTTATTTAGAAATGTAGGTTTTGCTTAGGTAGTGTTTTGTTGTTTTACTTGATTGATTCGTTATTTCAAGTAGAAATAGGAAATACGAATCTAGATCCTCAAATGAAGAAGAAATTAAAACTAGATGTGATAGTTGAAAAAGAAAAAGAACCATTCCTAAAATATGTTACGGTTACAAAAAATATTGCAAATAATGAACAACAAAATTCAAAAAATGAACACAGAATGAGTGGTGAACGAAAGTCTGATTGAATTCATTTTTACATTATTGAAACCGGCTTGTAGTTCACTAAAAGCTAAACCTTAAATCATAAACAATAAACCTTAATAAAAAAATCAAAAATTATAAAAACAAATCATAAACCTAAAGATAAAACTTAAAGGCTAAAAAAATATGCCCTAAAATACAAACTCTAAGAGTAGTTGTTAAAGCTAAAACTAAAAGCAAATATTGTATGGTTCGATAAGATGGTTCCAACGCCATCGAAATAAGTTCAATCGGAGTTCGTTTGGGTCGGGTTTAGAAATTTTAAAAATCATTTTTAGCCTTCTTAGGCAGAATATACTTTTTATTTGATCCTTACACTTATATATATATATAATATATATAGGGGAGGGTTCAAAAGAAAACTTCTCACTTTGAAGAAAACTAAGAAAACTCCTACTAACCAATTAATTTTTTAAAAAAAAATTTCATGATTTTTCTATTATTAGCTTAGAAATGTTACATACAAAAAGAAATTTTAATAAAAATATGTAGATCGCGAAGTTACGTATATGTAACCTATGAAGTTACATATATGTAACTCATTTATGTACTTTACAAGTTACATATATGTAATAACATGAGTTACATATATTTTTTTATATTTTTCTTATTGTTAACAAATCTAATCTTATAATAAAATAAAATGTAAAAGAAAAAAAAAACGAAATTAATTGTTAGCAATTGTGTTTAGTTTTTCTAGGTTTTCTCAAAAAGGAGGGTTTTCTATGGAACCCTCCCCTATATATATATATATATATATATATCTATATAAAAGATTAAATATCGGTGCGCCTGCTTAGTTTTACAATCAGGAGTAAGGTGCACAAACCGGGTTTTTTTGGAACCGGTTCCGGTCAACAAAGTTAAGACTTAGTTTCAGTTCCGGGTTATGACCAGTTCCAGTTCGGGTTTCGGCTAGGTACAGATGGAACCAGTTCAGGTTCTAATTTATCTGAAAAACCGGACCCGTTTGTACCCACCGGTTCGGGTATGACCTGTTCCGGTTCGGGTTGTCGGTTCCGGTATCTTTTTTTGTCCAAATAACCGTACCCATTATTTATGCACAGCCATGGCGTTACACAGAAAATTATTGTTAAGTTGGTATAAAGACTTAACACTTGGTTGTTTGTACACGTCCTTGATCAAGAGAATTGTTTTTTCCCCCATAAATGGGTTAATTAGATTTCTCTTGGTTATTAACACTAAAAAGGCCTTTGTCTGGGTAGAGGAGGGGGAAAACTGAGATTGGCTACCCAAACCGGCGGGTACATGGGTCCTAGTTTCTTAAAGAAATTATATCCGGAATAAAAAACGAAACCGTTTCCACTTTTACCCGACCATAACCGGAATTGGCCAAAACCGGTCAAAAACCCGAAATTAAATGCAACCAGTTCCACCTTAAAAAACCAAAACCAAAACCAAAACTGGCCAAAAACCGTCAAAAACCTGAAACTAAACAAAGTCGGTTCTTGGCTTTGTTGATCTATCAAAAACATATTTGAATCCGGACTAATTCCAAAAAAAAAAAGAAATAAACATGTCTGTTTACCTCTACGTCTAGGTGTTGTTAGAGGTGGGCAAAAAACACGGAACCGGAACCGGTTGTACCTGAACCGGTGGGTACGGGCGGTTCCAGATTCTCAGAGAAATCCGAACCGGAACCGAAAAAAGTGGAACCGGTTCCACCTTCACCTAGCCAAACCCGAACCGGCCAAAACCCGGTTGAAACCGGTCAAAAACGGAACCGAAACCGGAACCATTTGTTGACTTCGTTGACCGTAAGAGGTTTCAAAAAAAACTGGTGTGTTGCCTCGAAGTTGAGGTGTACAAATTGGGTTTTTTTTGGAACCGGTTCCGGTTCCAATCGGTTCCGGTTCCGGGTTTTAACCGGTTCCAACCGGTTTTTGACCGGTTCCAGTTCGGGTTTTGGCCGGGTTCAGGTGGAACCAGTTCCGGTTTTCCAGTTTCGGTTCCGGTTCTAATTTGTCTGAAAAACCGTACCCGTTCGTACCCACCGGTTTGGGTATGACCGGTTCCGATTCCGGTTCAGGTTGTCGGTTCCGGTTCCGGGTCCGGTTTTTTTGTACACCTCTACCTCGAAGTCTTTTAACGTTTTAAGTTACTGACTCCGGTTCAATCCGGCCCACCTATCCCAGCCCACGATTGCCACCCTCTGGCCTCTTCCTTTGGTTTAAATTAGGATTCGCATTTTATTTTCTTCTTTCCTTTTTTTACTTCATCTAATTTAATTTAAATTAAGTTTTATGTTTCTCAACGTTTATGTTTTTTTTATCAACATTATGACATCATTATCTTTCTTGCTTAAAAGCCCTAGTCATACGAGAACAAAAAATATATTGTTTTAATTAATCTAATTAAAACAACTTGTCGACATATATTTACTATACAAAACATAAAGAACTAGGGTTTTATATACGAGTTCGACCGGACTAAGGTCGCTTGTACCCAAATTGTATTGGAAAATAATTTAAAAATATGAATTTATGGGTTCCTAATAGACCGCTAGAAAATGCAATAGTGGTCTACAAACTCATAAATGAAGGAAAAAAGTGTGTCACCTAAGGATAACCCACGAGTCAAAAGAAAACACCTCGTCAACCGGCTATCCAATTACAAGTTTGACGCAATGCCTGGCTAGGATGTTATAAATGGGTTAAAAATTACAAAGATGACATTATCGGCCGTGTGCCTAAGCTTGTTAACAGTCCATCATCAATGTCCAAAGTTAACTAGTCAATGACACGACTAGGGGAACGCAAGCATGTATAACGGTTCGCTACAAAGGGATAAAAGGTTTGTTATTATATGAATGATAGCTGACCGCTATTCATCGAAATGAGTTCAATCAGAGTTCATTTAGGTCGGTTTTGAAGATTTTAAAATCTTTTTTAGCCTTATTACGTAAAATATATATGTACTCAATGATTATTTGGGCTTGGTGAATGGATTTATTATAATTAACCTCAAACCAATCAACTTGTATTGATAAATATTTCATGGTTTAAACAATATACGAATATATATCGATGATCTGTTTCATGGTTCCAGCTAAACTAGATGTGGCAATTTTTACACATATCAAATGAAATTGATTGGTTTGGGTAAACAATTGTAGTATAGTGGATTGAAATGAGTAACATCATAATATTGAATGGGTTGAGATGCGTATCACTTAAACACAATGCGGGTCAAGATGGGTAACTAAAAAAACTATGGAAATGCAATGGATTCAGATGGGTAACATATTTGATGAGAAAATCACTAAAAAATTATCCAAATGAACTATTAATTTTCGTATAACACATTTAAGTTAAACTAAATTGATGTTTTTTAAGAACAATTCATTTAGACCAAAATATATTTTGCTTAAAACATGTTCTGACCCGCACCCTTCATGACCTGAATCCGTTCTGACCCGTTACCCAACCTGACCCAACCGCCTATTTTGCCAGGCATAAGTTAAACAAAAGCAACCCAAACCCTAATAACTTTAGCTGCCAAGAAAACACCCAATTAATTTAGTCATATATAGAAATAGAAAACCATCTCCAACTACATAAAATAGTAAAACCAAAACACATAAACCAGATTGAATGAAATTTATCACACATATGTGTGTGTATGGTGTGTGTGTGCGTGTATATATATATATATATGTATGTATATATGTGGATTTAGTTAATTATTTGGCTCATGAAGATCTACATCATGAAAGCAGGGTGGCTCTTGAGAATGGCCAAGACCAAAAGACATAATATGGTCTTTGAGTGATCTCTTGTGCTTGAAATCAGAACCACATACACACAACCACCTTTTGCCACAATTCTTCTCATGTGTTCTCCAATCACCTTTTACAGCAAAACTCTTCTCACACTTTCTGCATGAAAAACATTTAGCCCCATGTTTCCTTTTGTAATGTGTTTGTAGTGTCCTGAAGTCCTTCAGCGGCTTCGACCGCGGATGGTTAACGTTGTTCTTGCATTCTTCTTCGCAACAATAACACGGTACCCCTATCATTACTCGCGGCTGTCTTCCTCGAAGCGAATCGGTTCCTCTTCTGTATTGAGATCCATGACCCCACATGTGCATCTACCAAATGATTTACAAACCCTTTATGATCAATTACAATTCTATGTAAAAAAACTTGATATGTTTCTTGAGTTTTCGCACCAAAAGGTCCTAAACACACATGAAACGTGACCAATGTTGTGCAACAAGCAGTGGCGGAGGTTTTAAGGGGCCTGAGCGCCCGGCCCCTGCCGTTTTTCTGGTCAAAAGCATCGATATAGTAGTTTTCGGCAAGAAAACTTTATAGGTATCGAGCCCAGCCCCTTCGGTTTTTCTTCCTAATATTCCTTGGGCCCCCCTTGGATTTTAAAAATAATAAAGTTAAACTAATATTGTATGTTTTTACATTACCTTAAGGGTTTACAGTGTCGGTTGTTATCTCATTATTTAGCCAATCTTGAGTTGCTTGTTTCGGGCTTAAAAATTAAAATGGACCTTAACTATTGAACATTACCCATTTATCTTGTGTTAAAAAAAAAAGATGAAATCTAGCAACTCAGCCTAACCCGAATTACCATTTGTTGACCCGAATTTTTAGCCTGAAGCATAACAATAAAAAAAATTTAGCCTATAACTTTTGGCCCTCTTGGACGTATTTTTCAAGTTCTACTACTGACAACAAGAACCTTTAATGTGTGTTTTAAGCAAAAATGTAGCCATAATTTTTAAAAGTTTAGAAGATAAGTTGGCATCACCTGAAGATTGTTGTAACGATTGAATGTTTTATCACAAATATGACACGTGAAATGAGTAAATCCAGCAAGTATTTGCGCGCGACTAGGTATCCAATACCTAGGCATCTTTCCGTTAGTTTTGTTAATGTTGTTATAAGTATTGCTTTCGTCATCAACGACAATGTTATTGTCATTGATGCTAGCAAGGCCAATATGCAATGTCACAGTCTCCTCTTCACTATTTGCATCTTTACCGTGTGATGTTGAACCCGCCGCGAGCTTGCATGGTTCGTGAGGAAGAAAGCTAAAAAAGGGTATTGGTTTACAAGACTCATCTTCATCTTTGCTCTCGAAAAAATCGAATGGCTCATAAACCGCGCTTGAAGAAGCAAAAAGATTCATGTATTCTGAGTGAAGTTAAAGAATGATAGGAAATAGGATTAGGGGAAGTGAGTAGATTTAGCTGGAGAGAATAAGATGGTTGATAGAAATAGATGTAATTACTCTAGTTTACTTTCATGAACTTAAGATACTTTTGGGTATGAAAAGCAAATAACTTAAATTCCATGGTCCTACTTGTAGCTAAATGTGGAAAAATATTTCTGCAGAAGGGATCAAAACTCTTTGGCAAGAATTGTTTTGTCATGCATCCAGCAGTAGAGGTGCACAAATTGTTTTTTTTTTAACCGGTTTCGGTTCCAATAAAGTCAAGACCCAGTTTCGGGTTATGACTGGTTCTGACCGGTTCCAGTTCCGGTTTTGGCAGACTACAGGTGGAACCAGTTCCGGTTTTTCCGGTTTCGGTTCTAATTTGTCTGAAAAACCGGACCCGTTTGTATCCACCGATTCAGGTATGACCGGTTCCTTTTTTTTTGCTCTAGCAGTGGCAGAAAAATGGTATTTATGATTTGTGTTTTCAATTAGACTAAATACAAGTGTCACTTTCTTGTGTTTGTGTATGTTCTCTTGATAGAAATGTATGATTAGAGTGAATCATGTTGTTAGGATCCAAAAGATTTTAAATGCATATTCCTTTCACATCTTCTAGTTTATGTCATAATGTGATGACTAACCACCTTCCTTGGGTTGATCATCAACTCATTGTCTAAATAAATTAAACAGTCTGTGAAATAATAAGATTTTCTTCTCATTGTTACAATGGTTTTTAACTTCCTTAGGTTTGCAAAAAATTCCTTTTTTTTCCCACTAACTCAATCAAAAATCCTTCCATTAATTCTAAAAAAGAATAGAAAAATATTACTTTTATACAAATCTTAGTTGAATTATATATCATGATAAATAAATTTAGTTGAATTTTACATATCACTGTATGAAATTTTGTCTGATACGTTAGCCTACATCGACGACATATCGTCGGCAAAGCTTGTCCTCAAGACATGTCATCGTCATAATTATCGTTGCTTTTTCGCCAATGCTAGAAATCAACAAAGTTGTCACCATAGAGGTTGTCAAGAGTGGAAACTTTTCTCGACGACATGTCGAAACAACAAGGTCGATCGAGCCAACAACAAATTCTATTAATAAAAAATAATATTATAATCAATTCTTTCCATTAACATGTTGTCTTTAAAAGGTCGATCTAAACCATATTCCGAGAATGAAAAGTAATTTTTTATTTTTCATACTTTCCCATTTTTTTCAAATATTAATATTAAAAAATTCTTAATTGACAACTTATTATAACTAAAAACCATCAAATCATATGATTTTAATTAATTGTAATCCAAACCGTCAAAGTATCATAACAAACGAACATTTATTTAGGTCCAAAATGTGCATGGTATATGTGATTTACTTCTACTAATAACACACAATTTTTTTTTGGAATCAGAACACCTTATTTTTTAAAATTAGATCCAAAATCAACAAGTTGTCTCATTCCTCGGTTTAAGTTATAGAAATGTTCTTGATCACTAAGTTTGAAAGATTAAGAGACATGTGGTTGGTTGAACTTGTTTTTTCATAATTAGCTATACATTTTCAAAAATGCCCATATTTTCAATTCTTTTAGTTCAATAGCAAGGTGCTCAACAAGCTTTCACACACATTTTTCTCGAACGAGATGTGATTTGATTAATTCTCCATTAAAATAATTTATTATTATTCTTGTTGAATTGATATATAGTTGACCATTAATATACACAATAATGAGGCTTCCATTTGGCACTTGAGTCTTATGGTTGCCTTCTTCTCTTTATATCTTGATATTCTGGTTCTTTCATCGAATATTAGTTGTTTCTCATTCTTCACCCGTCATCCACCTTGTGTGAAGATTTTGTTTCTCTTTTTAACCTCATTATGGTGACACGTGTATAGACTTGTAAATGAATCGAACAAATATAAACAGAGCATGTTCATGTTCGTTTGTTTAACTTTAATCGAACAAACGATCAAACATGAACATTTAAACAAATAGGGTTTCTTGTTCGTGTTCGTTCGTTAAAAAACTTAGTGTGTCCATGTCCGTTCATGTTCGCTCGGTAACAATATAAACAAACAGTTCACGAACATAGACGACCATAAGTAAACAAACCTAACTAAACAAACATAAATGAATATAACTAAAGAAACAAAAATGACATAATCGAAATTATTTGAAAATATAAGTTAAACGAACACGTGAGTTCTAAACTTGCATTGATTATATCTTATTTCAGTTAATAAATTCATTAAAATTTGGGTAAAATAAAAATGTCACAACCATCTTAATTTACAAAGAAGATAAATATATCAATGATTTATTCAAATAAATGAATTGATTTAATACTAAAAATAAACGAACGAATATAAACGATCCTAAATGAACAATTATAAATGAATGTATATGAACAAACATAAACGAGTGTTCACAAACGTAAATTAACGAACGATACATGTGTTCATTTTCTTTCGCTTAGTTAAATGAAAAAAAAATTTGTTGTTAATGTTCGTTTATTTACTAAATAGACAAATTAATGAACATGAATAAACTTTTTACTGAACGATCAACGTACACTTAACTGAACATTTGTTCACTTACAGGCCCACGCTTCTACACATAAATTAGTTTTATTAAAATATAAGATATATCCTTGAATCAGCACAATCCTAATAATCGCAATATTTATTTATATAGTCACGTATCAATATTAAGATCGTGATAAGACGGTTAATAAAGACAAGGTTATTTACGAATTAGTAATGGTCGGTCGTGGAATAGTAACGAATTTATTTCATGTACTATCAAATATAGTTTCTCTGTTTGTGTATATTTAATTTTTTGTCGTCTCTTTAACAAGTTGTTTCCTCTGATAGTACAATGCTAAGTCGTTTCAAAATAACTTTAAAATTCCTTTTTGTCATCTTAAATTGCTACAAATTGTAGAATATGGAATTAAAAGTTATTAAAGTTATATATATTTGTATATATAATGTTTGTATCATGTAAAAACCAATCTTATAAAGAAAACTCTTAAACCTTATATGACGGGTTCATTTGGAAATTTTAAAATAAATTTGTGATCCAGATTAAAGTTGAAAAAATTAGTGTAAACAAATCAATGTTAATGTGTTTTAACGTGGGTCATATGTTTATTTTCAAGATTCTAAATAAAAGACCCAGATGTGGTTTAAGGTTTTCTCTTTAAGATCGGATTTTCATGTGATACAAACCATATAAATATATAAATAAATAAATAAATATATATATATATATATAGATATATATGTGTGTGTGTATGATTGTGAACCAATAATAACTCACTTTTATAGCATTAACCCAGATAACTTTGCCAAGATGAAGCCGAATCTTAAATTTTTTTAAAATCATTGTAACACATATACAACACTTTCTTCTTTTATGAGTTTGCGAAAATTCATCACCATTTGAGACTCAACATCATTGTAAGTTTTGGACCTAAAACAGTTACAGTAATGTAAGTGAAAAACTTACAAGATTAGCATTTCGGTTTTAGCTATAATAATTACGTTTATAGTTTAGGGTTTAGGGCTTGGTTTTTAGCTTTAAAGGTTTATTTTTTAAAGTTTTGGTTTTAACATTAATGTTTAATGTTTATGATTTAAGGTTTTTGGTTTAGGGTTCGACAAGTCAGAGTTTGTTTGAGCCGGTTATCGAGTCCTTAAAAATCCTTTTTAGCCTTCATAGGTAAAATAAACTTTTTAATGAAACCTTTTCAAATATATATATATATATATAGGATTTGTATACCACAAACCCTCTTAAAGTGATAACTTGTAAAGATCAACCTATATCTTTGTTTTTTTCTGAATATCATTTTTACACATGTATAACACATCCGTCTTTTATGTGTATATGTAAATTCATATATCTTGTATGATCCAACAAATTTGTATTTTTCATTTTTAGGCATTTTTAGATAACACATGTGTAGAATAAGGAAAAACTACACATGTGTTAAATCATACCAGGCATATAAATTTACACATACACATAAAACACGAAAAATATTATACATGTATAACATGTTATATGTTTTAGTGTAATTGTGATATGTTAGTTTAACACATCCGTTTTTGTACATAATCGAGTCCGTTTTCGTAATTATTGTTTATATTTCGATTCTTTTTCGTTCCTTTTTATATTCTCTTATTTTTATGCAGGATTGTGTCCCGGTGGAGCGAAAATGGAAGAAAATGGGCATCGGAATCGAGTGCGGTTGATCGAGCGAAGAAAACGAAGAAATTAACCCTAGGCGGTACGCCCCGAGCCAACTCTTGATCCCAGGCGATGTGCCTGGGAACATTCTCTGATTCCCAAGATTTCGTGCGCACCGCCTTGTCAGAGTGACCGGCCACACGCGATGCGCCTGCAGGCCTCAGTCGCCCAACTATTCTGTCTCGCACGCATCTCCTAGCCCCATGCACCCCCGCTAGGCGATGCGCCCCATGCCTATTTCAGCTCCAAAACCCTAATTTCTTCTTCTCTACAAATAAGACGCGTCCAGACTGACTCTTCTTGGACCTGTAAACCCTAAATCACACCCCTAGAGCAGCTGGAGTTTAACCATGGAGTATTGGGCTTGATTTAGGGTTATTGAAGAGAAGATTTTAAGGAAGAGCTTGAGTAATTACCTTCTTTTCTTTATTAGTTTGTTTAATCAGTAGTTTATGATGTATTTAGACTCATTTCAGATCTGTTTTTGGTACTGTTATTATGTTTGTTGGCTAGATCTTTGGATATATCTAGGTTCGGGATGATAAAGTTGTGATCTTTGTGATGTTTGGACTTGATTTATGATTATGGATGTTATATGCTTTGTAATCAGTTGTAAATTTATGATCTTTGATGATCTTTGCATGTGAGAATGATGATATTTGATGATTGATTAGATCCACATGTGTCTAGGAAAGTCTTTCCATCATTAGATGCATATTAGGCTTAATGACTTTGTGTTTTAGGCTAGTTTATGGATTGGTGATCACACTCCATAGGATTTGATATCATTAAGTGTTGTAATTCTCATGTGTGACCTAACCTAGAAATCCGGGAGGTGATAGGTTAGATGGTTGGTCTATTTCACTTGGGTTATTTGAGTTAAACGTCCAGGGAGCGCGTTGTCTTAGATTTCCTTAGTGTTTGTGTCAATCAATGTCAAAGTAGTTAACTTTATAACTCTCTAGTGTCTTAGGATACTTGTGGGTGAAGAAATCAGGGAGGTGATTCACCCGTTGGAGTGCAATTGCATACCGGGAAAATCTGGAAGGTGACCCGGTAGACTAGTGCATACATAACATTCTTAGGTTTTCCATTGGTGTCACCTGGTATCTGATATGGGTCCCATTAGGTTATTCTAAGTTTGTTTCTTAAGATCCTAGTCTTCATCCTTCACAAGTCAGTCCAAGTCATCACTTGTCACACTTTTGATTCCCAGCCTAGGTATACCAGTTTTCCTTATTGCAGCTAGATTCCATTTTACAGTCCTAGTGTTAGTTGCAGTTAGTGTTTAGTTGTTAGTTCACTCACTCAGTTAGTTACAGTCGTAATTAGCTTTACAGAAGTTGCACCAAACCCCCCTCTCTTTTACATTATTTTGTTCACAGTCTAGGTAAAGTTTGTCAAACTAGTGTCCTTAGGTTCGATATCCGATCTTCCACAAGTTGTACTGTCACCGATAGGTACACTTGCCTTCATAGCGGTCTATTTTAGGATTTTCGATTTTAACTAGGTGTTTAGTTCAAGTCTAGGTCTAGGATTAGTTATAGTGTCTTTAGCTTAGGTTAGACAGCTTTAATTGTTCTATTTTTAGGGTACGGGCCGCTGCACATCAATTTTTTGGCGCCGTTTCCGGGATACTAGGCAATAGCAAAGATTACTTAGATTGTGGCCATTTCTTGCTTATTTTCCTATTTCCCACCCCCAAGCTTAATTTTCATTTTAAGGGTTAGATTTATTTTCCTCTTAGTGCCTTTACTTGTTATTTGCTACTTGTGCCTTAGATTAGGTTTATCTATGCATATTTGAGTCTTATTTGCTTGTTTTATTAGGGTGTCGATAAGTGTATGCCCCACACCCGTTCACAGGGAGCACCGGAGTTTGAGCTTACTTCACCGGAGCAGATTTTGCGTGCCCGTCAGCAGGTAAGTTTTCTTGATCCTACTTTTGATATGGAGCCACCACCACCCCCGCCACCGAGGCGGAGTGTGCATGAGCTTTCGAGTCATGTAGTCGTTCGAGCCAGATCTGCGATCACATGTCCGAGAGTTAACAACAACAACTGGCAGATTCCTTCGCATGTCATGTCTACCATCACGAACTCCACTCAGTTTCATGGCCTTGACGAAGAGGACGCCCCCGGCCATCTTTCTCTATTCCTGCGTATCTGCGATACCTTTCGCATCAATGGCATTTCCGAGAAGGCTCTCTATCTTCATCTGTTTCCTTTCACTCTCGCGGGCCGAGCCGCGACCTGGTTGAATTTACTTCCCAAGGATTCCATCACCACTTGGGCTGATCTGCAGACCAAGTTTCTGAAGAAGTACTATCCTCCTTCTAAATCTGCTAGACTGAGAGATCAGATCCATTCGTTCCGGATGGATGATGATGAGCCATACTATTTAGCATGAGAGGGTTTTAACTCCCTTCTGAGCAGATGCCTCCAGCATGGCCTGTCCGATTGGGCCTTAGTTGAGAAGTTCTATAATGGACTTACCTTGGAGATGAAGAGAAGGTTCAACACTACTGCTGGGGGACATATCATGGATAAGAAGGAGCCCGAGGAGTGTGAGGCGATGTTTGAGGATTTTGCCTTGGCTGAGTATGAGGATCCGTCCTATGTGAGGAGAGTTGCACCGGCTGTTAAGCCCACTGTTGCACCGCTGATCCCGACAAGAGGGATGCATCATGTCACGCCAGACACTAGCACTGCTGCAGCCTTAGAAGCACTGGATAAGGATATTAAGGAGTTGAAGATGGCAGCTGCTAGGTGTGAGATATGTCAGGGTGGATATGCTACTACTAAGTGCCCGATCACTGATCAGGCACAGGTTGAGGCCATCAATTCTGCATGGAACAGATCTTTCAATCCCAACCCTAATTGGAACCAGAATTCGAATTGAAGGAACCAGAACCAGGGACAACATCAGAATCAGCATCAGCATTCGAATTGGCGAGGGAACAACAGCAACTCCTACGAGAGACCGCAGACACGCCAGATTCCTATCACTGAGAGAGATGCACCTGAGAGTTCCAGCAGCAGGGATCGTGACACGAAGCTGGAGGATATGATGGCTCAGCAGATGAAGATGCTACAGCAGATCATGGATAAAGACAAGCTGCATGACCAGAAGATTGAGGAGCATGACACTCTACTGAGGAATCAGCAGGCTGGATTCTTGGATCTGCAGTGGTCGGTTGGTGAGCTCGCGACGAGGTTTGATGAGAGACCGGGTGGATCTTTTAGGGAGAACACTGATCCTAACCCGAGGGGCCATGTGAAGGCAGTTACCACACGTAGTGGTAAAGGAGGAGAGGTAGAGCTGCCACCACCAGTCATTCAGGTTGATGATGAGCCGGTGGATGAGGATATTGAGTTGGAGACTCCTGCAGGGGTGCCATTGAGGCTAGACCCAGCAAGTACCGCACCGAGCAGTGAGTCTTCTGTTGAGAGGTTGAAGAGGGAGAAGTTGGAGGAGAAGAAGAGAGGGAAGAGAGTAGCTGATGAGCTTGAAGTCGACTTGACTAAGCTTCCATGCCCTGCACGTGCCTTGCAGTTGAAACGTGATCAGGAGTATGGACATTTTTTGGAGATGTTCAAGCAGCTAAAGATAAATCTCCCATTTGTAGAGGCTCTCCAGCATATGCCTAAATATGCTAAGTTTTTGAAAGCCCTCCTTTCTAACAAGAAGAAGTTGGAGACACTCTCTACCGTAACTTTGGGAGCTAGGTGTTCTGCATTGGTTCAGAACAAACTGCCAGAGAAGCTTAAGGATCCAAGGATATTCACTATTCCCTGTCTGTTTGGCGGTTCTTCTGTGAACCATGCATTGGCTGATCTAGGGGCTAGCTACACACATGAGCCTAGCATTGGCTGATCGGTCAGTCAAGTATCCTAGGGGAATTGTTGAGAATATCCTAGTGAAGGTGGGCAAGTTTGTTTTCCCCATGGATTTTGTCATTCTTGACACGCAGGCTGATGATATAGTTCCCCTCATTATGGGACGACCCTTCCTTCGCACAACGAAGGCGATGATTGATGTATATGAGGGGAAGATCTCATTGCGTGTTGGAGATGATACCGTCACCTTTGATGTGGTGAAGTCCATGAAGAACTCCAGTGGCCAGGACGATCAGGTTTACTTCCTTAATGCATTTTTCTCTACTATGGATAGTTTCCTGGGCTACATCAGTGGAGTAGATCTGTTTAGAGATCAGGACTTAGGTGACGACGTTGAGGGAGATGAGGTTGTGGGAGACGAGGGCCATGCTGTTGCTATTGAGGCTTACCTTGATTACATTCCTAGCAGTTTGGCATTGGAGCCTCATGTTTATCCTACAGTGTTTGAGGTTGAGAGTCATGAGCCGGCTGACAAGCCATTTGTTGAGGTTCCCCCATCATTAGAGCTAAAGGAGTTGCCACCTCACCTTGAGTATGCATTCCTTGATGGGGACTCTGATCTACCAGTCATCATTTCATCAGCTCTAACAGAAGTAGAGAAGAGGAGACTGATTAGTGTGCTGAGGGAGCACAAGCAGGCGATTGCATGGAAGTTGATGAACATCAAGGGTATTCACCCTTCTTTCAGCACGCATCGCATTCTGCTTGAGAAGGATTTCAAGCCAGTGGTTCAGCCACAGAGACGGCTTAATCCTAACATGGGTGAGGTGGTGAAGAAGGAGGTCCTTAGGTTATTGGACGTTGGGCTCATATACCCCATTTTTGATTCATCTTGGGTGAGCCCAGTACATGTGGTCCCAAAGAAAGGCGGGATGACTGTGGTGGTGAACGAGAAGAAGGAGATAGTTCCCACCTGAGCAGTCACCGGATGGAGGGTGTGCATAGATTATTGGAAACTGAATGTCGCCACCCAGAAGGACCACTTCCCCCTCCCGTTTATTGATAAGATGCCGGAGCGTTTGTCAGGACAACAGTTTTACTGTTTCCTTGACGGTTTCTTAGGTTATTTCCAGATCCAGATTGCACCGAGGATCAGGAGAAAACCACATTACATACCCGTAGGGTACCTTTGCATATCGTCGTATGCCTTTTGGTTATGTAACGCTCCAGCCACTTTTCAGAGATGCATGGTTGCTGTCACACCCCCTGCGCCGCGTGCGGAATCCACGGCGCGGTGACGATCAATGGTTGAATCATGAACAAGTATTGAATAAGAACAACCACAATGCATTACTAGATTTCATAAAGATTAGACCATTGTTTAGTTACAGACAATCTATCTATCTTCCCAAAAGAATGACAACTACAGACCCAAAAATAGTGTTTACAAAGTAAGACTTAAACAAGAAAATTAAACAATCAGGATTAAGTGTGTTTCTAAATCCATCCTAGCTTGTTTCTTCATCTTGTTCTATCTTAAAACGGTCTCCTTAGTTGTCCTTTCGAATGTCTTAAACCTGATTACCTGAAACACGTGAAAAGTAACTGTCAACTACAAAAGTAGTTGGTGAGAACAATAGGTTTAACATTTGTAAATATGAATCTGCATTGTAAGGCATATGTATAAAACAATGAATGAAAATACATGGATGGTTGCAACCCAAAATAACATCAAGTATGTATAACGTGTGCAAACAGTCCGAAGACCATTTACTAAAGAAACTAACATATAATCAAGTCCCAAACTACGTTTGGAGTCAGAAAATTAGTCAGCAAACGCATCAACACGAGCGGTACTAACGAGTTTACTCAGAAGACAACTCCGTGTTGACGTAACCCGGTCAATATGACGTATGCTGGTAAACTAAATTAGCAGCAATTTCATATTACCGTAATGTAACCAATTCTGCAGTTAGCTTTTAAAACAAATTTAAAAGCTAACTCCAGCTTTGGTATGTCCCAAAGTGTTCGCTTTCCCTTGTTGTGATCACCCAGTACTAACGCTATATGAATATGAATATGTAACTTGATGTATGAGTAAGTTTGTTCACAATGATGAACACCATGTTTTTGAATACTTTGATTTAAAACCTTTGGATGAATGCCTTAGTTGAATAACATGATTTTGAAAACCTTGCTTGAATACCATGAATTGAAATCCTTTGATTTAATATCACCATGAAAACCATTGATTGAAAACCTTGTATTGAAACCCTTGATTTAATACCGAGAATAGTGTCCTTGTGTAATAACAAGGTTTATAAAATATTATCTTGTAAAAGCACAATTCATAGTAAAAGAGTTTATTAAAACTATTTGTGACAAACAGGTATAAAACAGTTTAGAGAACCTTTTATAAAACCATTTAGTAAAATATGTTTAACAGTTCATAAAATCCTTTAAGACAGTTGATAAATCCTTTAAAACAGTTGATGAAATCCTTTAACACAGTTGATGAATCCGTTGAATATGTACAATGAACCTGTAATGTTTGTAAAGTAGCATAATTCCTGTACAATGAAGTATGATGGTAATAAGAGTATTTGATCACGTGTTCCACCCAAAAACAGTTGTAAAACAGTAAAAGAGGGGCTAATGTTCTCACCTGACAGCAGTAGACTCTGAACCAGAACAAGTAGCAAGTAGCAAACAAGACTTCTAACTGGTTCCTATATCATTGTAATCATACATAGATTATAAGCTTTGTGATATTGTACTCTTCGATTGATTGATTGACTTGTGGTATTATGATCCTGATTAACCATTGAATAACTTGTTTTTATGTTTAGAAGAGTTGTGCGAATCCCGATTGAATACTTATGTTTTAAAATTTGATTTGTTATCCCTAGAAGCAGCGAACCTTATGGTTCGTCTACCCTTGGTTCGGCTATATTCTCCCAAGGTTCGCAGACCTGAGGTTCGGCTCCTTAGGTTCGCCCGAACCTAGAGGTTCGTTCGCTTCTAAGGTTCGCCAGGACTTATAGGTTCGTCACCTCTTTGGTTCGCCGAAACCTAAGGTTCGTTTGCCTCTTAGGTTCGCTGGAACCTAAAGGTTCGTTGCTCAGGTTCGCCAGAACCTAGAGGTTCGTCTGGATAAAGGTTCGTTCCTCAGGTTCGCCAGAACCTAGAGGTTCGTCTGGATAAAGGTTTGTTCCTCAGGTTCGCCAGACCCTAGAGGTTCGTCTGGATAAAGGTTCGTTCCTCAGGTTCGCCAGAACCTAGAGGTTCGTTCACCTCTCAGGTTCGCCAGAACCCTTAGGTTCATCGCCCCTGCAGGTTCGCCTGAAAGGTTCGGCTGAGCAACAGGTTCGCCTGATCGGGATACAGCTACGAATCTTGTAAAAATCACAATTTAGCCAACATAAACGATGATTCCTAATGGTTATTCATGCGTAAACTCATCTAGAGCATGTAAGAGTAGAGGTGTACAAATCGGGTTTTTTTGGAACCGGTTCCGGTTTCAGAACCGGTTCCGGTTCCAATCGGTTCCAGTTCCAGTCAACAAAGTCAATACCCGGTTCTGGTTCCAGTTCCGGGTTTTAACCGGTTCCAACCGGTTTTTGACCTGTTCTGGTTCGGGTTTTGGCCGGTTCCGGTTCGGGTTTTGGCCGGGTTCAGGTGGAACCAGTTCCGGTTTTCCGGTTTCGGTTCCGGTTTCGGTTCTAATTTGTTTGAAAAACCGTACCCGTTCGTACCCACCGGTTCGGGTATGACCGGTTCCGGTTCGGGTTGTCGGTTCCGGGTCCGGGTTTTTTGTACATCTCTATGTAAGAGTCATAATGGTATGTTAAAACTCGGTTTTAAAAGAAAGAAGATGATGAATAGTAGAATACCCTTGAATCCAAAACTTCTCTCTAAAAATCCGGCTTGTCTAGCTCAATGTAGCTTCGATCCTTGGTACTAAAAGTTTCCTTTTATCGAGGGGATCGTTTTGATAGCTCGCTTGCTCGATTTGATGAAGTATTGAAGGAGATCTTGAAGTTTTAATGGTGGTTTTGTAGAGAGAGGATGGAATGACGAAAATTTTAGAGAGAGAGAGGGTATGAGGCTGAATTCAATGAAGAGAATGAAGAAATTAAGGGCTTTTATGCCCCGATTGGTTCCCCGCGTGTTCGGTCTCGCTCGGTGTTGGTTTCACGTATTTTACGCGCGTATCGATACGATTACGAAATTAATATTTTTCATTGTTTTTGATGAGTTTCAAAATTGTAAAATGTAAAATAAAATATTTTACTTATTTTTACATTTCGTTCGTTGTCAGACCGTTAAACGACTACAATTTTGTGTATACCCGAAATCGCGTACATTTTTCGATCGTATTATTTATTTATTAACGTTTACTCGTAATTATAAGTTCAACTTTCGTTTCTTTATGGATCGTCACCCATAACTATACTCAGTCTCGCTTACGCATTACGATTTTGTTTAAATTAATTCATTTGTCATACTATTCGTCATAACACTACGCACTAACACTATCCCATTACACCGAACGCAGTATATGTATAGGGCATACCCAGAGTCCAGCTAACTGCATTATCTACGCCGTCCCACCACTGTTTCGATATAATACGACACTGTTCTTGCCTAGCGTAATCGACAGTAAATAAATAATACATACTTGTTCCTAATTAAATAAGATCCTAGAACACACAAACACAAACATGAACACTTGAATCCCATTGAAAATACTGAATCAACTACACATTGTACTAACACTGTTTATGACTGATATGACTAAATGCACAGATGTTACAGTCTCCCCTAGTTAAGGGAATTTCGTCCCGAAATTAACTAGCCGAAGGTACTGTAAAAAGATGAGGGTACTTAACCTTCATCTGGTCTTCACGTTCCCAGGTGAACTCAGCACCATGTTTGCCCTCCCATCGTACTTTTACGATCGGGATACGGCTACGTTTGAGTTTCTTGACTCCATGATCCATGATTTCGACCGGACGTTCTATGAATTGCATGTTGTTTTGAACCTGAATGTCTTCCAGTGGAATCTGAACATCATGATCCGCCAAACATTTCTTAAGATTCGATACATGAAACGTATCATGAACATTGCTTAGCTCCATCGGAAGTTGGATTTTGTAGGCTACGGGACCAATCCTTTCCAGGATCTCAAATGGTCCAACGTACCTTGGTGCAAGTTTTTCTTTCTTCCCAAATCGAACAATGCCTTTCCAGGGAGAAACCTTGAGTAGACTCGGTCACCGACTTAAAACTCAAGCGGTTTCCGACGTCGATCGGCATAACTCTTTTGTCGATCTCTTGCGGCCTTAAGCCTTGATTGAATGATTGTGATTTTGTCGGCTGTTTCTTGAATAAGTTCAGGTCCTACGACCTGTGAGTCACCAACCTCGGTCCAACAGATCGGTGATCGGCACTTCCTGCCATATAAAGCTTCAAATGGTGCACATTGAATGCTTGTATGGTAGCTGTTGTTGTACGAAAACTCGATGAGTGAAAGATGAGTATCCCAACTCCCACCGAAATCGATCACACAAGAACGAAGCATGTCCTCGAGTGTTTGGATAGTCCTTTCGCTTTGGCCATCGGTTTGGGGATGATACGCCGTGCTAAGATTAACACGGTTTCCCAAAGCCTTTTGTAATGTTTGCCAAAAGCGAGAAGTGAAACGACTATCACGATCAGAAATGATTGATGTTGGAGTACCATGACGAGCAATGATTTCGTTGATGTACAAGGTAGCTAACTTCTCCATTTTGTAATCCTCTCGGATTGGGAGAAAATGAGCAGATTTGGTAAGTCTATCGACGATCACCCAAATCGAATCGTAACCTCGCGGAGTTCTCGGCAACTTGGTTATGAAATCCATGGAAATCTGCTCCCATTTCCATTGAGGAATTTCAGGTTGCTGCAGAAGTCCCAAAGGCTTTTGATGTTCTGCTTTGACTTTGGAACATGTTAGACATTTCCCCACGTACAGTGCTATGTCTTTCTTCATTCCCGGCCACCAGTAAGATGTCCGCAAGTCTTGGTACATCTTATCTGCTCCAGGATGAACTGAGTATCGCGCCTTATGAGCCTCATCACAGATGAGTGTGCGCAATTCTTCTGACTTTGGAATCCAAATGCGGCCGTTGAGATATAACACACCATCAGATCGAGGTTCTAGTTTCTTCTCAATTCCGCAGTCTAAGTCTGTTTTCAGCTGATTGTCTATCACCACTTGTTGTTGTGCAATACGAATCAGATCTTTCAAGCTTGGTTATGTGTTGATATCCATGGCTCTTACACGAATTGGATTGACTGGTTCCTTACGACTAAGAGCATCCGCCACCACATTGGCTTTACCCGGGTGGTAACGAATCTCACAGTCATAATCAGTTAGAAGCTCAACCCAACGTCGTTGTCTCATGTTGAGTTCTTTCTGATTGAGGATGTGTTGTAGGCTCTTGTGGTCTGTATAGATAACACATTTAGTACCATAAAGGTAGTGCCTCCAAATCTTCAATGCAAAGACCACAGCCCCTAACTCAAGGTCATGAGTAGTATAATTCTTCTCGTGAGCCTTAAGCTGTCTGGAAGCATATGCAATCACCTTGTCCCGTTGCATAAGTACACAACCGAGTCCAAGGTTTGAAGCATCGCAGTAGACAATGAAATCGTCACTGCCTTCTGGAAGGCTAAGAATAGGCGAGTTGCATAACTTCTGTTTAAGAAGTTGGAATGCATCTTCTTGTTTCTGTCCCCATATAAAAGCTTGACTTTTCTGAGTCAGAGTGGTAAGTGGCAAGGCAATCTTTGAAAAGTCCGCAATGAACCTTCTGTAGTAACCTGCCAGACCCAGAAATGAACGAATCTCTGTTGGAGTAGATGGGGTAGTCCAGTTCTTGATCGCCTCAATCTTTGCTGGATCTACATGAATCCCATCCTTGTTTATGACATGCCCTAAGAAGTGAACATCTTTTAGCCAAAATTCACACTTTGAGAATTTAGCTTAAAGCTGTTCAGCTCTTAGTAGCTCTAAAACTTTCTTCAAATGATCCTCATGTTCTTGCTCCGTCTTTGAATAAATCAGTATATCATCAATGAAGACGATAACAAACTGATCTAAGTATGGCCTGCAGACTCGATTCATCATGTCCATGAACACTGCTGGTGCATTGGTCAGTCCAAATGGCATAACCACGAACTCGTAGTGTCCATATCGAGTCCTAAACGCAGTCCTTGGTATATCCTCATCATTTACTCGAAACTGATGATACCCGGATCGTAGATCAATTTTAGAAAAGCAAGTCGCTCCCTGTAATTGATCAAACAGATCATCGATCCTAGGTAGAGGATATATGTTCTTAACTGTCAACTTGTTTAACTCACGGTAATCGATGCACATACGAAATGAACCATCTTTCTTCTTGACAAAGAGAACCGGAGCTCCCCAGGGAGAGAAACTCGGTCTTATGAAACCTTTGTCTATAAGCTCTTGGAGTTGACTAGATAGTTCTTGCATCTCAGACGGTTCTAAACTCCACTTGCCTGATCGGTGGTAGTCCAGGCAAGTCTTCTGGGAATACGTCCGGATAATCTCTGATGACCGGAACGTCTCCAACTGCTTTCTTCTCAGGTTTCTTTTCTACCACGTGAGCCAGGAACGCAAAGTATTTCTTCTTCAGGTACTTCCTAGCCTTGATACACGACACAATCTTCAATCCACGGCAGGGTTTCTCGCCGTAAATTTGCATCATTTCGCCGGACGGTAGGGGAATTCGAATAAGTTTCTCCGAACATACGATTTCGGCATGGTTTTTGGATAACCAATCCATTCCTACTACAACTTCGAAGCTTCCGAGTGTCATAGGAAAGAGATCGATAAGGAAAAGATGATCGTTTAATCTTAATTCACCATCACGAATTATTGAATTTACTAATATAGTCTTACCATCCGCTACTTCTACGGTGTGAGGAACATCAAGTATGGATGGTTGTTTATTAAACAGGGAAGCAGTATTAGTAGAGACAAAACTTTTATCAGCACCAGTGTCAAATATGATAGAAATGTAGTGATCATTAATGAGAAATGTACCCGTGATGACTACCGGGTCCTCGCGTGCTTCGGAAGTTCCGATAACAAAGGCACGAGCAGTAGCAGTTGTAGCGGCTGTATTGAGTTTCGGGCACTGGTTTCTGAAGTGTCCTTCTGCTCCACAGTTGTAACAGACCCTTCCACTAGTAGTAGCAGGATTAGCGGTGGTAGTTGTAGCAGCAGCTAGATGAGCAGATCGACATGTTGCAGCCAAGTGTCCAAATCTTCCACACTTGAGACATTTTCTGCATGGAATAGTGGGTAGGTGATGGTATTGGCATCGGGTGCAAAGTGGGAACGGACCAGTATAAGGCTTTCTGGCCATAGCAGGTTGTGGCATAGCGGTAACAGGAGTGACTTGTACAGGTGTAGCTGCAGTCAAAGCTGCATAATTCTTGATCATCCTCTGTTTCTGCTTCTTCTTCTTGGGTTGATTCTGTTCAAGCTTCTTGACTTCATCCATTTGTGGCCGCTTGTATCCCTTTCGAGTAAGTACGCCAGCCTTGACATACTCTTCAGTGAGGGTAACGCCCAGATGAATCGCCGCCTCTAGAGTAGTGGGGTTACTCCCCATAACTGTTCCCCTGATGACTAGGGGTAATCCTTCAATGTACTTCTCTATCCTGCGGGATAGAGGAGTAACCAGATGTGGCACCAAAATACACAACTCATGGAACCGAGTTGTATATTTAGCGCTTTCGCCACTGTCTTGTACCAAGTTCCACATATCAACCTCGAGTTTCTTCAGTTCATGGCGTGGACAAAACTGCTCCACCAATACCTTCTTGAAATCTTCCCATGGTAAGGCCAAAGCAACTTCTCGTCCTCTGGTGTTCTTCTCCGAATTCCACCAGGTGAGTGCGCCCTTGTGAAAAGCGCTTGAAGCCATCTTGACCTTTAGGTTTTCCGGACATCCCGTGAAGTCTAGGATATCCTCAATGCTTTCCAGCCATTGTAGTAGACTGGTAGCTCCCTCTGTACCAGAGTACTTAGGAGGTTTAGCATCATTGAACTGCTTATAAGTGAAGGTAGCAGTTCCGGCATTAGTGGCATTTGAGTTGTGTGCTGAATCACTGGTACTTCCCCGAAGGTTCTGGGTGATATCAGTGACCATACCCGGAAAGACATCCCTCATATGCAATGAGATAGCCTGGGCAATTTTGTTGATCTCATCATCATTGCCACTTGTTGAACCCCCTCCGTTAGGGTCACGTCGAGGAGGCATTCTACGAATAGAAGCCACAAGTGGGTCAGAAATGAGAAAGGATACAATTGAATTTACATGATAAAGTTAGTAATATATTCATACTACTATTATTATCATTCAATGTATTATGGACAATCATACAAAGTCGGTTAACATAAAATTAGTTAACTTTTAGCATGCTTCTCAGGTGATTGTGCACGATGTCTCATGATTTCACTCCACCAAACCTACACACTGACACTTTCCCAGTATATCGAAGATAGCTTATATATAGGGCATACGAAAGGGTCAAGCAACCTGCCAGCCCAGTCGCCAGCCCACCACCGCTTCGATATACTACGATCATGCCCTTGCTAGCATTTGGCAATACGGTTGTACTGATTTTCAAGTATGTTCCATTGATTAAGAATTTCATGACCTTTGATCAATGAACTATGATTGAATCTATGGTTGATTTATGATTGAATTATGTGTGCACCTACTAACAATTGTTAACATGTAGAACTAAATCATAGGTGTGCTCTACATCTTTCTCGTTAACCTATGTTAGTAAGTACTAAGCATGTAATCACTTAAGACTACATAATATGATTGTTCACTTGATTGATTCACACTCAATGATTGACTCATCTATGATTGAATAACATAATGGTTGTATCTCATTTGTTTGACTTATGTTCAGTGATTCCAGTTGCCCCGGATCTTTACTTCAAATGCGAATGCCGAACTCCCCCTGCCATACTGAAGATAGCTTATATATAGGGCTTACGTAGGGTCAAGCAAACTGCCTGCCCAGCCGACATCCCACCACCACTTCAGTATACCATGGCTTGGCCGCCATTTGTATTTGAATCTAGGATCCCAACTCTTGATTGATTTATGATTGATTCATGATTGTCTCTTGAACTATGTATATGATTATGATTGTCTAAACCGAGGTTCTTGATTTACTCAAAATCAGGACCTTAGGTTTAGTATATGTGTCCTAGGTTAATTAGCCTAGGTTCCCAATACTCACAGTATTGAGTATAATGATCTCCTTGTGTGAACTTCAACTAAAGAATGCTGTTACACAGATTCTATGTTATGAAGTCCTAATGATAATGAATATATGAGAATGATAACATGATGAGAATTTCAGATCAAAGATACTAAGAATACAGATCTTTGCCTCTGAAATTCTTGATGAATTCTGATTGAGAATTCCAGATCAAGGATACTAAGAATAAAGATCCTTGCCTCTGAAATCCTGGAATGAACTCTGATCGAGAATTCCAGATCAAGGATACTAAGAATACAGATCCTTGCCTCTGAAATCCTTTAATGAATTCTGATTAAAAATTCCAGATCAAGGATACTAAGAATACAGATCCTTGCTGTCACACCCCGACCGACGGCGGAACACGTCGGGCATGATTTTGATTGTTCATAACTCATGGTGCTACTTTATAAGTTTCAATAGTTAATAATCCAATTTAAAGTCAACATAACATTCATTCAAGCATCCAAGATAACCCAAACAACCAAACATAATCCAACAATTACAATTCCAAACAAACCAAAATAAATAACTTTATTTATTTTATTAACTAGGTCCAAATAGCTTAAGTATGTCTTCATCCAAGCCACTAACCTGTTACACATGTAAAATAGAGTTTTGATCAACTATTTGCATAGTTGGTGAGATTCTCATACAGTTTGATATATGTATAATAGAAATAAGATGCAACAATAGTCTAATAAGAATTGATCTAAATATGTATATGTTACACAATGTTTGATAAATAGATTTTGGCAATTTCACCTTTCTATCATAATGACACAAAGTCACTAAAGAAAGGTTACTAGTAATACTAATAGTTTTTGGCAATTTCACCTTTAATATTAAACAATGACATAAGTCATGTTAATTAAAGGCTACTAGTACTAATATATTGTATATGATAATCCAATAATAATAACACATAGATATACAAACAAATAGCTAACACATAACATTCAAATCTAATTCTAACTTAAACTATAGAATTGCATCATAGTATTTGTTTTTGACTCTAGAATACCATTGTTTGATATGACATGTGCAACATCCCAAAGATTACAAAAATGTAAAAAGGAAGTATAAGAAAACTCACAATCTGCATAGCTATCCAAAAATATCTTTATAGAGTTTGTGACGTAGGAAAATCACACGTCACCTAACGTTTATACGAATATGAAGAATACTTAGTTTTTCATGAACCATAATTAGAATGTTCGAATGTTATTATAATTATTATTTTGATTATGAGTTAATAGCTTGAGATTAATAAACTCAAAATATTAATCTAATATTTGTAATTATTAATATTTTAGAATTTATAATCTTGATAATATTATATATAAATAAAATATTATTACAAGTTTTTAAGACAGATTCTTAAATAACTATGTAATATAATTTGAATTTGGAAATTATTCGTTTGAATAATCAAAATGAATTTATAAATAACTTTTAGAACATTTATCTAAAATATTCTATTTTTATTTATTTTTGTAATAATATATTAGTTTGCAGAGAATAATTAATAATAATTTATTTAAACAGTTTAACTAAAATATACTATAATTATGATAAGGCGATTCCATAAAGATGTGTTTATAGATTTGATAATAATATATTACGTAATCTTATAAAAACATTCCCAAGTTTTATAATAATATTCCAAAAGAATAATATATAAGTTTTAATTTTCTAAAGTTATTATTAAATAAAATAGTTTATAGTAATAATTTACGATTCTTTTTAAAAATATATATCTAGAATGAATTTCTAGTAGCATTTATATATAAGTTTTTGTTAATTTGAATGAAGTTTAAATAATTTTTAAATAATTATTTATAATATCTAAATAACAAAAATCCTTAAAATATTTACTGAGATTTTATAAATTTTTACAAAATATAAAAAAATAGAAGTTTAAGATTTATTTTAAAATTCTATAAAAACAAAACAAAACCGATTGATTCGTTTTCTAATTTATTTACCATATCATTATTTGTTTCTTCTTTCACATATTTGTTTCTTAAACAAAGCCATATCCCAACAAGTTTCGGTGACCATTTAATTTATAGAGTTACAATCTCATTATAATAGAAATTGTGTACCATTACCTTGAAACAAAATCGAAAATAATATCGACGGTTCGTTGGTGGGTGAAACGGATGGTGCATGGTTTCGGAAACAATATGAGCTGCTTGCAAACAACCAAGACAATGCGCTATGCGTAACCGGCGTGCGACGGAGCTGCAAAATTCACCGAAACGACTAACGTGCATGTTTACATAATCCCGGTTCAACACGAATTTCGTTTGAAATGATTAATACAATAAACTAGTTCAAGTTATGGATTTGTTACCTTGAATCGGAATCAAAATGGGACTACCCATGATAGTCTTGGTAGTACACAAACGAGGATGATGGTGGCGAAGGTAGTTTGTCTGATGTTGAAAAGTGGTGGTGCTGTGTTGGTTTGTACACCGACTAAGAAGAAGAGACCAAAACAATAAACAAGTGGGATTGTCTAAGAAATTGTTCGAAGTTGGTTTGTACGAAATTGAAACCATCCATTTTCATTTCTAAAATTGTAACTCTTAGTAGCATTGATTTAGGATCTCATTTAGTATTTCTCCTCCTTAATTCCATCGGTTACTTAATATTAATTAATTGAAACATTTGAACATTAATAGGTTGTTATCTAATTAAATCGGTTGAATAATAACTATTTATTATTTAATTCTATTTATAAATTTTTATTTATTTAATTTAATATTATTATTTGAAAATTTGAAACAATTACAATTTGAAATTATTATACAAAAATGCTAAAGGTTACACTTGCCTCTGAAATCCTTTAATGAATATGCGTTGAGGAATTTAATTTGGTTTCTAAAGTTATAGAATTCCAAATTTAATCCCTTGACCTGTAACTAACTCGGAAAAGTATAGTCCCTACGATCATTCAAGCTTTTTGTAGACTTAATGCTTAACTTAAGTTACTCAGATCCTAAGTATCCTCAAGCCTATAGCACTTAGTCCTATGGGGTAGCTTAGGTTATAGTCTAGGTCATTAATTATTGGGTTTTTCCTAGTTCTCTACAACCTTGGCTCTGATACCAACCTGTCACACCCCCTGCGCCGCGTGCGGAATCCACGGCGCGGTGACGATCAATGGTTGAATCATGCACAAGTATTGAATTAGAACAACCACAATGCATTACTAGATTTCATAAAGATTAGACCATTGTTTAGTTACAGACAATCTATCTATCTTCCCAAAAGAATGACAACTACAGACCCAAAAATAGTGTTTACAAAATAAGACTTAAACAAGACAATTAAACAATCAGGATTAAGTGTGTTTCTAAATCCATCCTAGCTTGTTTCTTCATCTTGTTCTATCTTAAAACGGTATCCTTAGTTGTCCTTTCGAATGTCTTAAACCTGATTACCTGAAACACGTGAAAAGTAACTGTCAACTACAAAAGTAGTTGGTGAGAACAATAGGTTTAACATTTGTAAATATGAACCTGCATTGTAAGGCATATGTATAAAACAATGAATGAAAATACATGGATGGTTGCAACCCAAACTAACATCAAGTAAGTATAACGTGTGCAAACAGTCCGAAGACCGTTTACTAAAGAAACCAACATATAATCAAGTCCCAAACTACGTTTGGAGTCAGAAAATTAGTCAGCAAATGCATCAACACGAGCGGTACTAACGAGTTTACTCAGAAGACAACTCCGTGTTGACGTAACCCGGTCAATATGACGTATGCTGGTAAACTAAATTAGCAGCAATTTCATATTACCGTAATGTAACCAATTCTGCAGTTAGCTTTTAAAACAAATTTAAAATCTAACTCCAGCTTTGGTATGTCCCAAAGTGTTCGCTTTCCCTTGTTGTGATCACCCAGTACTAACGTTATATGAATATGAATATGTAACTTGATGTATGAGTAAGTTTGTTCACAACGATGAACACCATGTTTTTGAATACTTTGATTTAAAACCTTTAGTTGAATAACATGATTTTGAAAACCTTGCTTGAATACCATGAATTGAAATCCTTTGATTTAATATCACCATGAAAACCATTGATTGAAAACCTTGTATTGAAACCCTTGATTTAATACCGAGAATAGTGTCCTTGTGTAATAACAAGGTTTATAAAATATTTTCTTGTAAAAGCACAATTCATAGTAAAAGAGTTTATAAAACTTATTATTTAAAAGAGTTTAACATTTATAAAACTATTTGTGACAAACAGGTATAAAACAGTTTAGAGAACCTTTTATAAAACCTTTTAGTAAAATATGTTTAACAGTTCATAAAATCCTTTAAGATAGTTGATAAATCCTTTAAAACAGTTGATGAAATCCTTTAACACAGTTGATGAATCCGTTGAATATGTACAATGAACCTGTAATGTTTGTAAAGTAGCATAATTCCTGTATAATGAAGTATGATGGTAATAAGAGTATTTGATCACGTGTTCCACCCCAAAACAGTTGTAAAACAGTAAAAGAGGGGCTAATGTTCTCACCTGACAGCAGTAGACTCTGAACCAGAACAAGTAGCAAGTAGCAAACAAGACTTCTAACTGGTTCCTATATCATTGTAATCATACATAGATTATAAGCTTTGTGATATTGTACTCTTCGATTGATTGATTGACTTGGGGTATTATGATCCTGATTAACCATTGAATAACTTGTTTTTATGTTTAAAAGTGTTGTGCGAATCCCGATTGAATACTTATGTTTTAAATTTTTGATTTGTTATCCCTAGAAGCAGCGAACCTTATGGTTCGTCTACCCTTGGTTCGGCTATATTCTCCCAAGGTTCGCAGACCTGAGGTTCGGCTCCTTAGGTTCGCCCGAACCTAGAGGTTCGTTCGCTTCTAAGGTTCGCCAGGACTTATAGGTTCGTCACCTCTTTGGTTCGCCGAAACCAGAGGTTCGTTTGCCTCTTAGGTTCGCTGGAACCTAAAGGTTCGTTGTTCAGGTTCGCGAGAACCTAGAGGTTCGTCCGGATAAAGGTTCATTCCTCAGGTTCGCCAGAACCTAGAGGTTCATCTGGATAAAGGTTCGTTCCTCAGGTTTGCCAGAACCTAGAGGTTCGTTCACCTCCCAGGTTCGCCAGAACCCTTAGGTTCGTCGCCCCTGCAGGTTCGCCTGAAAGGTTCGGCTGAGCAACAGGTTCGCCTGATCGGGATACAGCTACGAATCTTGTAAAAATCACAATTTAGCCAACATAAATGATGATTCCTAATGGTTATTCATGCGTAAACTCATCTAGAGCATGTAAGAGTCATAATGGTATGTTAAAACTCGGTTTTTAGAAGAAAGAAGATGATGAATAGTAGAATACCCTTGAATCCGAAACTTCTCTCAAAAAATCCGGCTTGTCTAGCTCAATGTAGCTCCGATCCTTGGTACTAAAAGTTTCCTTTCGTCGAGGGGATCGTTTTGATAGCTCGTTTGCACGATTTGATGAAGTATTGAAGGAGATCTTGAAGTTTTAATGGTGGTTTTGTAGAGAGACGATGGAATGACGGAAATTTTAGAGAGAGAAAGGGTATGAGGCTGCATTCAATGAAGAGAATGAAGAAAATAAGGGCTTTTATGCCCCGATTGGTTCCCCGCGTGTTCGGTCTCGCTCGGTGTTGGTTTCGCGTATTTTACACACGTATCGAGACGATTACGAAATTAATATTTTTCATTGTTTTTGATGAGTTTCAAAATTGTAAAATGTAAAATAAAATATTTTACTTATTTTTACATTTCGTTCGTTGTCAGACCGTTAAACGACTACAATTTCGTGTATACCCGAAATCGCGTACATTTTTCGATCGTATTATTTATTTATTAACGTTTACTCGTAATTATAAGTTCAACATTCGTATCTTTATGGATCGTCACCCATAAGTATACTCAGTCTCGCTTACGCATACTATTCGTCATAACACTACGCACTAACACTATCCCATTACACCGAACGCAGTATATGTATAAGGCATACCCAGAGTCCAGCTAACTGCCTTATCTACGCCGTCCCACTACTGTTTCGATATAATACGACACTGTTCTTGCCTAGCGTAATCGACAGTAAATAAATAATACATACTTGTTCCTAATTAAATAAGATCCTAGAACACACAAACACAAACACAAACATGAACACTTGAATCCCATTGAAAATACTGAATCAACTACACATTGTACTAACACTGTTTATGACTGATATGACTAAATGCACAGATGTTACAGTTGCCATCTTCCAAGATATGATCGAGACTTCCATGGAGGTATTTATGGATGATTTTTCTGTGTTTGGAAGTTCTTTCGATCAGTGTTTGGTAACTTGGAGAAGATGCTCAGGAGATGTGTTGAGACCAATCTTATGCTCAACTGGGAGAAATGTCATTTTATGGTCACTGAGGGGATTGTTCTTGGACATAAGATATCCCGTGACGACATCCAGGTTGATAAAGCTAAGATTGAGACGATTAGCAAACTTCCTCCTCCTCCGAGTGTTAAAGCTGTTCGTAGCTTTTTAGGTCATGCGGGTTTCTACAGACGCTTCATTAAGGATTTTTCTAAGATTACCCGACCTATCACTCGTTTGCTCAAGAAGGATGTGGAGTTTGTGTTTGATGATGAGTGTTTGAGAGCCTTCGAGTATCTGAAGGAGAGATTGGTGAGTGCACCCATTCTGATAGCCCCCAACTGGAGCTGGCCGTTCGAGCTCATGTGCGACGCGAGTGATTTCGCTGTGGGGGCTGTCTTGGGGCAGAGGGTGGATAAGCATTTCCACCCTATTTATTATGCGAGTAAGAGCTTAGATGCCGCCCAGGAGAATTACACAACTACTGAGAAGGAGTTGTTGGCGGTAGTCTACGCATTTGATAAATTTAGGTCTTATCTCGTCCTCTCCAAGATTGTTGTCTATACCGATCATGCGGCGTTGCGTTACCTTTTTGCGAAAAAGGACGCGAAGCCAAGACTGATTAGGTGGATTCTCCTTCTGTCCGAGTTTGACATCGAGATCAAGGACAAGAAGGGAGCTGAGAATGTAGTCGCTGACCATTTCTCAAGGCTTGAGGATCCGTAGAGGGAGTTCATTCGCGAGGGCGCAATGAGGGATAGGTTTCCCCAAGAGACGCTGATGAGCGTGGGGATTGGTGAGATCTGCCGCATGGAGAGGCTGGATGAGGGATTACCTTGGTTTTCAGACATTGCAAATTATTTGGCCAATTTTTTCCTTCTTACGGGTTTGACATCCCAGCAGCGCAAGAAATTCTTTGCCGACACGAGGCATTACATCTGGGATGCGCCTTATCTCTTCCGTGTGGGTGCTGATAAGGTTTTTAGGAGGTGTGTGAGCAGGGAGGAAGGATTAGAGATCCTTAGGCACTGTCATGATGGGCAGACCGGTGGTCACCATGGACCTTCTTCCACCGCGAAGAAGGTATTTGATTCCGGTTTTTATTGGCCTACCATTTTTAAGGATGCTCATGATCTTGTTAGGAAGTGTGACTCTTGTCAGAGGACAGGAAACATCTCATCCAGGAATGAGATGCCCCAGCATCCTATTTAGGTTATTGAAGTCTTTGATATCCGGGGCATTGATTTCATAGGATCTTTCCCTGCTTCTCGAGGGAACAGGTACATCCTCGTCGCGATTGATTATGGTTCTAAGTGGGTGGAGGCACAGGCGCTCCCCACTAATGACGCGCCAGTGGTGGTGAGATTTCTGAAGCATTTGTTCTGTAGGTTCGGTATTCTGAGAGCGTTGATCGTCCACAAACCAGCGGTCAGGTGGAAAACGCGAATCGGGGAGTGAAGAGGATCTTGGAGAGGACTGTCGGCCACACTAGGAAAGATTCGGCCGACAAATTAGATGACGCTTGTGGGCTTTTAGGACCGCGTTTAAGAATCCAATTGGGACAACTCCCTATCGAATGGTCTATGGGAAAGCCTGTCATCTGCCGGTAGAGCTTGAGCACAAAGCCTTTTGGGCTTTAAAGCCGTGAACTTGGATTTGTCAAAGGCTGCCAAGAACCGGTTCCTCCAGATGCACGAGTTGGATGAGCTACGCGAAGAGGCATACGCTCGATCGTGGAATTATAAGGAGCGCACGAAGGCGCTGCATGATAGGAGATTGAAGAAGGAGAAGGAGTTCGTGAAGGGCGATCGAGTTTTGGTTTATGGCTCGAGACTGAGGATGTTCCCAGGAAAGCTGAAGTCGCGGTGGAGAGGCCCGTTGTTTGTACGTGAAGTGTTCTCGCATGATGCGGTGGAGTTGGAATTAGGGGACCATACATGGAAGGTCAATGGGCACCGATTAAAGCGCTACATTAGGGGCGCGATTCCGTCTGATGAGGAGGTTGTTCTCCTCGAATCCCGCGCAGGTTACGGATTCTGGCTTCGACCCAACTTGTATATAATGTACATAGTTCAACACTTTAGTTTAAGTATCGAGTTGTGTGATTGGTGATGTATTTATGCATACATGATTGTGTCAGATTCAAGTGTGGGTATTCATGCCATGTGCGTTCGATATTACCATTTCGGACAATTGATTACCATTAATTGCTTAGAATTTGATGTCTTTATACTTCACTAGTTACTTAACTCGATTTTTCTTTTATTGCTGTTAGGTTAATTTTAATTTTAAATTTGTATTAGGGTTTCATTTAGTTTTAATCGTAGTTGATTTTAATTTCAGTTACATTTAGTAAATATTAGAATTTAGTTTAAATTAATTGTCTAGTTTGATTTTACATTATTAGAATTTTAGTTAAGATTAAATGCATTAGTAATAGTTTTTAGGAATTAACTTAGTTTTAATTTTCATTAGTTTAAATTTAATTAGGTTTTCATGTGTTTAAGTATGGGTTTGCATTTAGTAATTTGTTAACTTTAGTTTAATTTAATGTTACTAGTTTTTAATTTCATTTTATTATAATTATAATTATAATTAAGTTTATTTTTAGTTATTAGGAATTAAAGTAGATTTAAATTTCATGAGTTAAAGTTAATTAGGTTTTCTTTTAGTTTCGATGTAGTTCATAAAAAAAATCATATCAAATCAAAAAATGAAACCCTAGGCGCAACACCCCGCTCCAAGTAATCAAACCAGGCGATACGAGCGGATGATTTCTAAAATTTGAACTGTTAGACCTGAGGCGCATCGCCCCGCGCCCCCTCTGGTCTAAGACGATGCGCGCGTGTGTGGAAAATTTGAAAAAAAAAATAATTAATAAAACCACCGGCACCCACTACGCCTACCACACACTACCACCGTCTACAGCCACCACGCCTCATCTTCTCTACCACCGTCTACAGCCACCAATAACACCACCTCTTCACCGCCGAACACTCCATCACCACCAAAGCCATATCCGACCACCGCACCACCATCCTTCATCATCTTCGACCGACGTCACAGTCACGAGTAGTCTCTGCCGCCACTATCTTCCACCACCAATCACCTCCGGTCATCGCACCAGACAACCACCACCGTCCCTGTCATCTCCAGTCTAGCTCACCACCATCATCATCATCTGCTCGGTTGTACCATCACCATCTTCATTCACTACCATTTCCAACACCACTCGAAAATTGGTAACACCCATTCCATTATTGTCTATCTAGATTAGAAATCAAATAGTTTAGTTTAGTGTAGGTTTGATTGGGATTGAAATTTGAACGGAAATCAGTCCGGGATAACCTCGGGAGGCCGAAACCCAATTTCCAGGCGAGATTAGCCCTAGGCGTACCGCCGGCTACGGGGTCTGGTCCAGGCGTACTGCCCTGGCCATCGAATTCGGTTTTTCTTTTTCGTTTTACTGTTGTTTCAAATTCAGAAATAATAATAATAATAATAATAATAATAAATAATAAATAAATAAATACATAATAAAATAAAAATTGGTGTTAGATTAAAAATAAAATGAAAATAAATACAGGAATTTAATAAAAATAATAATAATAATAATAATAACAACTCTTGGACAACAAAATAAATGACAATAAAAATAATGTAAGATAAAATAAATATAAATAAATAAACTTGTACTATAAATAAGTAAATATATAATAAACATAAAATAAAACAACTAAATAAATGTATAGATATGTATAACATAATAAAGTAATATAAAATTAATAAATACTAGTACTCGTGTTCTTAAATAAAGTATAAGTATTGTAAATAATAATAACATAAAATAGAAAGTGAATAAATAATAACAATAATGAAATAATAAAAATAAATGTATATTATGTATGTTAATACTAATGTAAAGGTAACTAGTTTAATAAATTCAAATAAATGTAAATGTTGTATATTATAACAATAACTTTAAATAGAACACTTGTACATATAAATTGTATTCTTACACAAATAAATGAATAATAAAATATCATAAGTATGTATATATATATATATATATATATATATTTGCTTTATACATAAAAACTCAAAAATAGAGTATATATATATATATATATATATCTATGTATGTATGTATATATGTATGTACTTACATATGCTTGTATCATAAATAAAAAAAACAATAAAATTACCATACGTATATAAATAATGTAATTTTGTAAATTAAGTATAAATAATAGATGTATATAACACTATTGAACATAAATAAATCATTGTACATATACTTGTATATCTTCAATAAACAATTTTTTAATAATTCAATAAATCTTTCCCAATAAATGATTGTAAATAATTAAATAAAAATTTATACTTACATATTAGTTTGTATATAAAAAAAAGAACAATACAATGTATATCATGAATAAATAACTTAATAACAAAACTTCGTACATAAATAAACATAAACAACAACTTTGTATATAAATAAACGTTTTTCAAATAAAATTAACTATCAATGGCAGAGGCATCAACATCACGGGCCAAGAGGGCCAGGCGCGGAGATGCAGCACAGCAGCAGCCGCCGGTGAGGGAGATACGCTACGCCACTCCGTTGGTCATTCCACCTCCGGATGCTCATCCTATTCCGCCGCAGCTGCGCCACAGAGCTGATCACACCTTCCTCCAGTTCGCGGCAAATACTATGGAGTACAACCATCTACAGACACTCGTTGGCTTAGAGATGATGTAGCACCACGGCTACGATCGAAATATCATCGAGCAGCTGGCCCGTGTGGACGATTTCAACGCATTGATGACTCCATGGTGGGGCCGTCTACAACGCTGCGAGTGGTCGCGGTATGACGAGCTCACCGTCTCTCCACTTTCCGATACGACACACGTTTACTCGCCTATCCAAGAGCTGTGTCGTTCTCCCTAGGACGGGCGATTCACACCATGAGTGTCTCGCAGTTTGCTGTCACCATGGGTTTATACACCCAGCAGGAGGTAGCAGCAGCAGAGTTTGAGGGCCTCCTTCGGGGCGTATCACGGGCAGCTAGTCCCGGCTATGTTACCGAAACAGAGATGGCCACGTATTGGGGGACGATATCCACCCAGCCCCACACTGACGGTAGGCTAGCCACCCAGATCCGCGATCCTTTTATTCACTACATACATCGGATTCTGGCGTGCACCTTGATTCCTTGTCGTTCTGGCCAGGACAAGGTTAGCTATTTTGATTTGTTCTGCATGTACTGCATACAGGGTCGCCACCCAGTGAACCTCGCCACCATTTTGTTGACATCTCTCGCGAGGCCTCGTCGGGGAGGGCACACTGCACGCCTGGACATGGGGCCATACATCGGCCGTTCGGCGCAGCGGCTGCGAGTGTTTGCCACATATCTTGTGGAGCATCTTACACTTGGCCCCGATACGACGCCGTCCGTGATGTACAACATGCAGACTTCGGGGATGGTGACATTTGACACACCACCCCGTTGGATGCCTCTGTTGGCGGCCCCTAACCTTCCTGACCCGGCACCCGTCGTTCCTCCGCCATCGACACACCGCATTTTGCACCGAGGGGAGCGGCCACCTCGCAATGACCCGCCACGACCGCCTGCTCCTCCTCGACTCACCCTCCGATATGTTATTCAGACGATGGACATCATGGAGGAGATGATCAGGCGTATGGAGGACTTTATCGGCTGTGAGATGCCCCTTTGGATGCCCGACCCCCACATCCATCCGACCCTGAGCGCGACTCCGACACTGAGTCAGATGACGGGGAGGATGCGGAGTAGTTGTATTTAGATTAGTGGATGTATTTTTATTTTCTTTTTATGTATTCAGAGAGACTTTGTATTATATTTTTATTTTGGTATGTATGGTTACTGTTTATGTGATTAGTTGTGGTTGTGTTAATATTTCTGTTATTGTTATGGTTGTTTGTATATTAATATTGTGGATTGGTTTTTTTTTTTAACTTGTATCAAAATAGTTTGTAAATTTGTGGTTGTTGTATAATTGTTTAATTTTGTATATTATTGGTTGTTGATGTCGACGGAGCTTAGCTATCAAACTAACTAAAAACCGACTCTAAAATAGGCACAATGTAATAAATCTAGACTCTCTAAAACCTAAGCTACCGACAGGCAAGCGTACCTATTGTGTGTAGCAGAGCAAAGCAAGTCCGGATATCGAATCCACGAACCTCTATAGACTGTGCTAACTAAGACTCAATTAATTATCTACACAAATGTATGTAACTTAAATTAATATTGCAAAGGGGGGTTTTGCTAACAATCTAAGAATGCCTAAGAAGAACAAATCTTGAATAAAAACAGACGAACAAACAAAGACTAAATCAGAGGAGGAAAAGCACTACCTAGGCTCGAATCATATACATTCTTGACAAGGTTCTATCGGTAATGGAACTGATGTGACACCGGGATCTTATAATACTAAACTCCAAGGAAATTTAGAGCACCCTCAACCCTTCTCAAGGGTAGTCAACTAAAGGTCCTAAAAGCCGTTAAACCACCGGTTGAATGGATTTCCCTCACAGGTCATCCAACTGCTTATGAAATATCCGCTACATTATTTACCTCACAGCACGATAATCTCAAAACACCTAAGAAATAACTGTTAAATATTCTACCTCACGGCGCGAAAGTCACAGTTCACTTAAATGCTAGGGATAATTTGGGTTTTCCTATTGGACTCGATAATAATGAAATGATAGATAAACTAGGATGATCTTCTCACAAAGGCTCTAACTAGCAATCTAACACCCAAGACTCATCGACGACTTCTCACTTCACATCTATAGAAGTCGGTTGCACACCTAAACCATTTAAATCCTGATAAAAACACTCCTATGAATTACTTGGCCACAGTAATTCATCCACTAATCAAAAACACACAGTCATTGACCTAGCATGCACCTATTATGTGACAGACAATCACCAAGACACACGAGGAGTATAATATCAATCATCAAACAGTTATAGATACGCGTTTACATCCATTATTCAAAACCAAATCTTTAAATCATAAGTTTCAACACACCATATTGTTCCAAAACCGAAACAAACCAAAATCAATCATATATAGTCATCTAACCTAGGCAGCTCTAAATATTTAGCCAAGAAACATTGTCAAAGTAGGAATCATAACAAGTTTACAAAGCTTGAAACACATAGTAATCAGGAATGAAACAAAGAAACAAGAAAACCGAATGGTTAACACCCGAAAACACAATCCCGGGGCTTCAATCCTTCGATCTCTTGCTTCAAGAACCTCCCAATCGCTTCTAATCGCCTCCAGCCGTATCTAGGATCGTCTTCAATCGTCCAATCCCGAAAAATCTCGTCTCCAGCCGTTTTTATTAGGCTAAACTTGATTTTCTGAAAATTAGACCTCGTCGCGTACCGCGACAGACTTCTGGTAAGCCTTCGCGCTACGCGATGGGTCTCGCTACCCGAGAAAACAGTCGGGTCAACCCGTAATCATTAAAAAGGGCATTCTGGTAATTTTCCATTGTCGCGTACCGCGACAGGGTTTCAGATAGGCTTCGTGATACGCGAAGGGTTCCGGAAATTAGATTTTTCTCTCTTTAGCTTCAGGTATGTCTTCATCCAACCGGGAGCTCGTTTTCTTGATCTTTAGCACCAATTTCGCAAGTTTATGACCTGCAAGCATTGAATTACAGAATTGTGAAGCACCAGCTAAAATCGACTCTAAAAACAAATAAAACTGTACAGAAACTAAATAAAAACAAATAGAATAACAGATGTGTTTCACAACACATCAGTTGTATTATAATGTTGTTAAATAAATTGTAATGCATTTGTTGTTGTATTAACAATTGTACATTTGAGTTGTGATTTGTATATTGAAAGGCGCACGACTCCACTCACGACACGTCTGTATTATATCAGGGAATTCGTCGCTAACCTTACTGTAATTTTAGATTTCAATTTCAATCGTCAGTTCTGAGTCCACATTGAGGACAATGTGTTGTTCTAAGTGTGGGTATGTCAGGCTGGCGCCTTTTAGTTTTTAATTTTTGTAAAAACAAGGCATTGTATATATTAAGTCGAATTTTAATAAAATTTTTGAAATTTTTGTAAAATAAATTAGAACTTGTAATTAAATAATACAAATTGTAAATATTAAAAGTAAAAACACAAAAAAAATTAAAAATTGAAAAATTTACAAAAAGGGTACTTATATGCCAAACAAAAATCAGATTTTCAAAACTCTCATTTGTTATTATGCAAAAACTTCTTTCTGACTAGAAAACAGTTTCATCAATTCCAAACCCCCAAGATGTTTCCCATGAAAATCATATATTTAATTAAGATTTTACCAATCCTACGGGACAAAAACAACCAGTTGAGCCTACCTACACATCCGATAACCAAAGCATAAAACCCAAACCAACAAGTTAACCATGACTGAAACCACAAAACTCAACTTTCCTATCATTTCCCATCATGCTTTTTGCAACCACCTTAAACAAGGACAAGGAAGATCTAAGCTAAAGATGTAGAAACAAAAATAAAAATAAAAAATTTTTCAAAAAAATTTTGACTCAAGAACTTAAGTAAACTAAAACTAAAAATCAAAAACTAACTACTAAAACAAAATTAAACTAAATTTCCCATCCCCACACTTAAACTTTACATTGTCCCCAATGTAGAGAAAAAGGAAACCCAAAAGAAAAACTAAAAAGTAAAACTAAAAACTGAAAATGACTTAGCTGGTTGCTTGACGACTGTCGGGTGCCAGTCTTACCAAACAGCTCCACAATCTACCACTTTGCTCCACAGGCTATAAACATACACATAAGATCTACACAAAGACAAAAATCAAACAAGCATCAATCCGTCCAAAACACATTAATAATGATATCCATGATTAAGTCCAACCACAAACCAACCCTACCATTTAACTGAAATTAACAAAGGAAAACACAAATCAAACAAAGAAAATTAAGAACTAACTAAAAATTTGAAAAACATCAATCCAATGCGAAAAGAACGAAATTAGAAAGCCACCTTACCTTGAAATCGACTTAGAACACATCGCCTTTGTACAAAACCCGCCAATGGAAATGAAAATGATGGAATGGTAGTGAAAGATGGTTGAATGGGTATTTAGTGGTTGAAGGATGGT
Source organism: Mikania micrantha (assembly GCA_009363875.1). Lineage (NCBI taxonomy): Eukaryota > Viridiplantae > Streptophyta > Magnoliopsida > Asterales > Asteraceae > Mikania > Mikania micrantha. Next base: position 103,565,338 of record CM018691.1, read on the forward strand.
GATTAAAGCGGTGTAGGAGAGGCAATTTGGGGTTATAGCTCGAAAAATAGGGTTTCAAAGGCATTTTAGCACTTCAGAGACCCGTCGCGTACCGTGACAGATTCTCAAATGGTCGTCGCGATACGCGACGCATGTTTGACCCGCGTGTTGACCGAAATCTCTAGTGTAGCGCGACAGAATTGCCTGTGGGTGTCGTGTGACGCGACGGGGTCATTTTTCCAGAGAGTTTCTGACATTTTCATGCCTTAGCCAAATTTTCAACCCATTTTTCTTACTTAAACCATCCAAAAGCATTCTAAAGCAAAAATTACATACCTGGTGACTCTAATCCATCTTTATTGTATCAAATTGATCAAAAACCTACAAAACAAATTAAAACACACGAAAACGAAAAACGAAAAACAATAACGAAAAATTAAAAACACACCAAAGACATTAGAAACTACTAATTCTACAAACTCTACACTTGGGAGTTTAACCCAAGAGCTTCCTCAAACTCAACTCAAATGGGAGGGTCCAAAGAGATCTCCTCCCCTACAATCACATCAGAACCACGATCACCAACATCATCACTCACCATATCGACATCCTCAACCTTGTAGACTAACTCACCCCCGGCGTTCACAGAATTTGCTATCTTCAAACAAACATTCTCATCACCCACCCTAAAAGTGAGCTTACCCTCATACACATCTATGATAGCCTTGGCAGTTCGCAAAAATGGGCGCCCAAGAATGATGGGAACCGCCGTGTCCGCCTCCATATCCATCACCACAAAGTCTACGGGAAACACAAATCTATCCACTTTGACTAACACATTCTTCAAAATTCCCCGTGGACATTTAACTGACCGGCCCGCCAATGACAAGGTCATGCGTGTGGAGGACAAGTCACCAAGGGCTAGCTTCTCGTATAGAGAATATGGCATCAGATTGATGCTAGCCCCTGAATCCGCCAAGGCATGCCTCATAACATCATCCCCAAATAAACACGGGATTGTAAACATTCCCGGATCTGCAAGCTTCTCAGGCAGCTTGTTTAAAATCACCGCGGAACACCCCGCATTCAATGGGATGTTAGCAACTTCTCCCGACCGATCCTTACTCTTCAGCAACTCTTTGAGATACTTGACATATTTTGGTATATGCTGAAGAGCTTCAATAAACGGGAGATTGATCTTGAGCTGTTTAAACATGTCAAGAAAGTACCCGTATTCCTTAGCGTGTTTTTGATTAGTTAAACGCGCAGGGTAAGGAACACGGGAAAGATCAATCCCTGAGGTGGGCTTAAACATGACCGGCTTACCAACTGAATGCTTCTCAGTGGGAGACTCACTGTTAGGTGTTGTACTTGCTTGGACTAGCCTCGGGGGCACCCTCCCAGGAGTCTCCATCTCAATCTCCTCATCCACTGGTTCTTCTTCATCAACCACGACCGGTGGAACCACTCTCTCACTCTCCTCAACTTCCACCAACACCGGTGGTATGAATCTCTCTCCTCCACCCTTTCCTGAACGGGTAGTGACCGCCTTAACGTGGGCATTTGGGTTGGTTTGTGGCTGACCCGGGAACTGACCTTGGGGCCGTTCATCCAACCGCTTGGCGATGTCACCAACCGTTCGCTGTAAATCCAAGAATGCAGATTGCTGGTTCTTGAGGAGAACATCGTGTTCATGTAGGATCTTTTGTGTAGTGGCATCTTTTGCCACTAATTGAGTCAATAACTCCTCTATCCTACCCATACTACCACCACCACCAGAAGTGCTACCAGAACCACTACCGCTAGGCTGACCCTACCCCTGGTTTTGAGAATGACTATGATGGAAACCATGGGGATTACCGGAAGATCTATAGGTTTGGTTCGAAAGATTTCCCCAACTGGGGTTATAAGACTGCCCAAACCGGCCCTGCCCGCCTACAAAATTGGCTTGTTCCTGGCCCACTAAACACTCTGAGGTGGCGTGACCACCTCTGCAGATCTCACACCAGTCTACTCTCATCTTCAGATCCCTAACATCCCTAGCTAGAGACTCAAGAGCAGCAGCAACACTAGTATCCACATTAACGTGGTGAATTCCTCTTGTTGAGGAGGAAGAACTAGTAATAGGAGTGGAATTCCTATTTGCAGACCGCTGCTCATACTCAGCCTGAGCAAAACTCTCAAAAAGATCGTTGCATTCGGCCACATCCCTCTTACCCACGAGGTGGCCTCCTGCAGAAATGTCAAATCTGGCACGAGTCTCATATGTGAGCCCATTGTAGAATTTCTCTACAAGGGCCCATTCAGACAAACCATGCTGGGAGCATCGACTGAGCAGGTTTTGAAACCACTCCCGAGCAAGGTAGTAGGGCTCATCCGGGGCCATTCGGAACGAATGGAACTCATCTCTCAGGCAGGCGGCCTTAGCAGGTGGGAAATACTTTTTAAGAAAAGCATTCCGGAGGCTAGCCCAAGTAGTAAAAGTGTCTGGCGGATGAGAGTCAAGCCACGTAGCTGCTCGCCCCAATAAAGAAAAAGGAAAAAGCTGTAGAAAAATCGCATCATTAGTGGCACCTTGAAGATTGAAGGTACCACAAATGCGAGTGAGCCTAGCAAGATGTGCGGGAGCATCTTCATCATCACGACCATTAAACTGAGAATTGTTAATGGCTGTCATGATGTAAGAGGGAATCTGCCACGAATTTTCATTCGTTATGTTTGGCACAGTAATGGGATTGTTAAGTCCCGTGAATCCCGCAGTGGCCTGCTGGTGAACAGTATGACGCTCCGCCATTTGTGGAACAAAAAACGAACGTGGACTAGAGTGAGTAGAAGAACTAGAAGAAGAAGATGGTGTGTGCTCAGAAAAATCAGCAGAAATGGGAGTAGAAGCACTTACCTCGCTCGTAGAACCTTCAGAAAAGTCCCGCGAATCGCTCCTTGATGGCAATGAAAGCTCAGGTGGCGGTCCGTGTGAGCGTAAGTGTGGCATACACTACCAAACCTGCAAATAAACAAAAATAAATCAAAAAGAAATAAAACAAAATAAAAATAAAATAATATTGAAAACAAAATAAACACAAATATGCACAGATAAGAACAAGAACTAGTAAGCGCAATCGACTAAGAAGTCCCCGGCAACGGCGCCAAAAACTTGATGTCGACGGAGCTTAGCTATCAAACTAACTAAAAACCGACTCTAAAATAGGCACAAAGTAATAAATCTAGACTCTCTAAAACCTAAGCTACCGATAGGCAAGTGTACCTATCGTGTGTAGCAGAGCAAAGCAAGTCCGGATATCGAATCCACGGACCTCTATAGACTGTGCTAACTAAGACTCAATTAATTATCTATACAAATGTATGTAACTTAAATTAATATTGCAAAGGGGGGTTTTGCTAACAATCTAAGAATGCCTAAGAAGAACAAATCTTGAATAAAAACAGACGAACAAACAAAGACTAAATCAGAGGAGGAAAAGCACTACCTAGGCTCGAATCATATACATTCTTGACAAGGTTCTATCGGTAATGGAACTGATGTGACACCGGGATCTTATGATGCTAAACTCCAAGGAAATTTAGAGCACCCTCAACCCTTCTCAAGGGTAGTCAACTAAAGGTCCTAAAAGCCGTTAAACCACCGGTTGAATGGATTTCCCTCACAGGTCATCCAACTGCTTATGAAATATCCGCTACATTATTTACCTCACAGCACGATAATCTCAAAACACCTAAGAAATAACTGTTAAATATTCTACCTCACGGCGCGAAAGTCACAGTTCACTTAAATGCTAGGGATAATTTGGGTTTTCCTATTGGACTCGATAAACATGAAATGATAGATAAACTAGGATGATCTTCTCACAAAGGCTCTAACTAGCAATCTAACACCCAAGACTCATCGACAACTTCTCACTTCACAGCTATAGAAGTCGGTTGCACACCTAAACCGTTTAAATCCTGATAAAACACTCCTATGAATTACTTGGCCACAGTAATTCACCCACTAATCAAAAATACACAGTCATTGACCTAGCATGCACCTATTATGTGACAGACAATCACCAAGACACACGAGGAGTATAATATCAATCATCAAACATTTATAGATACGCGTTTACATCCATTATTCAAAACCAAATCTTTAAATCATAAGTTTCAACACACCATATTGTTCCAAAACCGAAATAAACCAAAATCAATCATATATAGTCATCTAACCTAGGCAGTTCTAAATATTTAGCCAAGAAACATTGTCAAGGTAGGAATCATAACAAGTTTACAAAGCTTGAAACACATAGTAATCAGGAATGAAACAAAGAAACAAGAAAACCGAATGGTTAACACCCTAAAACACAATCCCGGGGCTTCAATCCTTCGATCTCTTGCTTCAAGAACCTCCCAATCGCTTCTAATCGCCTCCATCCGTCTCTAGGATCGTCTTCAATCGTTCGATCCCGAAAAATCTCGTCTCCAGCCGTTTTTATTAGGTTAAACTTGATTTTCTGAAAAATAGACCTCGTCGCGTACCGCGACAGACTTCTGGTAACCCTTCGTGCTACGCGATGGGTCTCGCTACCCGAAAAAACAGTCGGGTCAACCCGTAATCATTAAAAAGGGCATTCTGGTAATTTTCCAGTGTCGCGTACCGCGACAGGGTTTCAGATAGGCTTCGCGATACGCGAAGGGTTCCGGAAATCAGATTTTTCTCTCTTTAGCTTCAGGTCCGTCTTCATCCAACCGGGAGCTCGTTTTCTTGATCTTTAGCACCAATTTCGCATGTTTATGTCCTGCAAGCATTGAATTACAGAATTGTGAAGCACCAGCTAAAATCGACTCTAAAAACAAATAAAACTGTACAAAAACTAAATAAAAACAAATAGAATAACAGATGTGTTTCACAACACATCAGTTGTATTATAATGTTGTTAAATAAATTGTAATGCATTTGTTGTTGTATTAACAATTGTACATTTGAGTTGTGATTTGTATATTGAAAGGCGCACGACTCCACTCACGACACGTCTGCATTATATCAGGGAATTTGTCGCTAACCTTACTGTAATTTTAGTTTTCAATTTCAATCGTCAGTTCTGAGTCCACATTGAGGACAATGTGTTGTTCTAAGTGTGGGTATGTCAGGCTGGCGCCTTTTAGTTTTTAATTTTTGTAAAAACAAGGCATTGTATATATTAAGTCAAATTTTAATAAAATTTTTGAAATTTTTGTTAAATAAATTAGAACTTGTAATTAAATAATACAAATTGTAAATATTAAAAGTGAAAACACAAAAAAATTAAAAATTGAAAAATTTACAAAAAGATTTTTCTTTTAATTAAGACAGTTGTAAATAGTAAATCAAGTCAGTATTTGAGTCTTTTTATTTTACAGTTGATTTTGTTGGTTGTTTGAGATCTTAATTGCAGTCTGGTCCTAACCACTCATACGCAATTTCCATTCGGGTGGCGACTACTTAGACCATTCCATATGCAAACGGCCGGCTGAATTGATTGACTTCTTTTTGGATAAAACTCAGGCATGCCGATCCTACGTTATTTGCTAAATCTTTTCCACTTTTTACTTTATGTTTCTCTTTCTGTAAATATTCTTTTATTAGTTTTATTTTGCATATTCTGATTGAGTCTAGAGTTTTAGGTTGTATATAGCTAGAGTCTAGATAATGCCCTTAGTTTTAGCTTGCACTTAATAAATGGAAGATGATCGGATTATGATTAGGACTTGGTTTTTAGAGGCTAACTTGTGTATTGATTTGGGATTTGTTGGTAGGCCCAACTGATAGAAAGTTCCAAAGGATTGATAGAATAAACCTAATTTCATGATTCTTGTGGGATTAAGACGGGAAAATTCAGGAAATCTGAAACCGGGTAATAGCGAATAAGGGAACCTTTGTAAACTAGCAACGTAGAGTTTTTAAAATTTAAACCTAGCACATATGTCCTCTTTTTATGGAAATAAATCCGAGGCTTATGGCGCCCGCTAAATAAAAGAAATTTCACAATCCACTAAGTGAGCTGAGCCTGTGGAAATAAAAGAAAGAGAGAATAAGAGCTAAAAAGCAGTTGTCATACCCCGGCTAGCAACCGAGTGAAACAGTGCTGTAATACGCTCAAGTGAGGTAAAAAAAGAAAATGAGAGAATAAAAAGGCAAAATGCTCACACCTACATCCATCTCCATCATTAGGTTGAATTTTGATTATCTTTAGGTAGTTTGCATACAGAGGTGGGTTTAAGTCATTAGACTTAAACATGTGCCTTAAAAGCTTTTGCTTGGGATTAGGATAACTCGTTTTGACCAAGGGATGTGGCCCATAAGATGAATGATTACATTTAAACATAACGAATCATGATTAGGGAACTCGAAATCGGTGTTTGGGTTTAGATTTGATCATTATACCAACAATCGCGGTTACTACACAAGGACTTAGGATTGTTAAATCTTTTGCAAATAAAAGCCAAGTCCCTGATCTATGATTCCATTTTGTAAGCTTTTTCGAGGACGAAAACGGTTTAAGTGTGGGTATTTTTGATGTGTTAGTTTAACACATCCGTTTTTGTACATAATCGAGTCCGTTTTCATAATTATTGTTTATATTTCAAGTAGTTTTTGTTCCTATCTACATTTTCTTATTTTTATGCAGGATTGTGTCCTGGGGAAGCGAAAATGGAAGAAAACGGGCATCAAAATCGAGTGCGGTTGATAGAGCGAAGAAAACGAAGAAATTAACCCTAGGCAGTACGTCCCGAGCCAACTCTTGATCCCAGGCGATGCGCCTGGGAACATTCTCTGATTCCCGAGATTCCGCGTGCACAACTTGGTCAGAGCGACCGGCCGCACGCGATGCGCCTGAAGGCTCAGCCGCCCAACTATTCTGTCCCGTGCACATCGCCTAGCCCCATGCACCCCCGCTAGGCGATGCGGCCCATGCCTATTTCAGCTCCAAAAGCCTAATTTCTTCTTCTCTACAAATGGGACGCGTCCAGACCGATTTTGGGACTCTTCTTGGACCTGTAAACCCTAAATCACGCCCTTGGAGCAGTTGGAGCTTAACCATGGAGTATTGGGCTTGATTTAGGGTGATTGAAGAAAATATTTCAAGGAAGAGCTTGAGTAATTACCTTCTTCTCTTTATTAGTTTGTTTAATCAGTAGTTCATGATGTATTTAGACTCGTTTCAGATCTGTTTTGGTACTGTTATTATGTTTTTGGCTAGATCTTTGGATATATCTAGGTTTGGGATGATAAAGTTGTGATCTTTGTGATGTTTGGACTTGATTTATGATTATGGATGTTATATGCTTTGTACTCAGTTGTAAATTTATGATCTTTGGTGATATTTGCATGTGAGAATGATGATATTTGATGATTGATTAGATCTACATGTGTCTAGGAAAGTCTTTCCATCATTAGATGCATGTTAAGCTTAATGACTTTGTGTTTTAGGCTAGTTTATGGATTGGTGATCACACTCCATAGGATTTGATATCATTAAGTGTTGTAATTCTCATGTGTGACCTAACCTAGAAATCCAGGAGGTGATAGGTTAGATGGTTGGTCTATTTCACTTGGGTTATTTGAGTTAAACGACCCGGGAGGACGTTGTCTTAGATTTCCTTAGTGTTTGTGTCAATCCATGTCAAAGTAGTTAACTTTATAACTCTCTAGTATCTTAGGATACACGTGGGTGAAGAAATCCAGGATGTGATTCACTCGTTAGAGTGCAATTGCATACCGGGAAAATCCGGAAGGTGACCCGGTAGACTAGTGCATACATAACATTCTTAGGTTTTCCATTGGTGTCACCTAGTATCTGATCTGGGTCCATTAGGTTATTCTAAGTTTGTTTCTTAAGATCCTAGTTTTCATCCTTTACAAGTCAGTCCAAGTCATCCTTTTTCACACTTTTGATTCCCAGCCTAGGTATATCAGTTTTCCTTATTGCAGTTAGATTCCATTTTACAGTCCCGGTGTTAGTTGCAGTTAGTGTTTAGTTGTTAGTTCAGTCAGTCAGTTAGTTACAGTCGTAATTAGGTTTACAGAAGTTGCACCAAACACCCCCCTCTCTTTTACATTATTTTGTTCACAGTCTAGGTTAAGTTTGTCAAACTAGTGTAGTTCGATATCCGATCTTCCACAAGTTATACTGTCACCGATAGGTACACTTTCCTTCGTAGCGGTCTAATTTAGGATTTCTGATTTTAACTAGGTGTTTAGGTCAAGTCTAGGTCTAGGATTAGTTATAGTGTCTTTAGCTTAGGTTAGACAGCTTTAATTGTTCTATTTTTAGGGTACGGACCGCTGCACATCAAATTGGATGTAAGGGAATCTTAAAAAGTTTGGAGGTACAGAAGGCACACTCATTTATAATTTCTAAACTCTTGACCAAGTAGGAGTCAAGGGGTCCACGCCCCCATTGCGACAATGTCTCCAAGGGGCAATGCCTTTGCGGGGTTCAGGGCAACGCCCTTGTGTGGTTCAAGGCAATGACTACATCAAAGCCAAAACAAAATTTACTAAATTTATATGATCGGAATTGACTTGACTCATGACCCAAAACGATTTGATTTGCAATATGGATTTTACCCACATAAGTTAACTGTGAATAACTTCTATCTTCTTCTTGGTGATAAAACAATAGAAACGCAACGAAATTCATATCACATACAAATTTACTAGATTATTTCTTAATCAAATTTCTTGAACTTGTAAGAGTATAAATATTGATTTCGAAAAGTAGTTTCAGACACGATCCAATAGAAATTCAAGTAATGATTCTTGAAATTCTCCAACATAATAATGATGTTCAGAGAAAAAACAATTGTTTGAATTGATTATGAAGGGTTGTTACATGCATGGTTTAAAAAGGCGCCGTGAGGCGCGCCTCGAGGCGTACGCCTCGGCTGAGGCGGCCAGAAAACGCCTTTGAGGCTTAGCCTCAGATGGGTGATTTGGAACTTAAGCCTCGGTTGTGTCGAGGCAGACCGAGGCGTGTTGAGGCGTAGAGGCGGTGAGGCGAGGCGGTGAGGCTTAAGCCTCACTAAAGATGGTATTTTTTGATTTTGGGCTTTTTTTTTTTACCTGTTTTGAGTTTTTTGACCCTTATTTCACCCGTTTAGGTAAAATAAGAAACCTAATTGAACTAAAGCATGCGTATACAATAAATCTAGCATTTCGTTTAGGTTTCGGGGCGTTGCCCCGAACCCCACAAGGGGCGCTGCCCCCTTGACCGCCACCAGGGGCTCTGTGTGACACCCCGTATTTTCCAGGTCAGCTTTGTATTTATTTAAATGTTTATTTAAATGCTTTATGTACACGTGGCACTAGAATTAGATTAATTTAGTGTGACACGTGGCACGACAGTACAAACACTGACACCTGACTAGATAATTCATGGAATTATCGACAAACAACACACACGTGTCAAAACACACGAACGTTGGTGAACGTCAAGCACATTGTGTAGCACAACACTCGAAACCGCACGAAACACTCACACACTGAACTTGGAAGTTCAAACGAGGCCAAACGATAGTTCGGAAACGTGAAAACGATGACGAACGGATCAAACCCATAAAAAAGGGCTTATTGGGCTCTTCAGGGGCCCATCGCGGTACGCGATGGCCCAACAGGGAGAAGTGTCGCGATACGCGACAGACATCGCGGGGAGTTGACTCCCGAAATCCGCCGCGGTACGCGGAGCCTCTTTTTGAGCCTTCTCCGCGGTACGCGACGAGTGTCAGACGGCAAATCTTTATAAAACCAAGATGTAATCATGTCTAGCCGCTCTACTTTGTATTTCTCGAGTTACAGACCACTCAAGAGCGTCTTCTTCACCTGGAAATCCTTCTGGAAGCCATTGTTACACTCTTTGAAGCTTGGAAGTGAAGGTTAGAAGGCTTGGGATCAAAGAAGAAGCTCGAGCACCATCACCTTCCTTCTGTTTCTGTCGAGTCCAGCAGCTCCAGGGGGCTTAGAATCTGTTCAACCATCGTTCCAGTGTTCTTAGAACCTTAGAAGGTAGTCTCTACACCTCTAGTAGCTTAAAATCACCATTACACTCACATGCATGCTTATATTCACACATGCAAGCACTTTGGATGCACATGCACGAGATTTGCTTCTGGGTTTGTTGATTTTAAGGTGATTTATGATGATCTAAAGTGTTTAGATGATGATCTATGATGATCTATGATGATGAGTATGGGTCTTGTTGCTTAAAGTGATGTTTTGTGATGATATATTGACATGCATGTATGATCTAAGGCATTTTAGATAGTTTTATTGATGTTGAAATGATTCATGATAATGTATAAGTGTCCTTGCAAGATTAGATTGTGGTTATGATGGTCAAAATGTGATTTAGAGGCAAACTTACTATTTTTAGTAACTTTTTAGTTACAAGTTGATGATTTAGTGTATTTGATGAACATGCATGTATGTGAAATTGCTATTTGGATGATATTATGATGATTAGAAACCTAAGAATGTGATCTTGATATTATTATGGTCATTTTCAACATTGTTACTATATTTAGTAACTTTTTGGGTAAAAATATTGATGGATGATGATTTAGACTATGTTGACATGATTAGACGTTAGTAAATAGCTTATTATGATGAATGATGATGTGAAAATGGTTTAGGAATGATAGAATGGTCATTTTCATGAAAAACTAGAAAGTTACTATATTTAGTAACTTTATTTTTACAAAAACCGATTTGTCAACGTGTTGAATGATTTGAGCATGCTAAATGACTTATAATGCTATGACATGATGATTAGATGCTAAGTTAGATGGTTTCCGATGTCACGTATGCTAAAAATGGAAACTTTCCATTTTAGGAAACTTTTATGTGCTAACTTGCTATAAACGACGTATATGACCTTGTATGATAATGTGTTACGTGTTAACATGACCCCGTAGGACCATTGAGCATGCTAGAACTCTAACACCGACATGCTTTGTGAACTTTCCATAAATGGAAACTTACTATAAATAGTAAGTTGTCCATAGACGCGACATGCACGTTTTGCACACGACAAACACTTACACGATTGCTACACGATTCACAACCGTCACACGGTTCACCAACGGGTCGTTGATTTGACACGGTCAACTTTGGTCAAACACAGTCAAACACGGTCAAACACGGTCAAACACGGTCAATATGGACCAATACGAGCAAACACGGTCATTGAGAACCGACACGGACAAACATGAACAACCAAGGGTTGTTGGACACGAACACGAGCACTAACACAGACACTAGCACGGTCACATACACGAACTCACGTACGGTATACGATATAGGTTGCCGGTGACTGACGTGCCTACTACATCAGGAGCTTACGCATACTTACGTTCACATCACTAAGGTGAGTTTACGGCCCCTCTTTACTCTTTTTCAAACGCTTTTAAATAGGGGGAGAATACTAGTTACATCGAGTCAAACATTTATTACTGTACAAACATATTTGGTGTATGCTGGTTTATTGGACAAACATTAAGTGTTGAACTCGTATTAAGCCCTCACAAAGTCTTACCGTTAATGTACGAACAACGTGGTAGATTTGGATGGATCCATTAGGGAATGACTAACCCCACGGGGCACTATGTTGACTGGATGTCATAACCCGTGCAAACTCTGACCTAACTTGCTATGGATACGAGACATAGCGGAGGCAAGGACAAACAAGTCTAGTTCGGTAGTGACGCACTGACACTTTGGGCCAAGGGCTCGGTACTAACATATGATAAACAGCATGACACACTTTCTTACTATATATGTATATCAAAACCTGTGAACTCACCAACCATTGTGTTGACACTTTTTCTAACTTGTATTCTCAGGTAACTAGCGCGGCTAGCATGAGGACAGGATTGCACAAATTAAGGGACGAGCATAGGGACTTACATGCATTCTGTCGTTTTGAAAACATTTTACTTTTATTTTGTTAAACAATGTTGTGTTAAACTATTTACATTTCCGCTGCATTTGGTCAAACATTTGATATTCCGCTGCAATATGACATGATAACTTTTAATCCGCTGCAAACTATTTTATGAGTGTATGTGTCAAACTTGGATTTGTAAACGCATATAGAGGTGTTCTATATGACCTTGAGCTGTGATTCTGGACACGTCACATCCACGTGGACATACGCCACGAGTGGGAATTTGGGGGTGTGACAGACTGGCCGGAGGAGGGATTGCCCTCAGTTGAAGAAGGCCGGAGGAGGAGCGGCCAAGGGACGAGCGTTTGTGATTGGCTCGGGGGAAGCCAAAGACGATCCTAACATCGTAACCGGTACGTTTCTTTTAAATAATGTCTACGCTAGCATATTATTTGATACCGGTGCCGATAGGAGTTTTATATCTAGTGAGTTTAGTGAATTGCTAGACATTACCCCTACACCGCTAGACTATAAATATACTGTAGAATTAGCCAACGGCAAGTTGATTGAAACGCAACACATTTTTCGAGGATGCGTTATGGCATTGGCGGGTCACGAACTCGAAATCGATCTGATGCCAGTAACTCTCGGAAGCTTTGATGTGGTCGTTGGAATGGATTGGTTATCCGCTAACCAAGCCGAGATTGTATGCAACGAGAAAATTGTACGAGTGACGTTGCAGAACGGTGAACAGATCTCGATTCAGGGGGAACGACGGGGAGTGCCTTTGAACATCATGTCATGCATAAAAGCAAACAAGTATCTTCAAAAGGGATACACCGCAATACTAGCTCTCATTGCGGAACATCCGAAGAAAGAAAAGAAGATTGAGGACATAGCTGTAGTCCGCGACTTTCCGGAAGTATTTCCCGAGGATCTACCGGGACTACCTCCGAAACGACAAGTTGAGTTTCAAATAGACCTCATACCAGGAGCAGCACCAATTGCCAAAGCTCCATACCGACTAGCACCGACGGAGATGCAAGAACTGTCTAATCAGTTACAGGAGCTATTAGACAAGGGATTTATCAGACCAAGCTTCTCACCTTGGGGAGCACCGGTCTTGTTTGTGAAGAAGAAAGACGGATCATTCCGTATGTGTATTGACTACAGAGAGTTGAACAAAGTAACGATCAAAAATCGATACCCGTTGCCACGAATAGATGACTTATTTGACCAGTTGCAAGGGTCAAGCTACTATTCAAAGATCGATTTAAGATCGGGTTATCATCAATTGAGGATACAGGGGAATGATATTCCTAAGACTGCCTTTCGAACCCGATACGGACACTACGAATTCTTGGTTATGCCCTTTGGACTGACCAACGCACCAGCAGTATTCATGGATCTCATGAATAGAATGTGCAAACCTTACCTGGACAAATTCGTGATAGTGTTCATCGACGACATCCTGATTTATTCAAAGGATCGGGAGGAGCATGCCGAACATCTAAGGCTAGTCTTGGAACTACTGAAGAAAGAGCAACTGTACGCGAAATTTTCAAAATGCGACTTTTGGATTCGCGAAGTCCAATTCCTTGGACACGTGGTTAATGAACGGGGGATACACGTAGACCCAGCCAAAATCGAAGCAATTAAGAACTGGGAAGCACCCAAGACTCCGACTGAGGTGCGACAATTCCTAGGTCTGGCCGGGTACTACCGAAGATTCATCGAAGGATTCTCGAAGATTGCTCAATCACTGACCTCCTTGACTCATAAGGATAAGAAATTTGATTGGGGAGACAAACAAGAAGCTGCTTTCAACCTGTTGAAACAGAAACTATGCACTGCACCCATCCTATCCCTACCGGAAGGATGTGATGACTTCGTGGTGTACTGCGACGCTTCGAAACAAGGACTCGGTTGCGTACTGATGCAACGCGAGAAGGTTATAGCATACGCTTCACGCCAACTGAAGGTACATGAGAAGAACTACACGACACATGACCTTGAGTTGGGAGCGGTAGTGTTCGCTTTGAAGATCTGGCGACACTACTTGTATGGCACAAAATGCACTATCTTTACCGATCACAAGAGCCTACAACACATATTCGATCAGAAAGAGTTAAACATGAGGCAACGAAGATGGGTTGAGCTTATCGGCGATTATGACTGCGCCATCAAGTACCATCCCGGTAAAGCCAACGTAGTGGCCGACGCGTTGAGCCGGAAGGAAACAACAAAACGCGTGCGTGCTCTACAAGTCACGATTCATTCTGAATTGCCAAATCAGATACGAATCGCACAACAAGAAGCTCTAAAAGCTGAAAACCTTACTCTTGAAGCCATGCGTGGCATGGATAAGCAAATAAAGGCCAAAGACGACGGAGCTTACTATTTAATGGATCGAATCTGGATTCCACGCTACGGAGGATTGAGAGAAGTAGTGATGGACGAAGCACACAAGAGCCGGTATTCCATACATCCGGGCTCTGACAAAATGTATCATGATCTGAAGACAACCTATTGGTGGCCAAACATGAAAGCTGAGATAGCAACCTACGTGAGTAAATGCCTAACGTGCTCAAAAGTCAAAGTTGAGTACCAGAAGCCATCAGGGTTACTTCAACAACCGGAACTACCAATGTGGAAATGGGAGCAGATTTCCATGGATTTCATCACTAAACTGCCAAAGACGACAAGTGGTTGCGATACCATCTGGGTTATCGTAGACCGACTGACAAAGTCTGCACATTTTCTACCTATCAAGGAGACTGACAAGCTAGACAAACTCACTCGGATTTATTTGAAGGAAGTGGTCACTCGGCATGGAGTGCCAATCTCAATCATATCTGATCGCGACAGTCGATTCACGTCGCATTTCTGGAAGTCTTTGCATGAGGCTTTGGGCACGAGATTGGACATGAGTACCGCTTACCACCCGCAAACGGACGGGCAGAGTGAGCGAACCATACAGACACTGGAGGATATGCTACGGGCATGCGTTATTGACTTTGGGAGTAGCTGGGAATCTCATCTACCGTTAGTTGAGTTTTCGTACAATAACAGCTACCACACAAGCATCCAAGCTGCACCATTCGAGGCACTATACGGACGTAAGTGCAGATCACCCATCTGCTGGGCAGAAGTTGGAGACAGCCAACTGACTGGACCAGAGCTCGTGCACGAAACAACTGAAAAGATTGTACAAATATGCAAACGAATGGCAGCGGCTCGGGACAGACAGAAAAGCTATGCTGACAAAAGACGCAAACCGTTAGAATTTCAGGTGGGGGACAGAGTGTTACTCAAAGTCTCGCCCTGGAAGGGAGTCATTCGGTTTGGCAAACGAGGAAAGTTGAACCCTCGTTACATTGGACCATTCGAGATAACAAAACGAATAGGCCCTGTAGCCTACGAACTAAACCTGCCAGTTGAACTGAGCAGCGTGCACAACGTATTCCACATCTCGAATCTCAAAAAGTGTCTATCTGATGAAACACTTGTTATTCCTCTCGGGGAGATACAAATCGACGAACAATTGAACTTCGTTGAGGAACCGGTGGAGATTATGGACCGGGAAACCAAGAAGCTCAAACTCAGCAAGATACCGATTGTGAAAGTGCGATGGAATTCGCGACGCGGACCGGAATTCACGTGGGAACGTGAAGACCAGATGAAACAAAAGTACCCACACCTGTTCTCGGAACAGACAAATGCTAACAACGCAAGTTGAATTTCGGGACGAAATTCTTTCTAACATGGGGAGGATGTGACACCCCGTATTTTCCAGGTCAGCTTTGTATTTATTTAAATGTTTATTTAAATGCTTTATGTACACGTGGCACTAGAATTAGATTAATTTAGTGTGACACGTGGCACGACAGTACAAACACTGACACCTGACTAGATAATTCATGGAATTATCGACAAACAACACACACGTGTCAAAACACACGAACGTTGGTGAACGTCAAGCACATTGTGTAGCACAACACTCGAAACCGCACGAAACACTCACACACTGAACTTGGAAGTTCAAACGAGGCCAAACGATAGTTCGGAAACGTGAAAACGATGACGAACGGATCAAACCCATAAAAAAGGGCTTATTGGGCTCTTCAGGGGCCCATCGCGGTACGCGATGGCCCAACAGGGAGAAGTGTCGCGATACGCGACAGACATCGCGGGGAGTTGACTCCCGAAATCCGCCGCGGTACGCGGAGCCTCTTTTTGAGCCTTCTCCGCGGTACGCGACGAGTGTCAGACGGCAAATCTTTATAAAACCAAGATGTAATCATGTCTAGCCGCTCTACTTTGTATTTCTCGAGTTACAGACCACTCAAGAGCGTCTTCTTCACCTGGAAATCCTTCTGGAAGCCATTGTTACACTCTTTGAAGCTTGGAAGTGAAGGTTAGAAGGCTTGGGATCAAAGAAGAAGCTCGAGCACCATCACCTTCCTTCTGTTTCTGTCGAGTCCAGCAGCTCCAGGGGGCTTAGAATCTGTTCAACCATCGTTCCAGTGTTCTTAGAACCTTAGAAGGTAGTCTCTACACCTCTAGTAGCTTAAAATCACCATTACACTCACATGCATGCTTATATTCACACATGCAAGCACTTTGGATGCACATGCACGAGATTTGCTTCTGGGTTTGTTGATTTTAAGGTGATTTATGATGATCTAAAGTGTTTAGATGATGATCTATGATGATCTATGATGATGAGTATGGGTCTTGTTGCTTAAAGTGATGTTTTGTGATGATATATTGACATGCATGTATGATCTAAGGCATTTTAGATAGTTTTATTGATGTTGAAATGATTCATGATAATGTATAAGTGTCCTTGCAAGATTAGATTGTGGTTATGATGGTCAAAATGTGATTTAGAGGCAAACTTACTATTTTTAGTAACTTTTTAGTTACAAGTTGATGATTTAGTGTATTTGATGAACATGCATGTATGTGAAATTGCTATTTGGATGATATTATGATGATTAGAAACCTAAGAATGTGATCTTGATATTATTATGGTCATTTTCAACATTGTTACTATATTTAGTAACTTTTTGGGTAAAAATATTGATGGATGATGATTTAGACTATGTTGACATGATTAGACGTTAGTAAATAGCTTATTATGATGAATGATGATGTGAAAATGGTTTAGGAATGATAGAATGGTCATTTTCATGAAAAACTAGAAAGTTACTATATTTAGTAACTTTATTTTTACAAAAACCGATTTGTCAACGTGTTGAATGATTTGAGCATGCTAAATGACTTATAATGCTATGACATGATGATTAGATGCTAAGTTAGATGGTTTCCGATGTCACGTATGCTAAAAATGGAAACTTTCCATTTTAGGAAACTTTTATGTGCTAACTTGCTATAAACGACGTATATGACCTTGTATGATAATGTGTTACGTGTTAACATGACCCCGTAGGACCATTGAGCATGCTAGAACTCTAACACCGACATGCTTTGTGAACTTTCCATAAATGGAAACTTACTATAAATAGTAAGTTGTCCATAGACGCGACATGCACGTTTTGCACACGACAAACACTTACACGATTGCTACACGATTCACAACCGTCACACGGTTCACCAACGGGTCGTTGATTTGACACGGTCAACTTTGGTCAAACACAGTCAAACACGGTCAAACACGGTCAAACACGGTCAATATGGACCAATACGAGCAAACACGGTCATTGAGAACCGACACGGACAAACATGAACAACCAAGGGTTGTTGGACACGAACACGAGCACTAACACAGACACTAGCACGGTCACATACACGAACTCACGTACGGTATACGATATAGGTTGCCGGTGACTGACGTGCCTACTACATCAGGAGCTTACGCATACTTACGTTCACATCACTAAGGTGAGTTTACGGCCCCTCTTTACTCTTTTTCAAACGCTTTTAAATAGGGGGAGAATACTAGTTACATCGAGTCAAACATTTATTACTGTACAAACATATTTGGTGTATGCTGGTTTATTGGACAAACATTAAGTGTTGAACTCGTATTAAGCCCTCACAAAGTCTTACCGTTAATGTACGAACAACGTGGTAGATTTGGATGGATCCATTAGGGAATGACTAACCCCACGGGGCACTATGTTGACTGGATGTCATAACCCGTGCAATAACTTGCTATGGATACGAGACATAGCGGAGGCAAGGACAAACAAGTCTAGTTCGGTAGTGACGCACTGACACTTTGGGCCAAGGGCTCGGTACTAACATATGATAAACAGCATGACACACTTTCTTACTATATATGTATATCAAAACCTGTGAACTCACCAACCATTGTGTTGACACTTTTTCTAACTTGTATTCTCAGGTAACTAGCGCGGCTAGCATGAGGACAGGATTGCACAAATTAAGGGACGAGCATAGGGACTTACATGCATTCTGTCGTTTTGAAAACATTTTACTTTTATTTTGTTAAACAATGTTGTGTTAAACTATTTACATTTCCGCTGCATTTGGTCAAACATTTGATATTCCGCTGCAATATGACATGATAACTTTTAATCCGCTGCAAACTATTTTATGAGTGTATGTGTCAAACTTGGATTTGTAAACGCATATAGAGGTGTTCTATATGACCTTGAGCTGTGATTCTGGACACGTCACATCCACGTGGACATACGCCACGAGTGGGAATTTGGGGGTGTGACACTCTGCCCCTTGGACCCCGCAAGGAGGCGCGGCCCCCTTGACCCCCGCTTGGTCGGGAGCTTAGAAATCTTAACTAGCGTGTAATTTACACCTCCAAATTCTTTAGGATTCCTTTGCATCCATTTTACACTAAAAATATACAACTGCTGATGGTACTTAATTTCATTATACAATGGATTTTCGAATTCGATTTGCTCTACCTTTTCAATTGTATTATACCTTGTGATACTTTTATCATTTGTTTTATGTTAAATTGTGGCTTTTATGTAATATATATGTAATTTTAATTATTTTTCAAGGTTGTTTTGAGGCTTACGCCTCGTGAGGCTAACAGAAAACGCCTCGAGGCTCGTTTCCGCTTTTTTAAACCTTGGTTACATGTAATTGTTTTAAGAGAGGTTTTCACAGTAATACATAACGTAACAATGTGTTTTACTTGGCATGTAAGTTATTTCTGATTTGAAGGGGAATGTGAAAGAATTGGATGTAGGTGTGTATCAACTTTAGCAATATGTAATGGTGACCATCAAAACCTTAATTAACTTTTAAACTTAGCATAAGTTTATGTAGGGTCAGTCGCTTATAAACGATGGCTTACGATTATGTCTGGCAAAATGGGCGGGTTGGGTAGGGTAACGGGTTAGAACGGGTTCGGGTCAGAATGAGTGTGGATCCAAACGGGTTTTAAGCAAATTAGTTTGGGTCTAAATGGATTGTTCTTAAAAAAATCAATTTAATTTAAGTTAAGATGTGTTATAACTAAACAAATAGTCCATTAGGATAATTTTTAGTGATTTTCTCATCAAATATGTTATTAATCATTTTTAAATGTTTGAATACATTGCATTTACATAGTTTTATGGTTACCCATATTGACCGTATTGTGTTTGACTGTTACCCATTTCAACTCATTCAATATTATAATGTTACCGATTTCAACATATTATACTACAATTGTTTACTCAAACCAATCCATTCTTTAATTTGAGTAAAAAATTGCCACCCTCTGGCTCTGGGCCTTTTGCTACGATCCTCAAAAATTTTAAAAACACTTGGGCTAGTTATTTTGTTTTACTCTTAAGGCTTGGGCCTGCAAATAGCCTATGTGAAAATCGTTGGAGCCCTAAATAACTAAAGATCCATACAATCGACCACATCAAGCTACATTCCATGCCTACGGGCTATGACACTAGGAGTTGAATCAAGACGTTTCCTTTCTCAATGCTTCAATTGAAATCGGTTCATTCAATCACCTGGTCACGATTCTTCAATCTATTATAGTATTTCATTCAAGTATTCGGTTAATTCTATTAGTAGATATGTCTGAGTATATAACATAAAACAAACGCGAATTTTACAACTGATGAATTGAAAGTCGTGGTGTGCCTAACACTTTCAGATCAAATTATTTATGGTTAACCCAAATATTTGATCGGATAAAATTCGATTCAAAATCAAAGAACAAGTATAAATTCGTAAATAATCTATTCTTGAACCAGTTTGATCGAATATCTTTCTCTGGAGATACGTAGGGCTGGAAAAACTCTCTCTTAGCAGTTTTCATGTTTTAGTTTTCTAAATTTGTCAATAAATTAATAAAAACTGTTGGCAGCTCGACTCCAACCATGGGTTCTGCCCCTTGGACCCTGTCTATCCGAGGGAGCTATCCCCGAACCCCAGCCAAACCCCCATTATATCATAAAACTGTAAACATGTATGCACGTCACACCCAACTTGTTTAATAATTTTCATGATTATTATTAATTAACAAAATTAATCCAGTTACACTAAAACATATAAGAAGATGCTCTTAGTATTAAAGGATATATATATTATACGTAAATATATGTATAATATATATCCTCTAATACTTTGAAAGTCGCAATTATTATTCTCATCTATTTCAAACATTTAAATTGATTGCTCACTCAGTCAGCTCAACGTTTCTCAAATGAAGTCACAGTCAAAGCACTCAATCTATCTATTAAAATATTGACTCAAAGATGTAAGTGTTTTTAATATTTGTTAACCAAATTGAAATATTCTTAAAATAATTTTAACTAATTATGTGTTTATGTATTTTCTTCTGTATCTTGTTAAAACTAATAGATATTGTGTGTAGTAAATTTTGTGTGTGTCACAATTTTAGTTTGATCAATTTTGTCTTTGTGTTAATCAAATCAAAAAAGCTTTTCCAATATAGAAAAAGCTATTAAGATAACAAAACTTGAAAGTATTTAATATATACATATATTTTTTCAAAAACCATAATATCATACTTATATTCCTAAAATTTATCTCAATATTTATTTCATGTTTGGATTTGAACTTAAAACCTTCTATCTATCAAGTGGTAACCCCTTGGTTTCCAAATGAAAGGTTATGGGTTCAAATCCCTCCCAAGACGAAATAGGGGTCCTAGAAAAGTCAGGGGGTCTTCCGGTGCGGTTTCCTCCTGGGGTGGTGGTGGGGTCTCAACGGAGGTCATGGTAACTAGACCTTGGTAACGTGACCTGAAAATTAGTGGTTTACACGTTGAGATCAAATGCCGTTCAAAAAAAATCAAGTGGTTACCTTTGTAGAAAAGATCATTAAATCCGCTCGAATTTATGGATAGCTTCTAATAATGAGACCCTAAAATTTTTGTTTCATTTTAAATATCAAAATAGTTGAATTGGTCCTTTGAACTATTATTTGTAAGAATAATGCGTCATACATATCATCAAACACGATAGTTATAGGAACCCTTTTTTTTTTGCGTAGAAGTGGATAACAAAACCAGGGATGGCTCGAGGGAGAGGTAAACCCGACATTCGTCCCGGTCCCTTTTTTTAGAGGGTATAAAATTTTTGATATATATGTATATATAGGGGATTCATTCAAATAAAAACCAACAAGTTATAGAGAACTATAACTAACCATTTATAAACACGTGATTTAATATGTACAAAACGTAATTTTCTTTAAAGTATAGGAAGATACTTCATGCCCATTAAACTAGGGTGTTCATCAGTTCAATTTAATTGGTTTTCGATTTTTTTTCCATATCCGAAAACCGAATGGAATTCGAGAAGTGGTTCGGTTCGGTTTCGGTTAAAACCGAATAAAGTTAATAAACTAATAAAAAACCAAATAAACCTGTTAAAAACCAAATAAACCGAATTCAATTGAATAAACCGATTACCCAATTAAACAACCGAATAAACCGATCCAAATAAACTAAATTCAACATTATATATTGTTAAAAAAATAATAAATTTAAATTTGAATTCAGTTTAATCAGTTAACCGAATAAACCAAATTAAAAAAATGAACCAAAAACCGAAATTCAAAATTCGGATACGGTTAGGAACTGAACTGAAAACCGAATTTGGTATTCGGATACAATTAGGAACCGAACCGAAAACTGATTTCGGAATTTGGATACAGTTAGGAACCGAATCGAAAACCGAATTTAGAATTCAGTTCGATATTTTTAGTTACGAATACGGTTCGTTTTTGGTTTGTTGAACAACCTACTTTAATATCTGAATTTGTTATGAACCTTTTTTTATCAGCTGATCTTAGGTACCTCAATTTTCAGAACCGCTTCTAAACAACCACAAGATCACAAAGAATAATCAACACTTTGTCTTTAGACATTTTTAATCTATAAGAAACAAGCAAACTGAACATGTAAATGCCTTTTGGATTTCAATTTGTGATTCAATCAAACTTTTGTAGACCAAGATAATAACAATTAATGGTCATGTGGACAGTCTATAATTAGATTATAATAATTGTTGGTTTGTACGATACCAACTCATATACAGCATTTCTACATGACTTTACTAAAATCAACTGATTTGTGGCATTTGAGGATTTAGCTTTTGGATTTATTTTATTGATAATTAGGTGGCTTTGATTTTCGGTTAATATTTGGACTGTTGCCAAACTCTTTATTGTGTAGATTCTCTTTATAATATATTTGATTAATTGTATGGTGCATAGCTTATCAAATTTTCTCAGTTCTAAATGTCTCTTTTGTACTAAACCTAGAGTTGTGACAAGCGGTTACTTTAACGTTAGTGTAGCAAAATGGGCGGGTTAGATCAGGTTATGTAACGGGTCATAATTAATTTGGGTAAGGACGGATGTGGGTCGGGAAGGGTTTAAGTAAAATTAGTTTGGGTATAAGTGGATTGTTTCTAAAAAACAACAATTTGGTTCAAGTCAAATTGTGTTGTAACTAAACAAATAGTCTATTAGGATAATTTTTAGTGATTTCTCATCAAAATGCTATTAACCATTTTTACATGTTTGAATCTATGCATTCACATAGTTTTAAGGTTACACGTCTTGACCCGTATTGTGTATAACTCATTTCGTGTTACGATTTTATTCATTTCGACCCAGTTTACAATAAATGTTTGTCCAAACTAACTCATTTCTTTTAATATAGGTGAAAATTACCACCTCTACCTAAACCTTCCAAACACCACTAATTATGCAACTAATTTCACTTCAAGAAGCTAGAAAAACCTTTGTTGGTGAATTTTTTTCTTTTTTTTTTTAGGTTTTTACAAACTATTATATTTATTGCCACTCAATTCCATCTAGTCTTTACGACTTCCCATTGACAGTCCTCAAAGACATTCACCCCGTTGTTTATATGACAACTATGGCTCAATGTCAATAATCTATCACAAGTCTTAATGGAACTACGTCAAGTTACTAAAACTATGAATAATTCAAGACTTTGTATCTTATAAATCCATTCATTTTGCTCAACCATGCAAGACTCGTAACAATTGTCATTACAAATTAGCATATCATAAAAAGGCCCTAGCGAATTCAAATATTAAAGTGGAAGTGTTCAAAAAAACGTTTAATACCGAAAATCAAAACGTATTCATAACTGAAAAAATCGAACCGAATTATGAATTCGGTTTTCGTTTTGGTTCTAGCTGTATCCAAATTCCGAATTCGGTTTTCGGTTCAGTACCTAACCATATCCGAATTTCGGCTTTTAATTCCAATTTTTTTATTAATTTGGTTTGTTTGGTTAACCAACTAAACCGAATTCAAATTTATTATCTTATCTCTCTAAACTAATAAAGAAATATATTTATGAGACACTTGTCAATTTTTTAGCATTCCAAAATTTTCATTTTCCCGCCTATTACTTAACCCAAAACTAATTTTTACATGAATCATTTTATACCCAATTAAAAACCCCTTATTTTAGGTTTTCAATAAATTAAACACAAACCTTAATTCTTTTATTAAGTGATTTTTACTTGAACGATTTTTTATTATATATACATTTCAAAATTTTATGTTTTCTTACTACCCAACCTATGTAATACACGGGATTCTAGGCTAGTTAATAATATATACGATTGAATTTACTCGGTTGAATTCGGTTTATTCAGATCGGTTTATTCGACTTTTAAGCGGTTTATTTGGCTTTCAATCTGTATATTTAGTTTTAACTGAAATTGGAACCGAACCACTTCTCGAATTCGGTTCGGTTTTTTGACAGGTAAAGAAAATTGAAAACCAATTAAACCAGACCGAATAAACCGTTAACCGAACCAATTGACATATTTAGTTTAAAGGGCATGAAAGTAACTTCTTATACTTTATAAAATGATTTTTTGTACTCATTAAATAATGTGTTTATAAATGTTTTTTTTAGTTCTCTTCGCGTTATTAGTTCTTATATGAATGAATATGTATATATACATATATATAAAAATTTTTGTGCCCCCTAAAAAATGGGCCCAGGACGGGGGTCGGGTTTGCCCCTCTCCCGGGCCGCCCATGATAATATTATATATCATTTAACATACCATATCATCGTCATCTTTCAATATCATCTTTTTTATAGAAGTTATTGTGTAGAATAGCTTACTAAGCACTAATGTATCATCACTATTAGAAAACTTTGCATAAAACATCATTTAAACCATGCATATCAACCTAAATGCTGATGTTGGCAATTAACTACTGGAATGTCTTATAAAATCCTAATTTCCTAGAGAAATTTTAATGGCCTATCATAAGTTTTTGTTTTAAAACGGGTCAACTTTCGCATTACACAATAACATCTGACCTGATATTTCATTTAAAAGTATGGAATGGGTCGAAAGTTTAGTGTAGTTAAAAGTTCCTTTTAATCCGAACTTTGTTCATGTAACACCCCAAAATTTATCAAAGTGGTGAGTTTAATAAAAATAAACTTACGGGCTAAGGTTTAAATGAAAATAGTTTATGAAATGATTATTTGTGAATAATTGTAATTAGGTCAGTGTTTACAGTTTCAAAAAGAAAAATAAAGAGTCAATTAGAGAGGTCAAAGATCAAACAATAATGTATGAATTTTGGTCTTTTAAGCTCTTTGGTATGAGTCTAATTATTGAATTATGCTAAGATATTATATAACAACATCATAAATTAATAAAAGTTTAATCTTTACAATTTTTATAAGACTCCACAAGTCACTTTCGGTTTTCATTTGTAATTGATCCAAATGTGAGTTCTAAATCCTCACTTTTGCATGTTTTCAACTAATTTGAGGTCTTTTGCATAATGATAATATTTTGATGGAGTATAACAGATTTTTATCATAAAAGTTATAGTTTTAATGATAATCAATTATGATTTTGGTAGTTTAATTGCATGAATGTTCTTGCAAGATAGTAACATATCTTAACCTTAATTTAGAGATAATGCCTTTGACTATGATAAAGTTGATTGAATAGGTGGTTATGAGAAGTGTTTTGGTTATCCAAGTTTGAGAAACTCATCCGAAGATGATACTTGATCATTGTAAATAGGTTTAGCAATTCGCAAATAGTAACACTTATTATTTAAGTGTTACAGAATTAACTCATCTGCTTCACAGATGGGTTAAGCCATCCACACAGTTACATTTAGAAAACTTTAATAAAGTGTTAAAGAAATAACTCGTCTACATATGAAGTAACGACTCCTAATATAACTTCATCATACGTTCCTCCGTGTATACCAAATGGGGAACCAATCTTGACATTTCATTAATTTTTGAAGTGTATTGCCGATGATTCATACGTCCAGCTTTCAATGTCAGAAATTCCAGCTCAATTTTATCAATTTCATTCTTCGGACAAAAGTGTTTCATAACTAATTCCTTCAAGTCCTCCCATTTCAAGCCCTCCACATCAGTAGTGGTCTTTGACTGCTTAACAGTGTTCCACCAATGTAGAGCTTCTTCAATAAATGAATGAGCTGCAAATTTCACAGCTTGATCTTCCCTGCATTCACTGATCGCGATAACCCTAGCCATTTCACAGCTTGATCTTGTTTTGAACGTAATCAACAGCTTGATCTTGTTTTGAACGTAATCAACAGCTTGATCTTCCTCGAAGAGAAGCAAGAATTATGGCTTCTAGATGAAAAACTGACTTTTTAAGCCCAAGTTGCGTCCGGATGACGTCAGGCGCATCGCCCCAGGCCAAGCATCGAGCTGGGGCGTACCGCGCGGGGCAAAGGTTCCAGATACTTCTTGGGGTTCCGGGCGTACCGCCCCATGTCAGCGTGTGGCTCGGGGCGTACCGCCCCAGGCCCTTTTCGTCCATTTTTCGATTTTTTCTTCGTTTCGCGATTCCGGACAATCCGTAACTCCGTTTCGCGCACGGTTTTCGCCCACGTTCACCTTTTATCGCGCACTATCATCCTGTAATAATTTCGATTGTCAAATCAACGTGGATTTCAAGAACGTTCAAATGTGCTAAATCTTCGTTTGTTACAAATCTACCCTCCTTACAATAGGTTTAGTCCTCGAAACCTATTACGTTTCAAACAAGTGTGGGTAGAGTCGTTTCATCTCGTCTTCAGTCTCCCAGGTAGCCTCAGATCCTTTTCGGTGTTTCCATTGAACCTTAACTTGTCTAATCGTTTTGTTACGTAATTGTTTTTCTTTCGTATCAACAATTGCAACTGGTTCTTCTATGTAATTAGCTTTTCATCAACTTCAATGTCATTTAACGGCACATATGCTACATCATCTGCTAGACATTTTCTCAGATGTGAAACGTGAAATGTAGGATGAATTCCACTCAGTGCATCTGGTAGATCTAATCGGCAGGCTACCTTACCGACCCTTGCCATTATTCGAAAAGGTCCAATAAATCTCGGACTCAGCTTTCCTCTTTTTCTGAATCGAATAACTCCCTTCCATGGTGAAACTTTTAACAGTACCTGGTCACCTACCTCAAATTCTATTGGTCTTCTTCTTTTCTCAGCATAGGACTTTTGTCGATCTTGTGCTGCTTTCATTCGTGCTCTAACTAGTTGAAGCTTTTCAGTCAATTCTAATACTGCAGCTTTACTCCCACTTCTTTCTGTCCTACTCCTCCCCAACACACGGGTGTCCTAAAATGTCGTCCGTACAATGCCTCATAT
This sequence comes from Mikania micrantha, assembly GCA_009363875.1. Classification (NCBI taxonomy): domain Eukaryota; kingdom Viridiplantae; phylum Streptophyta; class Magnoliopsida; order Asterales; family Asteraceae; genus Mikania; species Mikania micrantha. The sequence continues at coordinate 103,592,376 of CM018691.1, forward strand.
GGTGGCATGCCAATACTAGCATGGTAACTGTTGTTGTACGAGAATTCCACCAATGGTAAATGATCATCCCAGCTACCACCAAAATCAATAATACAAGCTCTGAGCATATCCTCCAAGGTTTGGATAGTCCTTTCAGACTGTCCGTCGGTCTGAGGATGATACGCAGTGCTGATATTGAGTCTTGTGCCTATCGATTCGTGAAACTGTTTCCAGAATCTTGAAACGAATCGCGTGTCACGATCTGACACTATAGAAACTGGAACTCCATGTCTGGTAATTATTTCTTTCACAAATAATTCAGACAGTCTCTCCGACGTATAGGTCTCACATATAGGTAAGAAATGAGCAATTTTCGTTAACCGGTCTACAATCACCCAAATAACATCATGATGTTTCGCCGTAAGAGGCAACTTGGTAATAAAATCCATGGTGATGTGTTCTCACTTCCATTCTGGAACTTCTAGAGGTTGCACATAACCATAAGGTTTCTGATGTTCAGCTTTTACTTGCGCACATGTCAAACATTTGTTTACGTACTACATTACATTAAACTTCATACCTGGCCACCAATAATCCTTTCGGAGGTCTTGATACATTTTCGTTGCACCAGGATGAATAAAGTAACGTGACTTATGTGCTTCGTCTAAAATCCTTGACCTGATGTCCCCGTTTCGTGGAACCCACATTCGACCAAATCGGATCTTAACACCAAATTCATTTTCTTCTAGATGCTTAACTAGGCCAAAGATTCTTTCGAATCCAACATTTTCTTCCTTTAGTCCTTCCTGCTGTGCATCTTTGAGTTCATTCAGGAAATCTGGTGTTATCACCAAACTATAGGACTTAACTCGTATAGCAGGGTGTTCCGTCTTGCGACTCAGAGCATCGGCCACCACATTTGCCTTTCCCGGGTGGTACAAGATCTCACAGTCATAATCTTTAAACAGCTCAAGCCATCTTCTTTGCCTCATATTCAAGTCTTTCTGTTCAAAGAAATATTTTAAGCTTTTATGATCTGTGTAGATTGTACATTTGACTCCATATAGATAATGCCTCCAAATTTTTAACGCAAATACCACAGCAGCCAATTCCAAATCATGTGTTGGATAATTAGCCTCGTGGCTTTTCAATTGTCTTGAGGCATACGCTATTACCTTTCCCCTTTGCATAAGTACACAACCCAAGCCCAAATAAGACGCATCTGAGTATACAACCATGTCTTCATTACCATCCGGCAATGTTAAAATAGGGGCTTCGGTTAATCTTTTCTTTAGTTCTTCAAAAGCTTGGACCTGAGTTGGACCCCAATCATATTTTACTTCTTTCCTAGTCAATTTTGTCAACGGTGTAGCAATCCTAGAGATCCTGAATAAATCTTCTGTAATAACCTGCTAATCCGAGAAAGCTACGAACGTCCGTTGATGTTTTCGGAGGATTCCATTTCATTACTGCTTCTACTTTAGCTGGGTCCACCATTATGCCTTATGTACTAATAACATGACCTAGGAACTGCACTTCTCGTAACCAAAAGGCACATTTGGAAAACTTGGCATAAAACTTTTCTTTTCTTAGCATTTCAAGTACTTCCCGAAGATGACACGCATGATCACCTTCACTCTTTGAGTATATTAAGATGTCATCAATGAACACAATCACTGATCGGTCAAGCATAGGTCTACACACCCGATTCATCAAATCCATAAACGCCGCAGGAGCGTTTGTTAATCCGAAAGACATCACAAGGAACTCATAATGTCCATAACGTGTGCGAAATGCTGTCTTTGGAATGTCTTGCTCTCTTACCTTTAGTTGATGATATCCTGATCTGAGATCGATTTTAGAAAACCAACTTGCCCCTTGCAATTGGTCAAATAGATCATCAATTCTTGGTAGCGGATACTTGTTCTTTATCGTGAGCTTGTTCAATTCTCTATAATCGATACACATTCTCATGCTTCTGTCCTTTTTTTGACAAACAACACTGGTGCACCCCAAGGTGACACACTTGGTCGTATAAAACCTTTGTCTAGAAGGTCTTGTAGTTGGGTCATTAATTCTTTCATCTCTGTTGGAGCCAGACGGTACGGTGCCTTGGCGACAGGTTGAGCTCCTGGCACAACATCAATTTGGAATTCGATTTCCCGATCAGGTGGAATTCCTGGCAAATCCTCAGGGAATACATCAGGAAAGTTACACACCACGGGTACGTCTTCCAATTCTTTTACCTTAGATTCTTTATCGATAACATAGGCCAGATAAGCCCCACACCCTCGCCTCATAAATTCATTTGCCTTAATCATTGAAATGACTTTAGGCACGTTGAACACCTTATCCCCGTAAACCGTTACTGAACTCCCATTAAGAGCCGTTAAGAAAATCATATTTCGGCGACAAACTATGTTAGCCTCATATTTGGCCAACTAATCCATGCCCAAGACTACATCAAAACCTCCTAGCATAATCAGAAACAACTTAACAAGGAATCTATGACCTTCTATATCAATGTAACAATCATCATCAATGGCCTCCGTTACTCTAGTCGATTTACCAAGAGCAGTTTCTATGTTAAAGGCATGTTCTATCTTTTTAACATTGGCACGCAGTTTATCACAAAAAATCAATAGCCACAAAACTCATATTTGCACCAGAATCAAATAGTACTGAAGCAGGGATATCATTAATCAAAAATGTACTGTCACCACATCCGGGTCTTTATCTGCCTGATCTTTAGTCATAGTAAATGCACGAGCTTTTGCCTTTTGCTTCTCACCTCCATTGCTACTTTCAGTTTTGTTGACTTCCGTAGGTATAGTCTTTGGTTTAAAACAATTCTTGCTCACGTGACCGATTCCACCACAATTGTAACATTTTGGCATGCTTGGACAATTATGTGAGAAATGTCCAGTTTTTCCACAACGGTAGCACCAAGTAGTCCCCAGAAGACATTGTCCCCCATGTCTCTTTCCACACTTAGGGCATTTTTCAAATTCTTCCGTTCTATTTCTTTTCATAGAGGGTCCTGATTTGTAATTTCTGTTTCTTTTGAATCCAGGTGACCACTTTTGCTTCGGTTCTTCCTTTAATGGTTCAGCTTCCAATACATCATCCCAGACAATGCCGCTAATCTCTATGGCCGATTCAAAAGTTCTGGGAGCATGCGCCTTCACATGTGTTCGGACTTTAGGTGGTAGTCCTTCCACATATAACTTCATCCTACGTTCCTCCGTGTTTACCAAATGGGAACCAATCTTGACATTTCATTAAATTTTGAAGTGTATTGCCGATGATTCATACGTCCAGCTTTCAATGTCAGAAATTCCCGCTCAATTTTATCAATTTCATTCTTCGGACAAAAGTGTTTCATAACTAATTCCTTCAAGTCCTCCCATTTCAAGCCCTCCACATCAGTAGTGGTCTTTGACTGCTTAATAGTGTTCCACCAATGTAGAGCTTCTTCAATAAATGAATGAGCTGCAAATTTCACAGCTTGATCTTCCGGCATTCACTGATCGCGATAACCGCCTCCATTGCCGAAACCCAGTGGCAGGTGGCCATGGCGTCCTTCTTACCATCAAAGGAGGGTGGACTGCATCCTTTGAAGGCCTTGTAGTCACAACCCTTCAGTTTCTCTGACATAGAATCACCGTTCTTAGTCCGGTGATCACAACTTGTCTTCTTTGGTGCTCTCCTTAGTTCCTTCAGACTTACCTTTCAAAGTATCCTTCAGTGCCTGTGTAATCAAGGTTGGTAGTTTCTCATCCATGATTTTGCAGACCTCATCAGAAATAGCCTTCACTACGATAGGCTCTAGAGTAAACTCATCTTCATTCTCCGATTGCTCGTTGTGCTCGTGGTCGTTCTCATTGACGGGTTCTCGATACTTAGTTCTTCAGGTTCCTGTGGTTGCTTATGTGGTCTACCTTTTTGTCCAGCCATCTAACTATCTACAGAATGCAACAATTGATGAACCAGTACAGGATCAGTTTAGCACGAAATAAGCTTTCTAAATCGTTAATGACGTTGATCAGATGTTATTAACCATTTACCCAACTCATAGGCTCTAAACATTTCCCATCCCATCATCCCAACTGCATGACACTAACTACACTCCTAACCTTGCACCTACGTCTTAACTCATACATAACATTCAGCTCGTGGCATCAGACTACCCTTGACTGGCATTCTTATCATTCTGTCTCATTTTCAGTTTAAGTCCAGGCATTAGGAATGACCGGATCTCTCAAACTATGGCTCTGATATCAACTTGAGAGGCCCCGTTCCCCGGGAGTCCCCTCAGTTGGCAAACATCAAACCTATAGTCCTTAAACCATGACTTCATTACTATTGCAGCGGAATTTAAGGTGACTACATAAAATATTATACAGATTTAAACAAACATTTACATATAACCCAAGTCTCTATAGTTTTATAACATAGCCAGATTATGTCAGGGTAGTCTTCAACATATGCCACGAGCCCTCCTGTTATTCTTTCCAATCGATTTAACCTGATATGCACGTAAAACAAGTCAGCTTTATGATTGTGAGTTCTAAGTTAGATTTTTAAATAAATCTTTTAACTATGCATATCATCACACAACATAATTCCTTACATAACACACATGTTATCATAACATTAATCACCCGGTACATAAACTTTAACCTTAGCTGCCGACCGAAGTCAACAGGCTTGTGCAGCACAAGACTCTTAAACTATCAACCCGAAGTCGATAACTTACACATGCATAAGATTTCCTCAACTGGCGACACACAGTCGGCAGGCCTGTGTTTCCACAGGACTCTTTAACCATCAACCGAAGTTGACGGCTCATACCGGTTCAAGACTTCTTTACATACATTATTCATACATAACATGGTTTAAATCATATAAACCATCATAATCATAAACATTTCTCCGCACCGCAGTGCTCAACTTTTGCCCAACCGCAGCCGGGACTTCAAATCACATTTTCTTCTTAACCACAGTTGAGACTTAAAACATTATTTATTTCAAAACATTCTTTACATAAAAACATTCTTTACCTGATCATAATCAGGTTTAAAATTACTTTCATACAATAACTTTATAACATGCATATCAGCCCAAATGGTAAAACATTAAAACAGGGCTATAAGAACTCACTTGATGTCTCACAGCTAGCAAGAACACTTGCAAACTGGTGCTAATTGTCACACCCCAATTTTCAACTAACGGAATCATACCGTTTGGGAACGTGACAAACCAGGATCTTAGATCATTAGACATAACGAAGACCTCTATATGAATTTCAAAACATACTTTGGTCTAAAACTGTAACATCAAAGTTTTCAAAGTTTGCGGAAGCGTTTTAAAACAATAACAGTTGTAAAATGTAAATTACAATGCAAAGTTTTCAAATGTTCAAATCCAAATAACTATATTGTAAAGACATGCATGCGACTCAATCTCCTAATCCATGCCTGCTTTCTTGTGCACCTTAGCGTCCTGAGAAAACATGTAAATCAAGTCAACACAAAGGTTGGTGCATTACACAGGTTTAATCATTCACAATGTTTAAAATCACAGTTTGAATATAAAGTTTGCAGATAACATAATCACAAATGCATAGTCATGATAGCTAGTCATTTATACTATTTACATAAGTGGTCGACACCGAAGCTGACTAGTGCATGCTATCGCATGTTTTGCCTTGCCACTATTGTCTAGCACAAACAATAGTAATGAGTGTTTGGTCAGTCAAACACCTGCGTAGATCCCATCTACCAAGTGAGGTTTGTCAAACCTAATACATCTATTTCCAACTACCACGCTTTGCGCTACTGCAAACTAAACGGTTCGAAGTGTAAGGACTTGTAAATGCTATGTTGTCACATAATGTAAACAGCTAACTCATGCAACTGATATGTATCTAAAATGTTTGTTGCACATGTTTTCTCCCCAAAACAGTTTAAAATAAGAAAGGGGCCGTGTACGCACCTTGATTGTTGCAGAATGATCAAACACACTTAAACTCGTGTAGAAAGTCCTCCTACGAAAGAACCTGTGTTTTAACAATAACCTAGTGTTATTCGAAATGTCGTTTTGTGCTTGGAATCACATACGTGTCAACACACGTATGTTAGAGTGTTAGAAATGTACATACGAATGTACACGAAATTTTGAAATCGTTTAAATAAAACCATATATAATTTTATTTAAATAAACGTAATTATACGCAATTACGTTTTTGATCAAAAATATAAATTTTATTATTCTAATAGGTTCGTATTCTCGTTACGGTTCCAACGCAACTCGAACCGATCAAATCGGAGTTAGAACGAATGAGATAGAACGAATGAGAATGGCCTAATTACTAAAATAACCCAAAAATATCAAAATGGGTGGGGACCGGGTTCGAACCCGTGACCTCCCTCCCATGCTACACCTTCTTTACCATCTCCTCTACTTCCCATTTCGTTAACAAATTCCATTTCAAATTCTTTTAACCCATAACAGTCGGGTTCCCTTGTTTTTATACTTAGCCGAACCAAATTGACTTCTATTAGCCCACAATTCGATCACTAACGAACCGAAACCATAGGGCTATGGTTCTACAGGTCCAACCGAGCTTAAAGATGGTTTCAATTCGTCAAATGATTTGATTAAACACCTCGATTGAGTCCTAATCAAAGTCGAGTTCGAACACCCCAAATCCCCACTTCAATTGAATTGAATTAGACTCTGTCAATCCCCAAATTCATAGGGCTTTTCATACTTATGTTAAACCGAAACTATCTGCAAGATTTAATCCGACTATCAAGTTCTATCAACTCGAAATCCCCAATTCGTTTTTAACTTAAGAACCCTAAACCCAATCTCATGCAATTTGATATTGATTGTTACAATTAACATAGGGTTTATGTTAGTCGACCTCTTCTGAAATTGTGGGTACCATTAAATTTGATTCTCAAACTCATTTTCATGAAAATCCCCAAAACGTTTTCTCATTAGGAACCTAGAATTGAAATGATACAATTCGATATTAAAACCTGGTTTTAACATGTGGTTTTCAATTAGTAGGTTGATGTGAAGCTGTGGGTAGGTTTAATTTGATTTCTAAACCTGTTTGATACGAAACCCCCAACTTGTTTTTCATTACAAGCCCTAGAAATAGAATCCATATGAGTCGATGTTACAAACCGAAATTAACATATGGTTTTCGATGAACAGAACATCACGAAGCTTTCCATGTTATTCGATTTGGTTTTTAAAATATTTTGAGCAATACCCCCAACCCGTTTATGCTATGAACCCTAATAATAGAATTCAAACAATCCGATACTAGAACCACGAATTGTTATGGAGCTATGCTTAATCGGCATGTTTAGGGTGTGTAGAAACAATCACTTACTTGTTTTGATGATTAATTGAAAGAAATCGACTTCGTGCTTTGAGTTCGGCCACTCCCGATCAAATCTTCTGTTCGAGCTTCTTGAAATCAAATTGCTGGGTGTAATACTCTCTAAAGGAGCCGACTAATGTTTAGGGATGTGCAATTTGTGAACTATGATCGGGATATACTATTTTGATACTCATTTGGAACGGTTACGAACTTTCCATTAACCATTGAGTTTAATTCGACGAATTAACGGACTAATAACGGTTTCTACTCATTAGTAATCATCAATAGGATGATTAAGAGCAGTCAATTCTAATTTTTACTTGAAATAATCATGAAATTCGAATTTTATTGCAAAAATCACACGAATTTTGACTTTAAAAGTCAAAATTGTTTATTTCATGATTTTACAAGTTTCATCCTTGCAATTTAAGCCTATTAAGACTGATCTTGCTTAATTCTAACCCTCAGGTTTGGTTTTGTTCGATTACATAACATTTCGGTTTATTCTAAAGTTAACGGAGTTAATCCGAATTGCCGAATTGTCACTAATTGGGCCACTTAGAACATTGTTGGGCTAGATTAATCATTTTGGGCCTCATAAATACAATTGGGCCTACCTTGGGCCTCATATTTACAATTAGGCCTACCTTGGGCCTCATTGGGCCTACCTTGGGCCTCATATTTACAATTGGGCCTACCTGGGCCTCATATTTGTGATTTCGTTATTTTCAGTTAACGAGGTTAATTCGAAAATACCGGATTGTCACACTAATGGTGTAATTCTGCATTGGTTTACGTTTAATAAGTTATTTATGTTTTAACTTACTGATTAAATCTTTCTGAACGTCCAATGTCAAAGGCATTGCCTTGATATTCAGAATAATCTCGGATTAATCAAATAGTTAATGTTGTTGATTGAAATGCTAAAACAGGTTCCTAGACAGATTAATGGCTTAGAAATGATCAATCCTTGTTATTGATTACCCAGATATCATGAAATATCACAACGTAGCATTAGAATAGGTTTAACAACCATATTTAACATACTAATCTGCCTGTTATCATAAACATCAAATAAGCTTTCCAATGAGTATGTTAATGGTTGTGATTAGTTTTGAAACACCTGGATTTCACGTTGCATGTCAAGGATTACTCGACTAATCACCTACAGTGTCATAATCAAATGGTTTAAACCATTATAACCATTGTTATGATTCCATGCAAACAGGGCATTACAACGGATCAAAACAAGGATTTACCCGTTAACAATTCGAGTTTGTCATTTATAATCAATCCTAGCCATCATCTAGGCAATAATCAACAACCCTAACTATATCATTACGTTCAAAACAAGATTTAATCATTCATTATCAATCCAGAAGGTTAAAATGAACCGTTACCTATTCCAACGGAGTTCTGCGTGTAAAAAGACGATCAGAACTTGTAGTAACGATCCTTGATGCGATCCACTTGATCAAGAGGCTTCAAAATTGAAGATTTGATGGATTTAGAACTGATTTTTCATGTGGTGTGGCTGAAATCCTCGAAGAGAAGCAAGAATTATGGCTTCTAGATGAAAAACTGACTTTTTAAGCCCAAGTTGCGTCCGGATGACGTCGGCGCATCGCCCCAGGCCAAGCATCGAGCTGGGGCGTACCGCGCGGGGCAAAGGTTCCAGATACTTCTGGGGTTCCGGGCGTACCGCCCCATGTCAGCGTGTGGCTCGGGGCGTACCGCCCTAGGCCCTTTTCGTCCATTTTTCGATTTTTTCTTCGTTTCGCGATTCCGGACAATCCGTAACTCCGTTTCGCGCACGGTTTTCGCCCACGTTCACCTTTTATCGCGCACTATCATCCTGTAATAATTTCGATTGTCAAATCAATGTGGATTTCAAGCACGTTCAAAGGTGCTAAATCTTCGGTTGTTACATCAAATCGCTCGCCGCTCGTTCGTTGCTCGCTCGGAAAAAGCTTGGAAATAGCTCGTTCGAATTTCGCTTGGTTTTAAACGAGCCGAGCACAAGCCAAGGTAAGCTTGCTCGTTGCTCGCTCGGATAGTGTGACAACTAGTAACCGACGCCCGGCAAGTCCGTACGGTATGTGTACTTGCATACAGTAACTATGTGTACATACGTATTTGTGAACAGTTTTTGTATTAACAGGATTCTAAATACAAGAACAGTTGTACGTATTTTCGTGTAAACTTAAATACATTAAGTACAACGTACATTAGAAACATTAGTTGTGTTTATTAAGCGAAAACTTAATTACAGTTAACACAACAAATCATGAGAAACAACGGTGATTCAAACAATTATCAGAAACAAATCGGTTGCGATCTGAGTTCCATAGATGACAGGAATCAGATGGCCGACAATTCAATGTGAAAACAAGATGAAAACAGGATGTTTAGTTGAGTCCGACAGTGAGGAAACACAATTTAAACAAAAACTGCAGTGTCGTTTCAGAATAACGAACTGACAATGTGTTTGCGTGGGTGACGATTCACACAAACATATCTGTGAGTTTAACGTTCTGAAATGATGACTGGAAAGTAGAGAACAAAAGTCGGAAAGCAAAATCATCGTCGTGTTCGTTCGAATGACGATTCGAACGAATACGCGCGATGACGACGCGATTCGACGGAACGAAAGCGAAAACGACACGAAACAAATTTAAATTTAATTAAATAAAATAATAAACATTTTTACAATTTTGAAACTCATCAAATTAATTAAATAACATTTTTAATTATTTATTTGTATTACTCGTAATTTCCGGATACGCGACAAAAACGCGAACCGAGCAACCGAAATGAACCCGAATACCCGCGGGAGTATAAAAACAACAAATGAGAGTATTCCTCTCATTTATCATCTTCATCCTCTCTCTCTTTCCAAATTCACGGCCACCACACCCACCACCATCTTCACATCTTCAAGTCACCATATCTAGCTCATTTTCAAACCGATTTGGGTGATTTTCGCGTCCACACGTAGCCCTTGACATCCTCTACGTGAAAGTACAACAGATCTGAAGAGATAGCCACTGAATCTTGAGGTATTGAGCTTGAATAATCACGAAAAAATAGGGTTCTAAGTTTTTTTCAACACACACACAACCGGCCAACCACCACCTTGTTCTGATGAACCACACGATCGTGAAACACTCTACCTTCATCATCACTGAACCATTTGAGTCTTGATCGAAGCTACATCCACACGAACCAGCTGTTGGCGGCCACCATGACGAACCCATGTTGTTCAAGCCACCATAGCCGAACCATCTCGCACCTGGCCGTACCCTCATCTGACCACGAACCTGTGTACACACCTTATGGCCGAACCATGGTCTGCTTCCCGAACCCAGGCGAACCATGTGCTGCCACAACCGAACCATGGCAGTCACGCGAACTCTCAAGCTGTTCCCGAACCATCCTCATTTGAGCAGCACCGAACCCTAGCCCATCACGAACCTTGTTTCAAGGTGACGAACCCAGGCTGAAAAATGGCCGAGCCTTGGCTGAGGACTTGACCCAGACGAACCTAGTTCCACTGAGTTAAATGGTTCGCTGCCATGTTGTTAGATCTGGCGAGTTTTGACAGCCACATTCTTTTGGCCCACAAATGTTCCACTGGCCCAACAACAGTAACTCACTACTGCCCAAAACGTTTTCTTTCCTGGCCCAACTAAACTAAATTTGTTCATGTTAATGACCCACTACATTGCTAAGTCTATAACCTACATGACCCACGTAAACAACTTCTATTATTATTTCGAACAACAGCGTTCATATCGGCCCAACATCAAGCCCATTTACAACCACAACCTAATACTTTTACAAAATTGTTTAATGGGCCTAAGATCGTGGACTTTTCAAATGGCCCAACTCCAAATCTGTTGAGTTTACTAATCAGCACATATGAAACTTGATCAGACCCAACATTTAGTAGCCAAATAGTTCGGCCCACACATAATCGATTAGGCCTACTTGTTATAACCGGCCCAACAGGCCCAATGTACCTTAACCGGCCCTTAACCGGCCCAAGACACGCATAGTAGCCCACAAAACACTTTGAGAAGCCCATGTGATTCCATTCGGCCCATGTAGCTAACACTTGGCCCAAATAGGAGGCCCACATGGTTAAAGGTTAACGAATATACGGCATTAAACAATTAAAGATAAAATAAATGCGTGGGTTATGATCTAATTATTTCGATTATAATAAAGGTTAGTTTTAATGCATTATCAAGATGAAAAATTGACATTTTCGTGAATGGTTGCATGTTTAATTGATGACCATGTAAAAGTAAATATATTTTATATGTCAAAGTCAATGATGGAACTTCTAAGATTCAAAATTAAGTAAATACTAGAGTGGGTTACAAAGAGTTATGAATTTTAAGTGATAACATAATTATTAAATGGCCAAGTGTTAGTGTGTTCTTGACTATTAGACAAGGGCCGAATGAGGACCAAGATCAAGAGGCGACAAAGAAAATAGAAAATAGGAATAACACATACACGCGTACAAACTTTACAACTTATACTTATAAGTTTATACAACGTGAAATCAATACAGGATCGTGAAAACTACCACAAGAACAACAAAGAGCGCGTGTCTTCATATCTTTTTAAGCTAAGTCAACCCTACACGACAAGGTGAGTTCATATGCCCCTTTTACTTTATCTTAACTGATTTTAACTCTCGGGGCTGAGAAAACATGTTTACTTTTATTTATTTAAAAGTTTTGCTTAACATGTTATTTATACTTTGATTTAGATAATATTAAATTGTTTATTATCGTTTATCATTGTATGCATGCTTGTATGATTATGAGATAACAGGGAAACTCAGATGATTATGATAATGAAATTTCTTAATCATCAACACATTAGAATAACTTAGTTATAAGATAATAGCTTATAACACTTAGTTATTTTCACATGAGCAAATACCTAGACAGTTTACACATAAGCATAACGAGAGCAATCCCTCATTGAGACTTTGGGATCACACGGATTACAGTAAATGATGATCATGATAACGTAACTTCATGGGATTCTTATCATTTACAGTAAATGATGATCATGATAACGTAACTTCATGGGATTCTTATCATTTACACATAATTAACATAATGTAATAAGACAAGTTCTTATTCGACTTTGTAAACACACGAGAACATTCCCACACGGATACTTTGGGAACACATGGATTCAGTAAATGACGATTCTTATCATTTACAGTGAATGACGATCATGATAACGTAACTTCATGGGATTCTTGTCATTTACACCCGATTATCATAACGTAATAAGACAAGTTCTTATTCGACTTTGTTATCACATGATACAATCCCACACGGAAACTTTGGGATCACACGGCGGGATAGGAGAGAATGGAATGCATTTTAATCTGATTACGTGAGTGAGGATTTAAAATGGATTCCATTCGGATTCTATACGCTACATTTGGAGACACAGGATGAACAGTTAACTAACTTTTAATATTTAGAAGTGAAACAACAGTTAACCCCACAACTATAGAATAATTTAAGGATGGATTTGATAAATCTAATATCCTTAACACATATATTGGTTATCAAAACTTAGGTTTGATAATACCACGTTATCATATTATTATTCTATACATGAGAACACAGGTAATCAAGGAAGAGATAACATGTGAGTTGAGAATGGAAATCAATAGTTGTATTACAAGTAGTGTGGAGTCTAGTGGTGTTGTGGTGGGATGTTGGCTAGGGCTTAGTTCCCTTACATATGCCCTATATATAAGCAACACTACTAGGATGATATAGTACTTGTGATTATAACTATTGAGGAGCCATTGGACGAACAAGTGAATCAGACAATCATACGAGTAACATATTATCATTGTGAATGTGCATGTGAATGAAACAAGGTTTTACATTAACTTACTTATGAACTCACCAACCTAGTGTTGACTTTGTTTAAATACATGTTTCTCAGGTGACGAACAGGTGTAGACATATACATGCAAAGATTAAGCTAGTGGACTTTTAGAAGACTAGCTTAGCTTATTCTTGGTGTTGCAAGAAATTTTGTGTTGCATGCTTTTTTGGAAACGAAAAGATATAAAACATATGAATCCTCTTTTGTATATCTTGTACATATACAAGATATAATTACATTGATTCTTTTTTGGTAGATTTACTTGATAAATTATGAACGATACGGTGTAATTTAATCTTGTAATTCTATTTATTGATGTGTTAGCATTTCTCATTTTGATTATCATGTGCTATGTAAACAATCTGATCATTTGATTATCATTCAAAGATATCGCGCCCCGGGAACCTTCCGCCCGACGGGAAAAACCCGATCCGTTTCCCGCCGGCCCGGGTTGTGACAGATAGTCGCTCGATTGGCTCGATCGGTTGGCTCGTTTGCTAAAGTATAACTGAATTTTATATATATATATATATATAATATATATATATATATATATATAATATTTATTAATGTATAACCAATATAATTTTTTTATATTTAAACTACTTCAAAAGACCCAATATCCCAATAGGCAAATACCCAATACTCAAAAATTTAAATCTAATTCCCGGATCCATTTGTTTCACTTTTCACGTTAGAATTTAATTCATGAATGCCCAATACTCAGCCATTTGTTTACTCCCAACCGTGATATTTTTACTTAGACTAGTATGTGGATGTTTATGTGTTTTAGAGGTTTACACTACTTGGATTATGTTTTGAAAAAATTATGTCATTGCTTGAGATTATTGCAACCGCCGAACATGGCTTCCTTTAATCTTAAATTTGATTGTTTTGGTCTGGGATTATTAGCTGCTAATGTGAGTCTTGATATGTAACTATAATAACCAAGTAGATGGCAGTTGTTAGTTACTCGTGGCATTAAATTTTATTAAAACCGAGCAAAACCGAACCAAGCCGAGCCGCTCGGTTTTAAAACGAGCCGAGCAACGAGCACAACATTTGGCTCGGTTCTGCAAATCCGAACCAAGCCGAGCCGGTCGGTTTGAAAACGAGCCGAGCAAGAGCATAACCTCGCTCGGTTCGGTTCGGCGTCGTGACCAGCCCTACCCCTTTTATAGCAACTTTATCATCCTTTATTTCTTAGATACATCAATGCTAAATAAACTAAAAAAGTTAAAAGAAAAAAAATCTTTGTCTTAACTTATAAGACCATCCATAATACTCACCCCACTGAAATCCCACCACATCCAAATTTTATGTCACGTCATCACCCCACTGAAAATCTTAAACCCAGTAGTGATCACCCCACTGTATATGTGAGAGAGAGCTTCAACGGGGTGAGAGAGATTGGAACGGGGAGGGGGGCTCCCAAATCACAATTTGAATCCCGCCGATGTGTGGGGGGGGCGGTGTTCCCGCCTAGGCCGTTACCCCGCCGAAACCGCGGCCTCACATTACGGATGGCCTAAAGATTGTATATTGTGATTTAAAAGTAATGTATTTATAAACTCTTAAATGTTGATAATTATTTTCTTATCTTTTCAATATGTAAAATA